>JAOVVO010000068.1:0-199980 GCA_028564675.1 Onchocerca lupi
TCTTCCGATCTTTATTATTATTATTATTATTATTATTATTATTATTATTATTATTATTATTATTAATTATTATTATTTTCAAATATTCTTGATTTTTAATCAGATTGGTTTAGATTGGTTGTTCATACAAAAATTCAATGCGTGTGAAATATGAAAGACCAAATGCAGTAAGACGTTTACTTGCACAAACTACTGGAAAGATGAATTATGTCTGGGATGTAGAGGATCTTGTTGAAATACTAAAATGTTCAAAACCATCACTTTGTCCTTATTTCTCAACTGCTCGAGTACTTATCGATGATGCCGATATTATTTTTTGTCCATTCTCTTATCTTATTGGTAAATATCGTGATTTTTTTTTCCTTTATGATACCTGTTGCCTGTGTAAAATTTATTATGTTGAAGTTTTGAGAAGTTGAAGTAGGTTTTTCCAGTTTTTTCACTTAATTAAGTGAAACATTAATGAATAAGTTTTTGCAGATCCAATTATTCGTGTGAATTCTGGTTTGAGCTTGAAGAATACAATAGTTATCCTCGATGAAGCACATAACGTGGAAGATGTTTGTCGTGAAGCTGTTAGTTTTACATTCATGGAGCGTGAACTGATTGATTCAGTTGCAGATTTATATCAAAAAGGTTAGAAAATTTATAAGTTCCAAAATTCGAAAAATTATCTTAATTGCTCCTGAGGATTTAAGATTTCTTTTTACAATATAAACCCTTTTCAGCAAATGAACTTGAAAAAGAACTTGCAAAAGTGGATGCTAAAATTGTTGCGGAAGAAGGATTGATTGAAATAGTGGACGGCAGGACAGAAAGATATAAAGAATGTTTGGAAATGATGAAGGGCCATTTTAAAACAGTTTGTATTTGTTGAATGAATCGAGAAGAATATGATGAAATTTTCTGGAAGCACCTTTGTTTTTGCGTTTAGTGTAAGATTGGTTAAGATTTTAGTATCAAATCTGATTATAATAATGGGAATGATTTCCAAATTATTGTATAAAGTGTAGAAGATGAATAAAATTATATGTTTACAGATAATTAATTTTTTAAATAAAATATTGGATTGGTTTGTGAATGTATCATCGAATGCGCTTCAGTCAGCACCGATGAAAAATGATCGGCTTACTTATACATATAATTGGGAAAAGCTTTTCACAACGTTTGCAAGTAATGATTTGAATATATTTGGCAAGACCGGTAAAGGAACCGCTTATTCGGGTCTACTGGTAAGTTGCCTTTGCAAAAATTAATGTCGTCAATCTGTTCTGAAGTATTTCAAAATAACATTTTATAGTTACTTTTCTAAAAGCTTTAAGATTTAACTTCAAGTAATTCTTTAACTGTTTCCTAGAGTTAACAGTTTGAAAGAATTAGGAATGTCTTTGTTTTAAAACAGATGCTGATTTATGGATTTAACTTTTAGCTGTTGCTTTGCAACTTATCCACTCGACATAGTATTAATACTGCTATATATTTAGCTTGGCTATAATATAGCGATTTTCCATGTTTTAAAACTCAAAAAAGAAATGTTTTGGAGGAAAAACTAGCCTATAACTGTTTGTAGATCTAAGTTCTTAGTGTTCCCTCAAGATTATAAATTGTCTTAAAACTGTTTTTTTTTTTTTCAGGAGGCATTTGTATCTCTTTCCGGTGTAGCTAATGAAAACGATGAATTTCAGTCCTATTTAAAACATTACAAGCCATTTACTGTAACAGTTGTTTGTGTGGAAAAATTTCTGTATTTCTTCAAATCATATTTTCGGGATGAAAATCACACTGCTTATAAGTAAGTTTTTAATCACAGTTATTTAAATGGCTTTGTAAAGCAATTTCAATTTTATAGTTTTTGTTTCATTCAAAATATTATTGGTAAATCTTTCTCTGACTTTTTTGCAGGCTACTTGTATGCATTGACAAGCCATTTGTATCGCATTCTCGATCAGATATTTTCGATGTAACAAA
Organism: Onchocerca lupi; assembly: GCA_028564675.1. Taxonomy (NCBI): domain Eukaryota; kingdom Metazoa; phylum Nematoda; class Chromadorea; order Rhabditida; family Onchocercidae; genus Onchocerca; species Onchocerca lupi. The sequence continues at coordinate 1,969 of JAOVVO010000068.1, forward strand.
GGACTCAAGTAATGTATGTTTGATTTTCTAATTTTTGTTTCAGCCGAAATTATAGAAAAAGAACTTTTTATCATTTCTTGAGAATTTTTGATCCCATATGTTACATCGGTAGTTCATTGACGATGAATACACATTGTATGTTCTGAATGATATCTCTGAAAAAAAATTAACCTTATATTGTATGTTTGTGATAGTTGAGGTTACATTTGCTCAGAATGGACTACATTTAGAACAGATGAATAGAATCATTTAAATTCCTTCATAATTCAGATTTCAGACTGATATATTGGATATGAATTCATATAAAGAAAAAGAAATATGGTTAGATTCAAAAACGCGTCTGAAAGGTTATCGAGAAGTGAAATATGGCTATCGTGTTACTATCAATTTTTGTTGTATGCGTCCATCGGTGGTTGGAATTATAATAATATGCTTGTATTAAAAAATAATTACATAATTTTAGAAAGCTGAATTATAAGTTTCAACTAATCGAGGATTTAAATTTGGCTGAATTTGGTTTAAAAAATCTCTTTTTTCATTCCCATAAATTTTTCAGTGGGTTGTTCTTCCAAAATTGTTCTTCTATTCAATATCGACGCATATCTAGTTTCAGTGTCAGGCATTGCATCATTCCGTTGAAAAAACCTGATGACTGTAGTCATCATCTTCTGATCTAACGAATTTGGTATTTAAAGAAAGTATCAAGGATTTAATATTTTAGGCTTACATAAATGCATTCAAAGGATGTCGCAGTGTTATTTTAGCTTCCGGCACACTTTCTCCGATGGATACTTTTCGTACCGAACTTGGTGCCCCTTTTCAGCAAGAAATGGAGGGAAATCAAATTATACCAAATGAACAAATTTTCGCTGCAGTTATTCCATCTGTAAGTTTTCTTTAGTTTTCATAATGTTCTTATTTTAAAAGCATGATCGAAATATAATAGAAATAGGTTTTTATAAGTATTGCAGGGACCGAGCGGTGAGAAATTATGTGGAACTTATAGGATTATTAACCGAGATGATCGATTTATACGGGAAATTTCATTGATTTTGAGGTACATTTCTTTATCGTATGTTCCACAAAATTTCCCCAATCTTCGTATAGTTTTTAGAAAATAAACGCATTTCTGGAAACTCCAAGCAAGATGAGAATTCATGCATATATTCCTGTTTAAACAACTGATTTTGCAAATCTTCTTAAGATATCAATTCTCGAACAAAGTATTTAGCATACATTCGTTGTCACAAGAGATGCCTTGTACTGAGTGAACAATCATGATATTCTCAACATGTTTCTTCAGTAATTGAAATCTTCCTACATTAGTTTTTCTTTCGATTACTTAAATTCTCTACGGCCACTTTTCTTTTATCATGTTCAGTAAAAAACATATCCCATCTTTTTTTAGCCATATCTGTAAAATAATACCGAAAGGTGTGTTATGTTTTTTCTCAAGTTATCGTGTCTTGGATCGAATTTATGAATATATGGAAATAACGGGTATTTTAAGACAAATACAAAATATCAAGGTAATTATCACAGATTTCTTGTTACAATTTGTGATTTTAACATGAAATTGATCATTGTTTATTTTTTTTAAAAAAAAACCGAATAGTGATTTCCCACGACCACGATTTTGTAATCTCTGTTTAAAATTAAATTCAAATCTTAAGCAGGAACATAATTGAACGACATAGTTGTATCTCATCTATCTTCGCCAATTTTTTTAAACCACTGTTATTAGCTTCACTTTTCCATTATCATCTTTTTGTTATTCTCATGATTTCTTTGCCTACATTTTCGTAAAAATCAATAAGCCCGAAAATGGATAGATAGATCTGTTAATTTTATCATTTTCAGCTTGTTTTGAAAGAACCGCGACGTTCATCACTAATGAATGATGTTATGATGCAGTATGAAAATGCGATTGTTAATCCTCTGGATTTTGGATCTCAGTGCACTGGCACATTGATGATGGCAGTTTTTAGAGGCAAAGTAATTATTTAAACTTCCATAATTGTTGAAGCGTTGGCAGTAATAATAGTAACCTACATTTTAAATTTTTAGCTAAATTTCATATTTCATTCCATAAACATATCTGTTCACCTATATTTCTTTTTTTCATACTACTTTCAAAAAGTCATAGTATCTTAAATAATTATGACCCTTTTTGCCACTTACTATTGCTACCATGACGAAAATTAGCGTATTCTTAACAAAAGAAAAGAAAATATTTTCATTATCTTTACTGTCTTTTTACTTTAATTTTTATAAAAGGTGTCGGAAGGTATTGATTTCGCTGATGACAGAGCTCGTTGTGTGGTGACCGTTGGCATACCATTTCCCAATTTTATGGATGAACAAGTAAGTTTGATAATCTTCTAAAAGTAATGAATATTTATCTTTAATTTTTTTCATTTTTCTTCTTTTTAATCATAATTATATTTCAGGTTATTGAGAAAAAAAAATATAACGATGATTATTGCACGAAATTACAAATTTTATCGGGTGATGAATGGTATACGATTCAAGCATACAGAGCTCTCAATCAAGCTTTAGGAAGGTAATTTGAAAAAATCTTCATCAAATTTATGAATAATATAACTTATTTTATTTTCTGGTCATCTTTACTAGCCAAACATTTCTAACGAGTCATTTTGATCAATCATTATTATAAACTGATGAAAGTAATACTATTTGAAATGTTTTGCATTATCATAGAAACTTCTTCTGCAAACATTTTGGAAGTTGAAAACAGATAGCTTGTAATACTATTTCTAATATGATCAAATTTTATGTTATATTTCCACCAGATCCTATTTACAGATGTCTACGACACTGTTCCGACTGGGGGTCAATTTTGATGCTAGATGAACGATTACTGCAAACACGAAAAAATCCAAATGCTAAAAAGATTTCACGATGGATACGTGAACAACTTCGGCCATTAACAAATTACGAACATTTCCTTAGTGAATTAACCAGTTTCGTTAACAAAATGGAAATCAAGAATTCGCAGCTATCTAATGATAATGACTGTATGAGTGTTACCGATGAAAAGTAATGTATATTGATGTTTGTCTGTAAATATTCCTAGGATGTTTATAAGCTTGCATATGTTTTGAATCAAAATTTCCAGTTTTTATGACATTCCTTGCTTGAAACTCAAATTTTGATGACTGCCATGTAAAGCTTGTTTTAGCTAATTTGTACATAGTGACATCAAGTATACAATTTTTGTGTTATCATTGGGTACTCTCAGTCGTCGGTTTCTTTGGTAACAAATTACTCTTTGGATAAATTTTCAGGGCATGTTGGCAGTACTGCGTTTTTTCTTCTTTTATTTCTGTCTGATTTCACCAATCTTATCAAGATCTCGTGAGTACAATCACTATGGATGTCTATATTAATTGTTTGACATTTCAATTATAAATTGGTTTATTATCTCCAAAAATTTAAAAAAAAAAGAAAAAAAAGGAGGTGAATACCTCGCAGGCACGAAATATTCGATAAATTTTCCGAGTTGATTTTTTGGATACATCGAGTACATTGATAAACTGTTGACTTATCGGAAGCAATTTGGAGTGCAAATAATAAATCAGTTGAAAAAATATTGTAAAGAAAAAAATAAATGATAGTTAGCCTGTGTTTATTAATATCGGTTCTTTTTCTTCGTACTGAGATAGGAAGAGGGTAACCTCTGGAATCTTTATTGAACTGATCATCACAACTGATTAATAATCCCGTAATCTCCAAAATATGCGAGATAAAATACTCAGGCTCTTCTAGTTCGGGTTGCGATGTGTTTTTAGCAAGGTATGAGCTTTCTCCCGGGCGATGATATAAATATGCCTAGAACAATTCTTGTTTTTTCTATGAACAGTTCCTATTCCAATAGTTCTTGAATTTCATTATGAAAATTTGAATTGAAAATTAGTTATCAATGAGATTAAGACAAAGAGGTCAAGCATCAATCTAGAAATATCGATGAAGTGTTATAATTCATGCATTCATTTATTGAGATAATAAAGAAGAGTTCTTCCCAATAAACTATCAATAATGTTGACTGCTCAGCAAATATATATATTCAAATCCTCAGTTCAGAATAAGCTGGCATTCTATTTCATACAGTTGACCATTCACTTATATTCTATGATTTTATGGAGGGATACGAATAGAATTGAACCGATAACTTCCGACTGGTACTAATCTTAACATCATTACATTATAATTTAGTATGTTATTTTATAGTATATATTATATTATTTATAATATAATATCTATAGGGTAAACAGGTAATGAATGAATCATTTTGAAAGAAACGAACGGTTAACAAAGAGAAATTCATGGAAGACATCAATTCAAGAAAACATTTCCAACAAGTTTTCGTAAAATTCATATAAACTGAAATTCTAAATGAAATTATCAGTATCAAGTCGTTCTTGCCTTTGCCCTCACGCTGGCGTGTTATTACTGAAACTGCTCCCAACCGATAGGATAGAGTGTTTGTGTTCTGCTTTAAACATATATTTATTTGTCTGTATCTCTTATGTATGTGTGTGTGTATGTGTATGTATGTGTGTGTATGTGGGTATGTGTGTGACGTTGGCAATGAGCAATCGATGACGATTTTATTGTTTGTAAAAGACAAAATATGCATAAAATGCTGGCAGTAGAATTCCCAAATCTGGAAGTTTTGATTTCATTATCAATATACATTGGTTATTTGGCATTTGATCAATTTGATAAATATATTTAAAAAAAGAAAGTTTTTACTTGATGTAAATATTGAAGTATATAGGTCATTAGTGTCTATGACTGATTTGACGATGCATTGTTGTTGCCTTGCGTTCTTCATTTTAATGATTTCGTATATCATGCGACATCATTCTGGAACTCGTTATCATTCTCATTATTATGATCTTGATTAGTATCATCATCCTCACTGTCTTCTTGCAATCAATGATAAATGATTTCGTATAGATTACGGATTGATTTCTCTCTTCTCTTTTTTTTTTTTCTTGCTTCTCTAAAAGAATGAGAGTAATTTATGAGACTTAAACAGGAAATGCTGTTATCGCTAAGAAAAGAAGGAAGAATGAGAGAAGGAGTGAGAGTGAGAGAGGAAGAGAAAGAAAAAAAGATAGAGAATAGATGGCAATAAAACTGACGTGTCGTTGGGATGGATCATTGTGTTATTCTTTATAAATATACGATAAATATGATATAAATGAATTTATTTGTTTAATTTATCGCTTTCCAATACAGTTATGATGTTTCTGCTCTCTTTTTACTGTTTCTTGACTTTTTTCTTCCGATTTGACATTTGACTTTCCTCCTGATGTGCTGTTTCTCGAGCATTTTCAATGCTTTGTTCATTTTCATCCGGAATTTCTAGGGATTTGCACCACTAACGATCTTTAAACCGATCGACATTGGCACAAGCGAAAATGGGTGACGATCCGTGCGAATGTCTATTTAATCATGAGACCGCTATGAGGCGTCTACTTTCACTGGTAAAGCATTAATCATTATATTGCATTTTTTTTTTTTTTTTTTTTTGAAATCTTTTCCATTAAATGAAAGGTGAAATAGTCATATTTTTAAAGGAATTTAAAATATTTAAAATGAAATTACTTATTAATTAGCTCAGTTAATTTTTTTATCAGAATGAATAATTATGTGCGACCTGTTAAACTTATAAAATATATCATAATGAACGGTCATTCCATCGAGTTATCGATTGATATTGATAGTTATTCACGGAAAAATTGGTATATCCTGAGATGTCGGATTTTTCAGCATACTACAGTATACATACTTTATAATGTCCAGAGATTTTTTTTTTTTTTTTGTTCCTGAAATGATTTTTCGTATAATGATGAAGTGTTAATGAATGAAATAAAGCTGTATAATGGATATATTATTTCAGTTACGGGACTCACAAGGCTATTGCACAGATTCCGAATGTGTTCAGGATTTGCCGGGTCCGCAAGGTGCAGGTTTTGGTGCCAACAATTTGATGATGATCGTCATTTTGTGGGCTCTACTTGCTGTTGTGATGTTCTTTTTGCGTCCTAATTCGATGCGTTCAAGACCAGATCCATTAGGAAAACCGGGACCGTCTTCGGTAAATATATGAATTGATGACTTTCCAGCAATTCTCGTGGAGCAATAAAGATAAAGAGATTTTGCGAAAATTTTTAGTTCAGCATATATTTTAGAATAACTTTTTCATCATAATTATTCCTAATGAGTACTTCTTCAATTCTCAGCAACATCATACAAAAAAAAAGCGAGAAAAAATTGAATATGTAAACTGAAATGTGAAAGAAAATGAGGTAGCAAAAAATCCTTTTTTTCACATTCCAGTTTATAAATTTGAATCTTCGAAAATACGATTTTGTATAGTCTAAGACTCGCGTTCTTTTTTTTTTTTCTTTTTTACTACATTGGATTTTTATTTGGTTAAACTGGATCGTTTTTCTTTGCTTATTATTTAGGGAAATTTAAAGATGGATTTTCTTACTGGAAAATTCTGCAAATCTGCTATCGCTATTGTTCCTTAATCTGAAATTTGTTTTCTTCAGGGTGGTGATGCTCCTGAACCGCCAGCACCGAATGTGCATTAATACATACCACTTTACTACTGGAAATTTATCCATTGAAGTTCAGCACTGGAGCAACAATAATAATTTATCCACAAAATTTTTTTGAACTATTTCATAGACGAATGTATATTAATAATAGAAGGGTAGCCACATCAATGAATGAGTGCCACAATTTATTAGCTCAGTTCTTGTAAATATCAATTTTTCGGTTATACTTTTCTGGTGTTATCACTGATTTTTCGAGAGAGATAGGTTGAGGAATTAAATAGTAGAATGGTTTGTTTTTTTTTTTTTATATAGCCACTTGTAAGTATAATTTTGAGTTTTCTTTCTCTTTTTAATATTCATTTTTGGGGCATTTCTTCCAATTTTACTTAGTTCCAAAATCTTGCTGTCTTGTCATAAAGAGAAAATAGATTGAAATGGTCCAACGTGAACTTCTAAATTAAGCAGTTGTGCAACATATAGTGAAGTCAATTGAGTTAAACAAAAGCTACGATTCGGATATTGTCTCATTTGTGATGACTTTTTCTTTCCGAAAATCGTGATCATTTCCTTATTTCTGGGACTTATTAAAATTTGTTGGAAGATTAAGTGAATTTCTCTTTTTGGTGATAAGGCGATATCTTTCTTTTTATTTAAATAGAAATTGATGTAAATAAATATATATTTTAGTATATTGTTTATCTCAGTATAATTAATATTTTGTTGCTGTTGTTATGAGCTTTATTATCTCGCTGATAACACTAAAAGCAACAGAATCTTATCTGTTTTCTTCCCATCCAGACTTTTTTTACTTTGAAATATTCTCCCTTTCCACGCATACCTACATATCGTTCTCCTCCATTCTTTCTGCAGTAAAAATTGTAAAATATTCTTATGACTTATGATAAATCTTGCAGTGATAGTTCGTCTTTTAATGAAAAGGTTCTGTCGGAACTTATTTATTCTTAAACATTGCACTTCAGACGCATTTCACACCTTTTCCACTTCCGAATTTAATCGATGAATTCGAAATTCAGCTGAAAACCATACACTTACTATCCATGGATCTTGGCATGTCATAGACGCCAAGATTTATGGATAGAAAACGTACAATTTTTAATTGAATTTTGCCATGTTTTAGCAATAGCTTTTTTCCCGGAAAGAAAATTAAAATCACTTGTATAATAAGGAAAGAGCTGACATCAAGGTGTGTTTCATTTGTCACCTGCCTTGGTAGTGTTTTGACTTCAGCTGCTGCTTCTTGTCAGTGCATTTTGCGTAAATAACTAATATTCATAAGAAAACAAAGCGATATATCTTTTATCAGCAAGCAGACAAACGATAAATGCACAAATATACCCGTTTTAGGAAATCTAGCTTTCCATAACATTCAAGATCTCAGTTCTGAGTTGCAAATATCAGTTTAAGTGCAGTACACAAATTCATAAGCATTCCAGTTACAGAATGGAATAAAGTGATTTCACGACTACCTCAGTAAGTTTATAAAACATCGTTTGACATAGAGATGTCGTGAAGTGTGCCTACACTAACAGCTGAAAAACCTTGATAGTACGAGACTAAACTTAAAATTTCTAATTAATCCTAAAAAGTTCTTTTTCAAGTATTTGAACTTGAAAATTTTTATGAAGACAGCTGAAAGTTATAAACATAGAGCGAAGACGACTGGCAATCAACAAATGAAATCATAAAACGATACAGAATCAGAAATCTATGTGTTTACAAAGTTTTGAACAAATGAAATGTATTTCAGATGAAATAATCGATTGAAGAAAAAATTGAGAGGAAAAATGGTCTTGATTTTTAACTCCATTATGATAGGTTGATTCCATCTCTTCTGTGCGAAACAGTCGACGAAATTTAGATTAAAAAACTAGGTTTTTGGGGGTGATGTGGACTGCTTCCTCAAAAACAAGATTTAATAGCAACTGTTCAAATTGCATGACTGTGCGATTCTGGTTTACAATACCATGTGCTGATTTGGAAATCATTTTCTTTATAATAATAGAGCCAGATAAAGTAAAAAGTAAAAAAGCGAAACAGCATTAGAACTTTATAGAGATGTGAGGTGATTAAGGCATGATTTTTTTTCATTTGTCAAGTATTTTTATCTATCACATGATAATGAAAATAATAGGAGAAAATTCTTTTTTTTTTTTTTTTTCCGAGTTATGAATTGAGAAAAGAGTTCAAAAGGAATAGGAAAAAGTGAATTTTAAAGCGAATTCATTTAAAAATGAAGTATTTTAAATCAATAATTATGCAAACATAATAATCCAATGAGAATTCTGAGAATCATATACTAATTAGTCAAATGATCACTTTTAGTGATGCGTATCATGAGGTGAATAATTTTAAGTATGTGTACTAGAAGATATTGAGGTTATAAAGCAATCGCCTTTTTGAGAAGCTTTTCGATAATCAGATTTTCCATTTCGCCATCTAAAATAAAAGGAATTAAAAAGCAGAAGAACTCTAGAAAATTCTTTTTTTTTAAAGATTGACATTCAAAATTGGCATTTTTTTTTTTCATAATCAGTCAAACTATTTCATTTGTATTTTTTATTCGATTATAAACTCCAGCACATTCATTTAAAATAATGAAAATTCCTTACTTCCTGCTATGCTAGCACTCGTCACTTCTTTCTCAAGTTCAAGCTTCTTTTGAGCGAGAGCTAACATCTCTTCCTCAACAGTATCGGCAGATATTAAACGCACAACAAAAACATCTCTGCAAAGAAATCATTTACCACATTCGTTGCACTGAATAACACATTTTAGAATTGCATTAATATAATTAGTATAAAAAACGTAATGTTGCTTTTTAATATTTATGTCTTTGAATGTGTACTTCAGTTCTTTCGGACACCAAGTTATTAAATTAATATTTTCCTTCACATAATAAGATGATTCAAAAGTAAATGACTTTTAGTTTCGTTAACTTAGATTTCAAAAATATTTCGACGCTACCAATAAACTAATTCTCTTGGATAGAAAATAGATCTTGACAGATAACATACTTCGTCTGACCCATGCGGTGACATCTCCCTTCCGCTTGTTTATCATTGTATGGATTAAAATCAATATCGTGTAGTATGATATGATTAGCTGCAGTCAAATTGATACCCAAGCCACCAGCTTTGGTTGATAACAGAAAAATAAATAAATCAGGCGACGAATTATATTCATTGATCATTTCTTGCCTGAAAGTTTAATAACAATCGACTGACAACAAAATGAATTCGAAAATTATGCGAGGAAATTTCATTGTACCTCTCCATAACCGGAGTTGAGCCATCCAGACGACAATACTGATAGTTACGCAATTTGAGGTAAACTTCAAGAATATCCATTATTGATGTAAACTGACTGAATATTAACACTTTATCTCCCTGAAAGATCATGAGTGTCTTAACTTTTTGATTTGTTTGATTGAAGAAAAAAGTCAATTCAGATCATAGTCAGTGTTTGCATCTACCTTTTCTTTAATTGAAGGCAGTAGCTTATCCAATTCCTTGAACTTTCCGGATTCAAGTGCCACTTCTTCACTGAGAATAAATTTCTGTGTTGAAGTAAATTTTGAACATAACTGGCTAATCGCAAAATCTGATAAGAAAGCAAGATCTTCCGCAACATGATCCGATTTCTTTTTGCGATATTCATTTTCCTAGAAGAATAATAAAATCACAAATACTGAAAACATAATTAAACTGCTAATACAAAAACAAAATCAACAAGGACAGCTATTCGCTGTTGATAGAATCTTACGGCTTTATCCTGTTGATAGAATCTTAAGGCTTTATCAAAGATTCAGAATATTAATGTTTTCATAAGAAATCAAAGTAGAAACCGTAATAATGGAACGGTCTTAGCTAAGATTAAGTTTAAGACAACTTTGCAAGAAACCAAAAATATGATTAAAACAAGATGTGGACAATTTTCATGAAGAATTCTGAATACTATGCTTAATTCAAAAAAATCATATAAGTTCCAAATTCTTGATGCTGATTCAATTTACTAAAATTTCTATCCACTATTGAGAATCCCATTAACATTCTCAATATTATCCCTCATATGAAATTCGCATAAAATATAAATGCAATGAAAATTTAAGAACAAACCTTTGCGCACAAAATTTTCGCAATTTGAGTCACTTTATCATCATCATATAATCGTCTATACAATAAAGGATGATTGGCCACTTGTCGCAATTGCATTAATGGGCTTGAGCTGTACTTTTCACCACTTGATTCCATTAGACGGAATTCACGCACCAAATTAGTATAAATCTCTTTCTGTTCCATAATCATCGGACATTTGATCACACGGTCTTTCTTCATTGGCAAATAACTCAACACCTAAAAAATAGTACAAAATCTAGAAAAAATGGACTTGAACTGTTTGGGTTGTTTATCAAATTTATCAAAAATACGAAATTTTCTACAATAAGCTAAGCACTTATTCAAAATACGGAACTTTCCAAAAACACCATTTTTCACTTCCCAAATAAACAACAAAACAAACCACAGCAAGAATTCCGAACAATTCCTTATTGCTCATTTTTTACTTTCCTTTCATGTGTTTTCTCTTTTGTATCTCTTTAAACGTAAAAATGACCAAAATGCGTTGAAATCTTTCTTTTTTTTTTCAACGAACGTTTCATTTGGAATTTTGTTAAAAAATTTTCAAATGGGGAGCTTACATCTGCTTTCAATCTTCGTAAAATGTATGGCTTCAAAATCGCTTTTGCTTGTTCAATTTTATCAGCTTCATATAATGCACCATTTTTGGCTTCCAATGCTGGTATTTTCTATAAAAGAAAAGAATTTGAAGACTTTTTACTGTGCGATGTATAATTTAATTCCAAATTTTCAATAAATAGACTAAGTAAAATCTAATCATAGAGATTATTTGCAACTTTTACAGCATCCTTGAGATCTAATCGAATAATTACGTGAACCATTTAAGAATAACTGATCCAAAATCGGAATTTTGGAAAGACCAATAAACCTGTTGAAACTGTTGCAAAAGTTGTCCAATATCATCACAATATTTCGTAAATAATTTTGTCATTGTGAAGTACATTAGTGATATTAGCTCAACAAGATTGTTTTGAAGAGGTGTTCCAGTAATTAAAATTTTTCTTTCGCCCTGTAATTTTTTTCAGTCATTTGTTTCAAGCAATCACGAATATAAATTATCAATAATCTCTTTAACAGACAAATGGAACGGAAATAGTGATAGCGATATCGCAAATCTTTTTCAGATATTACTGGATGATGTACAATATAGTCTGCTAATAAATGCTGCACTTAACAATCAGGACCAGAGTTGTAGTGATAATTATACATACTATGATAACATAGCAATCTATTTGCACTAATAACGAACATATTATTATTAATTTACTGCATTGCAAATTTTGGTAACATCTAAAATATAATGAAAATAAACATACATGAATTTTCATGAGATTTTTGTAACGATCAGTACCACAATTCTTCAATAGATGACCTTCATCGTAAATAACATAATTTATTCGGAAACGTTTGAAAAATTTTCGATCTTCTGTTTTAGAACCAACCATGTTATAAGTTGTCAGCAAAACATCTATCTATAAAGATGAAAACCTGAGACAATATCCTGATGATTAATTACTAAAGTTCATCCTTTCTGAAAATAACAATTACCGCATTTAGATAATAAATAAATCAGTCTTATAAATCATTAACATAACTGTAATTCCGATATCGCTGACATGATTGCTTTTTCGACTGCAGTAAACACAAATTTCAGTCACCTTTATTCCAGTAAAATACGGTAAACTCCAAAGATCTTTATCAAACCATATACTGCTTATTTTTTTTTTCTTTTTAAATCAAAGTAACAAAAAAGAAATTGGATATAATTTTCCATTCTGTAAGATAGCATTACTTATAATAGTGATTTTATTAATGCATAATGAACATACATTTTTGCCAGTTGCCATATGCCGTAATTGCCTTCGGTCAGCAATGTTACCATAATATGTAATGATTTTAACTTTGGGAGACCACTTTGAAAATTCACTGAGCCAATTTTCAATTGTCGAAGATGGCACTACAATTAAATGCGGTCCCTTGATCTGCTCACTTTTTAAATAAGTTATAAAAGCTATTACTTGAATTGTTTTTCCAAGGCCCTGAAAAAAACAAAGAATGATTAGAGATTAGCAAAGTGCTTATCGTCATCGATAATTCGTCATACTAGATCACATCAGCAAGAAAGATTTTATATCAGACTTTCTAAAGTTTTGAAAAAAAAATGATGCTAGCTTAATCTTTCAGGCCCATCCAATTCCGAGAAGAATATCTTTTAAAAAATATGCAAGGACTAGGAATATTTTTACACTATTTCTCCCTTCTCTCTGGATTTTCTCCCCTATTATAAATAATTACCATTTCATCAGCTAAAATAGCATTCAGCTTCAATTTATGCATCATCATAAGCCAATTCAGACCGATTTGCTGATATGGATGAAGCTCACATCTGAAAACAAACATTATAAAGGAAACAGTCTTCTCGAAATGATACGGAAATTATGATTCCACAAAACGCACTCTTCACTTAGAAATTTTGGCTTCATTTGCAACTGTTTGGATTTAATCGAATCCAAGGCAGAATAAATTTCTTCCGAATGTCGACGACAATCATCCAAGATATTTTCCAGTATACTTCGATTTTCCAAAAAATCTAAATACTGTTCGGCAGCATAGGATCCACGTGGGCATTGCAAAAGACGGGATTCCTAGAATTTATTACATAATTTAAACTTAAGTTTCTCTCTCCACATGATATTGCATAAATGGTCGAAACTGCATATAATCATAAATATTAAAATACTGTAATATTAATAAAAAATACTAAAATGCGATTTTGACAATATAACACAATAGTCTACAAAAACTGAAAATAAGCAAAAAACAAAGGGAAGATATTTTAGAACATCTACCAAATCTTCATAATCTCGAAACGGCCGATTACTGATTATAAAATCAGCTACTTTATCATTTATGCGTGGAGTTTCCATTAACATGTTTCGGTTAGCTTCGTTAAAAAACGTTACACAACAATTTTTCAAAATAGTCGATGAAGAAGCATTTCGGTGACTTCGTCGCTGCATAATCTGAATAATTCAAATTACTAAAAAAACTAGCCAACTAAATTTTCTGTGTAGTTGATAGTTTCTGCCATTCATCAGCATCATTAATTTTCTTATGTTAAATAAACATTAGAAACAACTAACTGTTCCTAATATTTCCAATTTATTGATACCACTCGGGCATCAAATACCAATTATCTTTTCTTGAATTCCCAGTTCCACTACTTTTTCTGTTCTACTTCTTTTCTTGAATTATCTGTTCATTTACTTGCTATAAGTTTCAAAATAATATTTCCCAAATCATTTGCACTAACCTGACTACTTTCACTATCATCACTCTTGCCTACTCGTGCCGAACTATCCGAATCATACTGTTCGTCGCTCTCACTTTCTTCACTGCTCGAATTCAAATATTTCCTGTGCTTCTTGGCTCTTTTCACCATCATTTTTAAACTTACTGGGACCTTCAATAAAAATAATTGAAATCCTCATTTAATGGTAATTTAATACTTTGCAAGCAACAGCCAAAATCAAAAGAGTAGTGACATTGACGCCGAATCTACTGCTTCTCGCATAAGCTAGAAATTTCAAGCACCAATACTGCTACCGTCAACTAATCCGTCATGGTCAACATTGAGCTCAATCATTTTGCTCAAATTTTAGTATGTTACCTGTATTCCAGTCTTAACTTCGACAAAATGGTTCCAATCATTATAAAATTAAACAATTACTTTTTCTTCATCGCTTTCTGGTTTTTCATCGCTGGACGAAGAAATAACTGCTCTCTTGCGTCTTCCCCTCCTGATAGTCGGTTGAGTGGTTATATGTATGTCACCTTGTTCCAAAAAATTGTCTAATCGTGGCTTGCATAACCACTTCACTGGCTGTTTTGAATCAGATTTCTGATCACTTGAATCGCTATCTGTGAGTGTTTGCAACCTTAAAGGTGATGAGAGATTAATATAGCATTACTATTATTCGAAAATTAATATAGCATTACTATTTTTGAAATTTTAAACATTCCACGCTCATAGCGATTCTATTCATATAGAAGTGACATAAAAAAGTATTAAGCTGCAAACAAAAAAAAAAAACCGAACAAAACTACTCGTTCTAAAGGATGCTTTTTCAAAGCACAAAAGACAATTACTTGAAGCATAATAATTTCTATAAATAGTAGTTGACCAAACAAAATAAGTTCATGCTTCAACTAGATTTTTCTGTTTAATTTATCTGCTGTTAATCAGCGTTCATTCGATCATAATATTTTCCAAAATTTGTCGTTTCTACAAGAAATACCCAATTCGGTTTTAAATGATCAATCAGTCTGATATATTAATAATCACATATACCTTTCCTCAAAAGTTAGGTCTTTATGAATAATATTCGGTATAGCTCGAACGCTTCTCGAAGGTACTTCAGAGATCTTTTTCATATCCTCAACTACTTCCGTGTCTGAATTCTGTCCTCTCCAACTGGTAGTAGTTTGTGGTGTTTTCAAATCGTCATCATCTGACTCGTTTCCAATTAATTCTTCCTCCTCCGATGACGACATCAAACGCCGATTATGATGAAATGATCGTGTTTTTTTCATTTCTAAAAATTATTATGCTTTGTATGTTTCCCATGATACCGATTCACTTTCCAATTATCAGAAGTACATTATTTTTTTCCATTGGATCTGTTAGACTTAATAAATTTCACCTTTCGATCCTTGCTGAAACTGTGTCCGATTATCCTTTTTGCCATTTCTTGATGCAAGCAAATTCACCATCTAAAAATTAATTTTTGAATCAATAATTTGGTATATAAAAAAACTGTCTTCTTGCAAACGTTTGCCTGACGGCCATAATATCATTCTTTGTCGAAATCTTTCAATGTTTATTTGTTTATGCCATTTAAATTTCTCTCTGAAATGACGGACTCAATATGAAAAAGACATTGAAAAGAATTCATCTCCAACCAATCTGAGAACGACCATACTTTGAACACAGAGGTAATTCAAACTATCAGTCGCATAACTTTTCAATGTGAAATTTTCAATTAAAAAACTGCAGCCGTTAAATTCAAAATTTCGAAAGACAGAAGTTTTCCCTCTCTTTAAAATATAGAAAAAAATTTGCTGATTCGTCAAAATTTTCATCGGAAATTTGCAGAAAAGGATCTTAATTCGAACTCTTAAATCATTTAAAACTCTAGTTTTGTTTCTTCTAATAATCTGGAGTAATTTCAATTATAAAAAGAAGACATTTAGTAAAAACATTTAGTATTTAGTAAAAATCTTGAGATTTTACTGAAATTTAATCTTTTATTTAATAAGATCTGGAGAAACTTTATGATAAAAATATTCTGTAAAAATTACGAAAATTGTTTGATAAAAATTTGATAAAAATGGCGGATTCAATTAAAATTTAAACATCCCTCCCACTAGCTTGATAAAATTCGTTTTGAAAAAAAAAAATAAAATAGGCGACCTGTGCAACGGATTGCTTTTTAAAGGCCAGTCCGCGAATAACATCCTTCATTGATTCATTAGGTCGATGAGCCACACGACGCTTTTCCCCAGCAATAGCACCAAACGAACCTGCCGCACTCATTCCCCTCAAATCCTCCCCGATCTTTCCTTTTTCACCGAAACCAGAACAATCGTGACCTAACCGCTGATTTCAACTGGCGCCCAAATTCCTCTTGATGGTTCCTAAACAGGAATACAACGAGCGTCTCCACTCTTCTCATTCCACACATGAACAGAACTAGTTTATACGGTTTGTCGCATTTACGTCATGTTGCTCGGATTGCTATGAAATTCCACGTTTTACTCAGTAAAGAAGTGAAATTTCGTGGTTTGTAACATTTTTACGAGAAGATAGGAATTTATAGATAAAAGGCATGATTCTGTGTGAGCCATTCCATTCGAAGTGCTATTTCATTATTATCGTTGGCGAAATACTGACGAAAGTAGATGCATTTTTAGTATCTCTTGCGTCATTAACACGTCAGCAGACTTTGGTAGAAGCCAATAATAGATGAGGCGTTATTTTTCCTCTCAAGTAGCACACAATGTTGTTTTCAAGACTTAATCATCACTAATTAATCAATTTTATCGATTGATCTATTCGCATTGTTTGAAACGCCTAAATAGTATGGAAATATTATATACAGAAGATTACCAGAAAAATTTTCAAATCTCAAAAAATATTGCTCGATTAGCTGATTAAAGTGAAGCAATCGCAGTAATTTAATAGATTTCAGGAAAGCCGAATTTTAGCATAAATATTATTTTCAAATAATCAAAGTACTTATTGTAGAAAATTCCCATAATTCCTCATTTACAACGAATATAAATGAAATGTTACGACGTGATTTCTAATTCTCATCTTTGTCTCTGATTCCCCAGCTTCATCTTCAATAGTAAATAAGTGTAACTAATTCATAAATCTAATATAATTCTCTGTCGAGATTTCGTAGATTTCTCTTCAATACTAAAAAATCATAGACTCATGCGATTTCCGGATTTATAATCACGCTCATGTGTCATATTTAAAATGTTCAAACAACTTCAATACAAAAAGCGTTGTTATCTTAAGAAAAGTTTCTTCTATTTTTTCATTCGGCTGTTCTATCTAATTCTCATTCTGCTGTTCATCTCATTTTCATTCATTTAAAATCTTTATTCATTTTCCGCGTTAAGTTTTCTTCCGCTTACTTTGCTTCATATAGTTATTACCGAAAAAATTCATCATGATCGACTCTTATATATTCTTCGGTTTAATTACTGAATTTCGATACCACAACAAAAAAAAGTTTTTTCCAAACATCTCTCCCGCGAAAATTTTCTACATATTTTTTACAACAGTAGATATGAAAAAGTAAAGGAAGTATTTGAACTAGAATAATGGAATATTTCCCAGGAGATTTACATTATACTGATTACTAAATGAATCGAGTAAAGTTAATTCTGATGGTTCAAGGTATTTAAGAAATAACGCAAACTTCTCTTCCAACTAGCATATGATTTCTTCATCAGCTTTATAGTTCCGATTGTCAGAACTGTTTTTATAATTTCAAATATTTTTATTTTTTAGAACAAAATAGCCAATTTTCAAATGGATTTAACTTAACAATATTAAGGTAAGAATGCATTGTCATAAATGATATAACTGTTTCATGGCTGATTGGTGTTTGCCAGATGTCATCGACTGGCTATTCCTCCCTAAAATCCTATTAATAGAATAAGAGATGCTGTTATACTGCAGAAATCTAGCGATATGATTTTTGCTAAAGTTGTGAGTTGAATTACTATATACAATTCATTGGACAAGTTTTCATATGGCAAGTTCTAAATTACTACGAAGGATCAATTATGCACAATGATTTGTAGAGTTATATTTAGATTCGCAACTTGAAATATCTTTTCGATGAATAAGCATCTTCATACAAGTTATTATAATATTAACTTCTAAAATACAGTGAATTCATTTGCAAATATTGATTTATTAATTCCAGAAAACGAAATTGGAAATGGTTGATAATTAGAGATTAATTTTAGCATACATAAATTAAATTAAAAATATAAAGTTGGATTCCTTTTTTTCCGATAAACTTCACATTAATCAAAAAAAAAAAAAAAAAAAAAGGACAGAGAAACTTATCTACTGAAAGATATTCTGGAATGTACAGCTGGCACTGAATATAACCTTAAATTTAATAGTATGCATTTTAAAAATTGAGACGAGACATTTGTCGCAAGAAATTTTCTGATTTGCGTTTTTATTTTACAGAAAACGATTCGAACATTCTTTCCTATTATGGTAGTAAAAGTAGTAGTCCGTCGAAACATAAACGAAATATTTCTAGAAATTTCAAGCAAGCAGAAGGAAAACTCTTCGATGCTGGATTTATTAGCCAAAAATTTGTTGAAAGAATAGATGCAGATTCGCTTATTAATGCTTACATTTAGTAATCCGAGGATAACAATTAGAATTATGTACTGGCTTGATGATATTTTTATATGAATCGGATTTTTAAATATGAAGTCTCGTAATAAACTTTACCATGAACTTGGACTTGGATTTTCAAGAAATCGTTGAAGTCTTGCTTCAGCTCGTTTATCCGGTGGATTCCACAATATCTTTTCTTTTGGCTTCTCAGCTGTATTTTCTGCACCATCTATGATAGATTGTAGTAGAAAATCGGACAGTAAAACTAATTAAAACCAATTATTACTATGATGCTATTTTATAATAAAAAAAAGCATTTCAAAATTTTACTTGTTTTCGAATCCTTCTTTGGTTCTGAATATTTTTTCCGTTTAATATCATTTCTCCAATAGAATTGGTCATCTAAAAATTTGCTCTCTTAAAAAGGCTTATATGAAATTACTATTTAATGGTAGCAATTAAATTGATAGCAACAGATTCCAAATATAATTTTCTGATTGAGTCATACTTAAATCTAATTATTGGAATTTCGGTTATTTATATTCCATTCAATATCCGGATAATTCAAAAAACAAATGTTGAAATTATGAGAAGAGTGGATACTGACATATTTCATGAGAGCACTAAATATCAATATCCAATTTGAATCATCTATTTCTCTGCTAATTCCTTTCCCGTTCCTTTGTTCCTCATTTTCTCTGAGCACATTTCTGTGTTTTGTTGATTTATAAATTTCCTCAACTTGTCTCTTGTTCGGAATATCATAAAAATATTCGTTAAACACAAATTTAATTATGCAACAAGCGCAAATTTAAATTTCTGCTAACAACTAGAAAATGAACAGACTTGGTGGTGCGTTAAGTGAGGCGGAAATTGGCGACATTTGTGTCGTCGGCGTATTTTGTTCCTCCATCTCAATTGGTATCTCCACGTCAGTTTCTGGTACTGGTGCCGCACTCTTCAATTTAATCTTGAATTTACAATAGCTTTAAGATTTCTTGTTCCCACTTTTTTATTTCCTCATTTTTACGCTTAAGAAAAAACGACTTGCAATATTAATTCATATATTAAATAGAAGTATCTCCAGATTCAATTTTAAATGATTATTAGCTATATTCTTCTATTCATATTCCTCATGATACCTATGATAGCTAACTTTCTTTAATTAAAAAAAAAGAAGTAATGCGGTATTCTTCATTAGAATTTGATACGATTTTGCTTACTGACAATATCTGAAGTCACGCATGACTTTTATTTTCCGAGAATATTCAATACGATCACTTAGAATGATATTGCATACATACCGAATGCATTTAATGATCGGAAATAATTTTATAGTGAATTAATATATAACTAAATTATTTCTTCGATCATATAAATAATAAGTAGTTAGATCGAAATTTCAGGATAAAAATTTTTAATTTGAAATTCGAAATGTGACAAACAAGATGCGATAGAGAATCCGCCAATTTTTCCGATGTATCGTTTTCAACTGCTTCCAAAGTATCATTATTTTCCTCATTTTCTACATCATTTTGATCAACCAATTCTTCTTCTAGGAAATTTATTTGATGTTTATTTAAAACCACTATTATTAATTTCTCATTACCAACCAATTTCTTAACTCTGTTGGAAAATTAATTTTCTGAGCTGAACAACCTCCCTTTTTTCAAATTTTCTCTTTAAATTACTGTTTCTCTTCATTTAAAAATTAGTATGATCACTGAAAGCTTCTTCCGAGTTGATTTAGTGATGTTTAAATAACCTGCTTTAATTTCAACCAGTAAAAGAACTGGT
The DNA here is from genome assembly GCA_028564675.1 of Onchocerca lupi. Classification (NCBI taxonomy): domain Eukaryota; kingdom Metazoa; phylum Nematoda; class Chromadorea; order Rhabditida; family Onchocercidae; genus Onchocerca; species Onchocerca lupi. The sequence continues at coordinate 22,461 of JAOVVO010000068.1, forward strand.
AACGAATAGGAAAATATGGCAGTGTTTTTTAAATCACATGAAAATATGTGGCTTAAATTATATTGTTGTATAATTACAAGTAAATAGACATATTAAAATTGCTTTTATACAAATCAGAAAAAGCTGCTCCAAACAAATGTATCTTACTTTGAAATTATTTAAATTAATTATATTTAGGCAACATTGTAATTGTGTAATTATGGATGCATAACTGAATTAAAAAAAAAAAACGGTTAAAATTTACTGGATGCTTCAGGAATGAGGAGAACTCGTTTATTTGGTGAAAAATATGGAACTGGACTTGTTGAACGACCAATACGACTGATCCATTCATGAACATTATCAACTCGAATTTGATGATGATATCGTTCCGGCTAAACAAGAACTGGTGATCAAAAAATATTACGAGCCATTGGGAAAGGCGGAATTAAAATGATTTCGGTTCGAAGAGAAGACGAAATGGATAATAATTATATTTGTTTTCGAGATTTAAGTATATTTTTAGTTAATTGGAAGATTCTATTCATTATATTCGGAAAAACTAGTCAAAAAAATGCTTCAATTAGTTGAAATTTGATGAAAGGATAAACAAGAAATAGACAGATGGCTATGATCCGGAACTAAAGTGATTTAAGTTAAAAAATATGAAGAGGGAAAAGAATTACTTCAATCATTTAATCTTATCTTTTAGATAAATAGACTTATAAAAGTTCAAGTACTTTGAAACTGAGCAAATATGCAACTGTTAATCCGTAACTTCTATTTACAATCATTATGGAAAAAGTTCATTCAAAAAGATATTGTTTGAGATTATTTTGGTCAGCAGATTTTCGAATTTGTTTCCTAAATATTTGTTCTTAACTAAATAGAAATTTAAAACTACCGATCAGTATATGTATTGAATATAGTTTCCTTATTAATTATTGAAGAAAGCTGTACTTAATATATGCAAACTTATTTATGAAAGATATTAATTTGCAGCAATTATGGATCACAGTGATATTAAAATGTTAAATAAAAGTGTTTCTTTATGTTTTTCTGTTGCAAAAAATGAAAGATTTTAGATTTTTCTCATGAAGCTACAAACAGCCATGTTCAGCATTTAGTGATAAAATCAAAGCGTAACATTATTTGTATAGTTCTAATAATCTGGATAATTCTCCAGCTTTAATTCTTCCCAAGATGGAAAAAAAAATGAAGGATAAAATGAATCTTTTATCTCAAAAAATCCGATGATACTATTTTTTGCATTTTCTTTTCATTACTATTATCAAATAATTGATAAAAATTTACTGAAACGTACCGTCGAAGAAGGACCGATTTCCGATTTTTTATGTTTTCCATCTTTTTTGAGTAATTTTTCCTTTGGTTTAGCTTGATAAGCCTTTTCTTTTTTCTTCGAAGTTTTTGTATGACGCACTGGTTGTGACTGAAAAAATAATTCTTCGAAGAAAAAATTCTTCGAATATCTCAATTGTTTTGCTTTCAAAGAACGTTCTATTTTATAGAATGCAATGTTTACTTTAATTTTGCCACTTTGGTGAGAAGAATTTTTTTCAGTTGAGAACTTTTCATCCTTCTTTGTTTTTTGAGATGGCGTTCTCGCCGTTGTAGCAGGCAAAAGTTTTAAATCCTGAAAATTGCAGAACGAAAATTTCTGAACATAGGAAACTAGTTTCAGATTTTGTCATCTAAGAAAATAATTCACCTCAGTTTCCTTTATCATTTTATTCTCCACCAAGTTTGATTCGGTTGGCGGGACAGGCTGAATCACTGAAGGGTTTTCATATGGCCTAGAATCGAGCAATCTAGGATCTTGTCCAGGTTTCGACGGTAAAATATATGACATGGACGATATTCGAGGATCTACGAAATTTGCAAATTATTACTTGTGATTTTTTTTAAGCTGTTATTACAAGCAAAATTAGTGGGTAAATTGAAAAGAATGATTAAACAGTTGGCATCACGAATCGTTCCCATAAATTTCTTTCATTTGATGTCTGCCATATCGCAGATGATGTTTCATGCTTAAAATATTGCTAATTTATGATTTATTTATTTAACCAATATTTTTGAAAGTAACTGCAAATATTCTGGCACGCTCATAATATCATTAGCGTTCAAATAGAATATCAATTGTAAGGCATATTAGAAGTTCCGGATATGTGGTCCTGTGATTTCACTTCTTGGAAATTGATTCGAGATCATAAAGTTAGCATTATGGATATTGTTTTCATCACTTTTAAACCAAGAAAGATAGTTATTTTTGATTTAGGAAAAATCCTTATTTGAGGCTTATTGAGTATTCTCGATAAAGGTAAAGTTTTAAATTTTTCACGGTTGGAAAGTGAATTATAATATATGCGATATACTTTATGCTTCACTAACTGTTATAATGCTTTACCAATTTTATAGATTTTAAAGAAAGCCAAGTTCATAGATTGGAATGCAATCAAGAATTTAGGAAACAGTAATTTTTTTTTGGCTCTTTTCCTCACCCAAATTATGGTACTTTTGATAAGTTAGTTTATATTACTAACTTGGTTCGCGAGAAAAAAATGAGAGAGGTTCTTTGGAGCCAATTTTAGTATCCTTTATTGCTGTGAGCATTTGCAATTCAAGCTGTTTTTTTCGAAACATATCAAGTTTTAATTGATTTTTATCATCTCGACGACGCTGTAATTCCTTCTCGATTTGTTTCCTGAACTTTCAAGTTATCTGTTTTCAGAAAAAAGATCACTTGAAAAATGATCTTAACGAATGAATTACAAAAATTTTCCTCAATTATTGAAAAAAGTATGCAATTTTATACAAACTAACCTTGATTTCCTTCGAAAATAAGCGCAAAGGAGCCAAATTGCTAGGAAACCCAAAATGGCAAAAATGATAAAAAATATAAACAATGTGATAATCATCCATAATAGTGAACTCGGTGATACACAACAGCCTAGAAATAGACTTGCTAAATAGTGCGATATCATCTTTATTCTCTTTTATTCATTTTATTTCTTTCTTTTTTTTTATCTAATCCATTTATTGATGAAAATATTTGATTCGGAAAAAAAATGAGACGAATAAATTAATCAAATTTCAATTTAAATATTGAGGAATTTCATGCTTATGCTCTGTTTTGTTATGTACATTCCCAGGTTTTAGCCAATAATTTCAATCTGTTCATAAATGGAGTTATAGATGCGATCCACGTTAAAGCATTTTAAAAAAACAGCCAATTGTCATAATATTTGGCACTTAGAAGTTATTTCTAATCTTTTGGGATCTACATATGTGTTTTTATGATTCCAAAGCATCCTTGGCTCAGTTTCTTCTCAAAATATCCTTGGCATTACTGAATGATAAATTTGAAATTGTTATAAAAATGGGAAGTTTTTGAAGAACAATACCTTGAAATAGGCCAACACTTTTATATTTAACTGTATTTCTGTAAAAAAAAAAATCATCTTTTTTTACTCAGGAGAAATTTGCTCTTTTTTTTTTGCTCCGCACTCCTTATATTTAATTCAACGTACTTCTTACGTCTTCTCACGTATTTCTTACGTTTAATTCAACGCTCCTTACGTAAATTTTTTACGTTTCTTTTTAGATTTAATTCTTAACAAATATATTATGATATGGCATAGCTGAGCAGCAAATACGTAAAAATAATCTCGCATGAATTATTTGCAATATTCTTCCCAAATAATTTAGTTGATGTAATGAGTTATCATACGTGATTTACGAATAATTGACTCATTTCATACTTACTGGATTTTGGATATACTTCGGTACAATGAAAACACTTTTTTTTTATCTACAAGGTTTTTTTTTTTTTTTTTTTTTTGAATCTGACATTTAGATAATAGCCAAGAAAAGAAGATAACAAGATCAATTAATGAAAACTATCAGTCACGATTCTGTTTTCAAAATTTGAATAAAAATAAAAATTCAATAAATGGCAATCGATTAATATTTGTCACCTTTTCATGGTTGACAATTGAACAATCGATTGGACTAATTTCAATTTGCTGAGGAATATCAAAACATGCACTTTCAAAAGTTTACCCTCCGTCGATGTTGCAATCACTGAGGCTGAAAAACTGTTTGCTGCTCAAATTTATTTCATTTTCTTGTTTGGTTCTTCAAATTTCAATTTCTTGTTTTTCATTATTCACACTTTGCTAGTTTCATAATAATTTTTTTTTCAAAGAAGTATAGCATGCTTTCTGTACATCTTCTCCGTCCTATACTTTTTTCCGAGAAGTAAAAAGATAATCTCTTTCTTTGTTCAAAAAGATGAGCGAAATACGAAATGGTAGAATAAGCAGTAAAATACGAAAGAAACTTTGCAATGAATTAGTGAAAAGAAAGTTAGCAGAAATTATATCGAATTAATGTTTAAATATATTGTAATCTTATTGTACATATCTTTTATTCAATAGCTAACATATATTTAACTTTTAAACTTGATAAATTAATGAACTAATCCAACTTTATTGACCTGAATTTATTCAGATAACTATAATCGTCAGGAATTTTCCACTCAACAATTAACCGACTCAAGTTAACACCGTAATATGAAATGACTACTTCTAATCCATATTCTAACATGCTTAAATAATTCAAAAAAGTTTCGATGTACGTGTTTTTAGAACAATTACATGCAAATTTGCAAAAAATATCGATGCAAAGAGTATCACTTTTATATAGTGACTTTCAGTTGGGCCGCATTATCATGATGCGTTCACGTTAGCAATATTTTTTGTTTGTTTGGATTTGTTGAGAAATTGGATATGTTACGTGAGTTAACTGTATTAACTTTAATTTACGTACGTGTTATTTCAGGAATGACAGGAATATCTTCATCAACAGCATTACAGATAAGCAATCTGTTTATTCGCAACCGTTGTTCTTTATCCACATTTCAACGTTTCTTACTTTATACATATGTTCCATTTGGTATAGTACTATTTTGCTTACGTATTATTATTGGTGTACATATTTTCCTTACTGCATGTATTCTACGCAAAACAATGTTATTGAGATGTACGGTAAGTTATCATTCTTCAGTTTGCCGTTTACTATCCGAAGAGAGAAGCATGAATCTGTTCAAAATTACAAATTGATTCGTAGTTTGTATTTTTACGCAATATTCGTGCCATCATAATCGAGCAAAAATAATGCTGATTATGACATGTTTTTTCCAAAGTTTCAAATTTGATTTATAATATTATAATTTGATCTTATTCTCACAATTTCTATTTAATTCGCATTTTTTTTTTTTTTTGTATGGATGAGTTTAGAAAAAACATTATTTTGAATCAAATCTTTTTATCTTGAAACATATAACTCTTTATACATTATAATGAATACCTTCTGATGCGGTTAGTTGCTATGTGTACCAAAAACTTCTTGCAGGTATTACGGGTAATGTCATGCTTGCTTGGTCTAGTGGTATTCAGCGGTGGACCAGCTGAAGAATGGGATCATAAAACGCATATTTTAGTTGCTAACCATATTTCAACGCTTGATCATATGGCTGTTGACTTAATCGAACCTTGCATATTACCTTCTGTTTGGGATATACCCAGCATTTTACGTTGGTAAGTCCCAATAGCATTAGCTTTATAGACTCTGTAGCAGTGTTTTTATAAGTTATTTTCTGACTAAAAATTCAAACTATTAATACTTTTCTACTGGGTTTTTGGTTTGGGCGCCTGAAAAATATCACTGGGTGCGGCAGTCAAATAATTCAGCTTAATTCAGTCTTCTTATCTATTAGCATTTTTATAAATGTATACTTTTGGTCAGTTTTGACCAAAAATAACTACTGAATGTTACTTAAAAACATATGATTAAAATAATTTTTGAATAATTGATTGTTCATTATTTATTTATAGGTGTCTTGGATATAAAGATTTGGGAGCTCGCGAAGGACGTGCGGAGCTTATCCGTCGTTCAAAAATATTCTGCGAAAAGAATGCTTTACCTCTTCTGACTTTTCCAGAAGGAGCAATGACGAGTGGTTCCACTGGTCTTCTCAAATTTAGTACATGGCCATTCGAAGTATATTACATTGCGCATTCTATTTTTCTGGTTATTTTATTTATAATGATAATCACCTTTAGAATTTAGGTAGCCGATTCGGTCCAACCTCTGTTAATATCAGTGTATCGGCCATTTTTTGGGAATATCGCAGTATCAGTTCTGGGTGGTGCATGGTGGCAAGATGTTTTCTATTTTCTGTTTGTTCCATTTACTGTCATGAAAGTGCGATTTTTTTTTCCATTTTTTCATTTCAGTCCATTTTCAGTCGATGTATTTAAAAAAATAATATAGTTTTGATATCTGATTCTAAAATTATTTTTCCTTTCAACCTATCGTGTTGTAGGAAATTACACGAAAGTATTGAATAAAATCATATGTTCATCTTTCAAAATATGCTTACAATTTTAGTTATAAAATATTCGTTAAAACTGCTCGTATTTAATTAAATCTTTTGTTGGTTAGGTACTTTCTATCGAAATTTGTTCATTTTTATGTTTCAAGCACTTAATAGATGATTCTTTCTTTTCTCTATACTTAATTTCCAAATATGATTTTAGATACGTTGGCTTCATCCTCTACATCGTAAGAAGAGCTCAGATCCGAATAAACCAAGCGAAACAATTGAAGAGTTCACGAAACGGGTTGCCGATATTATGGCTACCAGATTAGGTATAAAATTTTTCTTTTTTTTTTCTTTTCATTATTGTGCACTAACAAAAAAAAAGACCAGTAAATGATATTAGAACATTTTCATCCATTCCACCACAGGTATTACCGCTACCTCGTTCACTTCTCAAGATGCAGTTGAAGAAGCAAAGCGACATCTTGATGGAAGACAACAGTCTTTCCTAAACATAAGATTAAATAATGATTTTCCGAAGGAAAATCGTTCCTGGCAGGGTGTGAAAAGTGTAGCGGAATATCTCGATGCATTGACAATGAAAATCAAGCAAGCTTTTCCAGCAGTTCCACTTGTAGCGATAAGGTAAACAATATTCATCAAGAAGACAACCAAATATTGTAAATGTGTAGAAAATTGTCCAATTTTTTTTTACATTTAGAATTTTGTTTTTTAGATTAGATTATAGTTTTTTTTTTTTTTTGTTTTTGTTTTCCTTCTTTTTAATTTGGGATTTGTTGTTCAAATATATTAATTACGCTGAAGTATTCTCAGTTATTAAAGGGATTAATCTTCTGGCTCTGTTAGTTTTTTCTTTCTGTAAAAAAATCTAAAAATGCATTTATCAATTTGAACTTTTTTTAAACTATTCATTAGTCAAGCATGATTAGTTTTTTTGCAGAGAAGATTTGGAACAAACACAGGATGGTAATGCAACATGTGAGCGTATAACGACGGGGAAAATAAAATTGAATCCATTGGGAAATGATGATTTATCACCGGGAATTAATCCACAGCAATGGTCAAAAATATATAGTCATCGAAAATGGAATCTTATTGAAACAAATCGTGCTAAATATTTGAAACGAATTAACGAACAGTTAGAGTGTGAAATTAATTCATGATTATTAATCACTTCATACTTTATATTTTTCTATTTTTTCATTTTGTCAGAAATGAGAGGAGATATCTTATCTTAATAAAATGAGAGGCTGCATCTAGGAACAATATAGTATGAACCGAAAAAACGCGAAGTGTTTTATGAAAAATTTTATTTTTTAATCTTAAACATCAATTCAGCGAGGGCTATATTATTTCGTGTCATTTTCCATCTTTCTAAATTATTTATTTGTGTATGAGTATGGGCACTATATTATCGCTAAAGCGTGCAAAGTTAAGGTTGGGACTTTTTCTATAGGCTTTGGTCCTGAAATCTTTGGTTTTTATGATAAGTTTGGAACTATATGGAAATTAAGTGTCATCCCATTGGACAATTATGTTAAAATTCTAAGAGACAGTAATATAGCAAGCGTTGCAGTTAACCAACAAGAACTGACGAAAAAAAGTTATGTTCGTTTCATACAAAACCAAGATGTAAAAAAACAGCAAGCCACTTGCAGACACTTAAGAATTAGAAAAATTTACTTACAGCGTTGAAAAAAAAAGCTGAAGATTATAAAGATACTGTGTGTGTTTTGTGTTTGCTGGACGTAGTCATGGAATGCAAGAAGAGCCAACAATACTTGGTTAAAATTTGTTAGGTTTTACGCAGAGTTTAAACGCTACCAAAGGCTAGCCAATGCTCAAAGAGAAGCTTCAACTTGTAAAGTATCAGGTGCAGTAGGAAACTTTTGCAAGTATTGATCCATTTGTTGAAGAATATGAGATATATTTTTTAAAAAAATGAATAAATGTATGATGTGAATTGAGGTGCGTTCGAAAACGTCGATCATTCTCATCACTAGTTTTGTCTCTTCGCCTTTCTTTACATTTGATTATTGTTTTATGTTTTCAAAAAATGAATGATGAATGTGTATCTCAGAATCGTTCCAGTTTCCTATCCATAACTATTATGGCAACGTCCAATTTATTTGTTTTTCATTTCTAAAACTTCATGGAAATGTTAGAAGTTTAACTAAGTTTAAAGGAATTCGTTTTATACTCAAATATTTTGAAATGCAAAATTTAATATGCATTAAGAGATTTCGAAATACTTTTCGTATATTTCAATAGTTGGTGGGAGAATATCCAGTGAATTTGCTGAAAATTTTGAGGAGATAATAGAAGAGTGACATTTTAATCTTGTTCTACTTTTACTGCATTCATTTTAGTCGATGAAGTAATAGCTTCTTTAATCGCATGATAGATACGCATATAAATACAACTATAAATCACTGTTTCCAAGTACTGACGCCTTTTAAAATGTTTCTAGTGAATTTTTGGAATTTGATGCAAAAGAGAAAGAAATGATTAGATCAGTTGCTTAGAGATGTATTCTGTGTTTTTGTTGTAATGGTTTTTATACGCGACAAGGTTTAATATGCTGTGGTAAAATGAATATGGAATTGTCGGATTTTTATCAACACGGTATTATGACCGTTATAAATTATACCATAACAATGTGTGATATTTGTATCCATTAAATTTGAACTGGGCATTCCACATTGCATTATTTGTGTAGCAAAAAACATTCCGTTTGGAAATATTTATTGGATATACAGAAAAGCAAAATTACTTTTGTCATGTAAATTGAGTGGAAATTATATATCGTTTGAGAAAACATCAAATAAGGAATTTCTTCTATAATCAAGATTGAGTGATACGAAAATTGTATGAATCGTCAGAGCGAGGTGTCGAATATTCGAAGTTCGATTCTTTTCTTTTTGACGGATATTGCTTTCGATGAAGAATCTATTCAGCTCATATGAATCATCATTTAAAAGCAATTTTCATTTAATGTAAATTTACTTGTATTAAGAGAATAAGAGAGAGAGAGAGAGAAATGAGACATCCGCTGCAATGTGCTTAGATTGTCCTCAAGAATTTTCAGGGCATATTGAGTATTGGAAATGAATTGTAACTAAATATTCTATCCGATGCAAGCATTTGTGAAACTTTTTATGAAATGCACTATTCCTGTTCGAACGATCACTAGTTCGATGGTTGCATGTTCATATTTGAGTCCTTACAAGAGACGAACAGGACGAGGATATGCAAACGATTTGATGCATCGCGATTTGCCCCGGTTTATTATAGCAAACAAAAAAAATTTCACAAGAACGATTGCTCGATTAGTCGGTATTGATAGCGGTTTGGAGAGGATTGTTAGTTTAATTTTGATTGTTTTAAAGGCACGAGAAATATTTATTGGGATCTGTCGTTTTTGTGGGTTACTTCAATTCTGTAAGAAAAAAAATGAATTTTAAGAGAATAACTTCTAATTTTGTGAATGATATATAAGATTAGATTTCAAGTACTTTAAATCTAACCATGACTTGTTTACTGTATTATACTGAATGGCCCAAAATTAACAATGTCCTCTATCCAAATATGATATAGTTTTAGAGGTACCATCTTTTATTCCACGTTTCATATTTTTTGAGATATGAAAGAGTTTAAGCACAAGGAAATTTTTTTCTTTTAACTCATAACATTAAGATATTCAGTTGAAAAGTAACCAATAAAAAAGAGGTTTAAAGTAAACTAAAGAAATTAAAATGATTTATTTTATTTTATAGATTTATCATGATATTTAAATATATTCATAATGATTTCCTCGATCATTACTTATTTCTTTGTTATAGATGTTGATGCTGGATGTTGGAAAGAAACCAAAACAAAGGAAACTAGGCGAGGCAAAGAGAAATCGTTTAGGGAGAATGTTTCTGGAGCATGTTTTTCAAATTTTATGTGAACATGATCGATTTTGTGACATAGAAGGATTGGAATTATGCAAGGCATATCTCTGTTGAATTATTTAAACTTTCCAGATTTTTTATGGATTTTGCTACAAAAAGAAAAAAAAAGGCAAAATTAATTAGAATGCAACAGCTTTATAAAATTCATGATATCTTAGTGATATATATATTTAAAGCAAGCATTGCAGGTGAGATTTGCTCGTTTTTTGACCTACCTCTGTCGCTGTTTTCGCTAAAGAAACATAGTGGATAATTCAGGAAATTAATTTGCAATGAATTTTAGGTCGATGTAGCCCCAACATTTAAAGTAATGGACGTTTACTGGTTAGCAAAGGGTGATAAATCTGATGAGGTAATGTTTATTTTCTTTTTGGAAATGGGTGATGAGATTAGTTGCTTTTCCTAACTTAGCTATCCTTTCCTGAATTTCATTATTATGTGATTTCCAGAACTTTTGTAATATATTCTACATCTCCATTGAATACCCTCCTCTTTGTTATTAGTAAAAAAATAATGTGTAATTATTTTTCTACTAATAATATGAAGTTTCTGTGCTTTTTCAGATTGTGGAAAAAGTGCTAAAGAGTTCAGAAGATTTCGTGCGTAAAAGACTATCGGAATTATTAAGCAGTCATAATATTCCACGCTTAACTTTCGTTGCCGAACGCAAGCATCTCGTGGAGCAGGTACAAATTAACAGTGGCATGCATTTTGTCAACATCTCTCATTTTAGGACCACAACTGCATGTTGTGATATCTTCGAATATGACGAAAATTTTGATAGACTACTCTATCGATACTGCTAAGTGAAATGGTTCTCGTATTTCAGTTTGCAAATTTAATAAATTTCTTCGATTGAAAATATTCAAAAGTAAGATGCATAGAATGAATCATCTCAATATCTTAAATTTTTCAGGAAATGAATCATTTATTTGAGAAAGCAGATTATGGTATGCAGTATCGAGCTTTAAGTCATACTGGTGCGGTTCTCGGATCAATGGCTGATGCAGGTTCATCCAATAATAGTGATAATACGATGCAAAACAAAAGTTCCAATATTAATATAAAAAAATGAAGGAATTGGAATTTCGTTACAAGTAAGAAATAATTGTAGTTAATGTTTTCCTATTTTATATTAAGAAATTGTTCATGAATAACTTAATTTTTGGCATGCAGTCATTCCTTTAAATTCATTTTAAAGTTGTAATTATTTACGAATTTTTCTGATGTTATTTAATGAGATGCGATTTGTTTTAGAAATTTTTATGTATGAAATATTGGATAAATTTTATGTATGTAACAGAAAACATTACACGGATAACATTACAAATTAACTTTCTTTAATAAACGAAGAATTTTATATCTAGTTTTTTTTTTTTTTTTTTTTTTATTTTTTCGAGGAGATCAATTAAATCACTCATACTTACTTTAATATTGTTATAGTTTAAAATATATTTCGAATAATAGATACTGATCTTCAAATTTTCATCTGAAATTTTACAAGAAATTAATAATACAAAATAGATGAGTCAAAGAAACAAATTTTTGTCTATTCATAAATGAAGACAATGTTTGCTCCTTTGTCAAACTGCATAATAGAATAATGGACATGACTGATTATTAATCTCTTGGGAAAACTAATTATGCTTCTGCTTTATCATTTATTTTAATTTATCATCCAGTTAGGTTGTAATGTAACCCTCGTATGCTACTGAAGATTATTTCACTTTTCAAGAACTATTTGGTATATTTGTGAATCATGATATTTTTGTTAGGCATTCTTGTTTCAGTGGGCCATATCGACATATATTCTGATTATAAATCTGCCTTTTATGAATATCATTCTCAGCAAAAAGACATATATCTAATATGATGGGGTTCACCATTCTTTCTGTAGCCAATTTGATCAAATGGAGTTTATGTTTTATTATCATAATTCTTTCCCTTATTTATTATTTTAATTAATATAAATGATAATTGTGTATGCTAGCTTTCATGTATTAATGATTGAAAAATTGGTAGATTAATTTGTTTTATTATAATTAAATTGAGGAAGGTCATGACCCAATTTCGTTGAAAACTCAATCAGTTTCGAACTGATAATGGTAATGGCTATCGATATCATAATAGGTGGGCCGCAATAAAAAGAGAATATGCTAGTATTTTCTAAATTATAATAATATGATCTTTGAGTTGCTCTTTTTGAGTACAGACAAGTGATTGCATCACAATTTTTTATTATAATTAGTTTAGACAGCTAATTGTTTGTTCATTTTTAAAATAATAGTCATTTAATTCAAATTCATTAGCATGTTTCCTCTACTTCAACGAAATTAAAAATTCTTTTGTTATCGGAAAATATTTACACCAAAATATTGATATATTAACCTCGAATTGATATTAAATCGACATCATTAATGTATTACTTTCCAGTACTCATGAAAAAATTTCCAAGTCTTACAATATTTTCTCATTTCTTCCGAAACGATGAATTCAAGAAGCAGAAAAAACAGAAATCTCCAAGTTCATGTAAAATAATTTAATATTATCCAGGAGAATTTGATATTCCCACATCAATCTTTTGAATACATCCTCGAAAGTGAATTTTTGAAAATACCAAACTAACTTTAGTAAAATAGCAACAATATTAACTGTTATAGTAAATATTACATATTATGATAACAATTTAATTCATCTGCATCAATTCATATAATGTCTCTCTGTCATTCAAAAGTGATTTGAGAACTAATCACTTAATTCATGCAAATTTCCATCGGGAAAGAGCATATTTTTCTATTCTTCCACTTCATTCGTGCCATAATGTGAAAAATCGATGAATTTTGTAGTTACCTTTGTGTCATTGATGAATTTAAAATTTTCTATCAGAGATGAGTGCTAGCCAATAGAGGAAAAAGATATGGAGATGATGAGGATGGTAAGAATATTGGAAAGTTCCATGATTCCTCTACCAAAATTATGTGTTCCACAAAAAGCAATTCTCATAAATAATCCAATTTTTTTGTGATCTAAAATTTAAAAGGTAAAAATAAACATTTCAGCATGAAATAAATGAATCAAACAATACATAATATCAAGAATAGCAAGGAAAATATCATTTCTTCGTATGATATCTATAGATTTATTCTAAATTCCTATCAAAACTTATGAAATCAAAAGTTTACAGGAAAAACTTGCAATGCCAATTATAAAAATCATTCAAATTTACTTATTGATTAGACTGACAGTAACATTTTTATCGAGAATATTTACAGATGGAAAATAACATTAATCATAAGAATTTCTTCTAAAATAAGACCTTAAATAGGTCGAAATCAAATCAGTTTAATTGTTATTAGCTTTTTATTTAAATTGTAATGAGTTCCTTTTGTATTATAAAATGGATATGTATTAGATACTGAAATAATGATGCTTTTTATCATCTATGAATCAGAGTGAAACTAAAAAATTATTGTTACCGAAGGTACGTAGACGACGAATATTGGCTAATATTTTTTAAGAAAGATGAAAGATTGCAGATCAATCACTAAGCAGAAATAACAATCAGATCAGAATAGAATTTCATTCTAAAATTTTGATAGCATTTCCTAAAATCGTTTCATTTTCTTCGTTTTAATCGGTTAGCAATAATTTTTTTATTGTTAGAGAAATTAGTTAAATGTGTAAGGAAGAAAAAAAGTTCCATACCTGTGGATAACAAATTTAAGTAATCTTGTATCAAAGATTGATGCATTATTCTTTTACGTTTTAGTTCCAAAAATTCAGCATATTTCATTGTTGATCTGTTTTTTTTTTTCTCTTCTTTTTTTTTGCACGAAACATTTAGTCCTGATTTGATTAAGATTTTTGAACTTTTTGCTGAATCGCGATTAAATATCTAGACAGGATTCATGAAACGTGATAAAAATGTCACCAATGCATAAGTTTAATTTAGCTATTCCATTTTTTTTTTTTGACCCAATTATTTTGAATTTTCAGGAAAAGATTTTGCATCATATAAAATTATTTAAAATTTACAAAGAAAAGGAAAAAGACGAAATTAGACTGAAATAGATCAACTGAAGTAAAATAAATTGAATTGAATTCAATCAACATCAATTTTTTATATCTAAAAAAATCTTCAAATTATTTTAAAAAAAATTGTAAAATAATCTTGCACATAACTTCGATAATCATATATTTTGCAAAATTAAACGAATGATAAATAGGAATTTTTGTATAACTGAGTAGTTGTATGATGGCATCGTAATTAATAATTTTTCCATTATCATTGATAATTATGAATGTTATCAATTATAGAAGATGACAGGGAGAAGTGGCAAACGAAAGAATAGGAAAGTTGAAAAATTCGGAGAAGAATTTGGTTATTGATGTGACCGTTGAACTTGCTTCAACTTCTGAATCATATTATAGCTAGCATTTTTTGCTAATCAAAAGTAACATGTCATTTCTGATATAAATAGTCTTTCGAACTATTTCATCTTCTTAGACCAAACCGATTGCGATTAATTCTGTTTAATGCACCGCAAACCACAAACTTTTAAATGCTAGTCAAATCTTCGGACTTGGCTTGATAAAATCTAGCCTGGAAACAAAGAAAAAATTATGGAAGATTTCCGAATCAGTTGATATTTCAATTTACGAATGATTAAAAAGATTATTACAAAGATAAAACTGAGTATTTATGCAAGATCAGAATCGATCTGATCTGAATCAATTCATGTGATTTCGATTTTTTATCAATTACTTCATACAATTCAAATAATACTTAGCAGTTAGTATCTGCTTAAACGATTGCAGCAAAAATTAATTTTTTATTTTTGCAAATTAATGAGACCATTTTTTAAATAGAAATTTTGTGAATTGTCGAAATACTCATTAATAAAATAGTTGTTAATTAAGTATGCAACGCATGGCAAAAATAAACACTGCCATGTCTGAATTATCTGCAAGAAATGCTAATTTATAATCCGAACGGTGCTAACGTTCCATTTAATCTACCCCTTAATTAATCTTTCAGCAGTTAAAATTTACTAATTAACTAGAAACTCCAAATATCTTCTTCAGAGCTATCTTCCGGTATTTCGCTTTTAAATTAAAATTTGCCAAAGCTTAAGCGATATTCCATCCAAACATTAGATTTCGGACAGATGGAATTTATCATAAAAATATTAATAGCGATTGAAATTTGAATAGATTTGAAAATTTTCATCAAGAAGACCAAGATATTTCTTCATTTTCTCGATATCTTTATCGAATCTAAAATTAATAGAAAACAAGTGGAACCAAAACACTCATTTTTCACTTTTTTTTTTCTTAAAAATTACTGATGAATGGAAGTAGAAGTCGGACCAACAGCATTCATTTTTTACTTTTTATTTTCTCTTATATCAAAGAAAAAACATTACTATCGAAATAGGAAATCAAGCAGCGATTTGTCAAGATCATTAAAAGTGTCCATTAATTAGTGAAGCCTCATAATGCTCGAATTGCAGATCATATTGGCCAGCAAATAATCTTTTTAATTGAAATTATTATTTTAAATATCAAATTCCATGATGGTATAAAACTATTCACACTCATATTACTTGTCTTCTTTTATCTTAAATTTCGTATTGTTTTGTAATTTTTGGCAAAAAGAAGACTTTCTGTTAATAGGCTTTATCGAAACATTATGGAGGCTTTGATAATTTATCATTGCATGATAGAGATAATCTTTAATATAAATTTATCACTGAAAAAATGTTCGTCAATTTTTCAATTATTTAATTTATTTTTAGTATCTTTTACTTCGCATATACTTTATTCAGCTGTCAATTTTCTGTTACTTTATCTTCACTACAAACAATTTGCAATTAGGCTCCCATTGAATTATATTCGATAAAATGCAGCTAGCTAAGGGCCTATTTTCTTCGACAAAGATCATTCAATGAACCTTATCAACTATTCTTTGTCATTATCAGCCATATTTCTTTATTTGAATTTTTTTTTTTTTTTTTTTTTTTTTACTCAATTGCTGATTCGGTTTAAAATCTCTCCAACATTTGTATGTCATCATTTTTACGTGAGGTTAATTCCAATGACTTCGTGTAACTAACATTTGTTTATGTGATATTAGTTTTATTGATTTATGCGGATATGATTTTGCAAATTACTTTGAAATTTTATTGCATCAAATTCGTAAATAGTTCAAATCAAAATGATTATAAAGATTATATATTACGCGTAATTTACTGAAACTGAGTGATAATAGCAATTGTTCGCTATTCCATATTGCTTATAAATTTCTTCTACTTTTAGCGTTATTGATATATTACTAAGATTTGTAATTATTTTTGCTCTTAGATCATAATTGTACTCTCATCGTAGCACATAAGATGTCCAAACCGTGGATGTCACATGTGGTAACATTTTTAAAATCTAGCAGTTTTACGTTTAAATGATTTCGAATTTCAGTGAAAACTTCTTTTCTGCTATTTTCAATGAAAAATAGAATATGTCAGCTTTGAAGTAAAATTTATCAAATATTTCCAAAAAGTCTTCTCATACATGATGCACACATAGATGGATACACACACACACACACATACATACATACACCCACGCACGCACACACGCACACAATACGTACAATCATATTACACACAAATGTCCTTTATTTTGGTTGTGTCGTATCGTTAGTAGTTCACAATTTCTTGAAGCCATATCGATTGCAAATTCTTGTATCCTTCATCCTCTTTGCTTCCTCATTTTTCCGGATCCATATAGTCTTTTGCAATCTACTTTGGCTGTAACTTCAAAAAATGCTCATCAAATTCCAGCCTATTCTTCCGGGGCCAAACGAAAAACCTTCAAATGTTCTAGCAGCTTCAAGCACTCAACATACACACCAAATTTCATTTTCTTCTAAAATTGTCTGGTGTATGAGTGTATCTGCATGTGTCTGTATATCTTATACTTCTCATGAATTTTATAGCAATCCGAAAATATGCAACTATACATATATCACTGTTTTTCGTGTTAAACTTCGACAATCCGAAAAAAAAAAAAAAAGTTATAGATTATATGCATTCGTAGCAAATACATATATACAAATACACATACATACATATGCATACACACATACATACATGCACACATGCATACATGTGCAGAAATATAAAGTTTAGTTGACATATGCTGACAACATTTTTCTAGAAATTATTGAACATTAGCACAGATGTTCAAATTTAGAATTCTTTTTCAAATTTGATTCTTTTTCGGAATTAATAGTTGCTTTTAAACTTTATTTTTGTCATCTTCATTAATTACTCATGTATGATATAGCTATTTATATACTCGTTGGATATCCGTCACTACTTCAAGCATCTATTTAATGATAACATATTCGTGGATGTTCTTAATCTGTTATTGAATAGTTGCAATAATGAAAGTGAAAGTAAGTGCATTAACAAAATTTTACTTTTCATTGTGCAGATATTTTGAGGAAAAGTGAAGACGCATGCAGAAGATGATAAGAAGGCTGGAACGATTATGTAAGTAATATCAATTGTATGATTCCACGAAATACTATTGTACTTCTTCTGATCACTTACGTTAGAAATGATATTATATCGTTACCGTCCTATCTTGATGAACTTTCCAGCGAATAATAGAATTAAAAAAGGAAGAGAACAAGGTATTACTGAAAAAATGCGAACTTCCTTTCACATTTATAATTTATACCATCCCGAAATAAAAAGTGAGAGAAAAAACGATTAAAAGCAGCTGATAACATTGCAAAACCTACTGAGACTGTTTACTTTTAAATTCATATGAAATCTATGCTGTAAGAATTTACTTCCAATTTCATTTGCTTAATTACCTTCAAAATTTTTCTATTCTTATCCCTCTTATCATATGGTCAACAAAATATGGCATCCACTAAATCTATAAATTTTGTTTAGCCGATTCAGGAGAAATATTAATGCCCAAATGAATGATCAACTAGTAATAAGATTCCCACCGAAAGACTTCAGATTAGATTTAAACTTAATTTAAATGTAAATGTCTATGACGACAGATGAAAAGCGAATTAGACTCGAGTTGAAAACTTGTTTACCATTTTTGTTATTTGCATCATTAGAGTGTTGGAATGACGTGTTTTTACAAGATTTTTTGTTTTTCATATAAATCGAAGAACTAAATAAGATGAATTCAGTTAAAGTAGATGAACTGAGAAGTATTTCCGAACACTCTTCGAGCACAATTTCTGAATTCTTTTTCTATATTTCCTTTTCAAGCATTTTCTTAATCAATTTCCTCAAAGATACACTACTGATCACTCAACTTATTTCATTGAGAAGGAAACAAATAGTTTTTTTTTTTTTTTTGCTACGAGATAATTCTGCCTCCAAAAGTATTTTATTTAAAAATGCATTTTTGCAACTTTTAAATAATATTCAAAAACTATAAAGTAATTATCAATACTTCAAAAATTTCTGCAGAAGTGGATGAAATTTGCTTAACAATTTCATAATTAAGGAATGCTTTCAAAAAGAGAGTATTTGCTGAAAAGTGCGATTCAAAACTTTGCAAATAATTTTTAGGAATTTATGTTATTCTACAGTTCTCCTCTTTTTTTTAGCGAAAGAAAGAGAGAAGAGAGGAGGCGTAACAGTAATTAATTAAGAAAAATTAGACAGAATATTTAAAACAGTGAGGACATTTTAAAACATTTATCCCAAACATAATGAATGCCTTCACATTACACTGTATTCACAATAATACATTTCCACTTCAAAAGTAAACTTTCTAGAAACGATGTCACCGTTATGTCACTCATTTTATTCCACATGAATGCAGTTGAGAAAGCACGATTCGTCTGTCATCATCACGTTTCTTTGCTTTATGGAAAAAATGGAAGAAATAGAGATGATTCATTCCTGCTTTCCAAGCATGACTGTTCATACTGCTTCTTCTTCCCTTTATAGCTTCATTGCTTTTCAAATTCTCAGCTAGTTATCGTGGCGACAACTGGATAATAGGGGAGGACGGTGAGATTTTTTTCCCGGAAGTTTTAAGTGAACAGAAAGATTCCTCAACATCGACAGTTTAATGTATCCAAATAAAAATGTAAATGTTCGTTGTTCATTCCCACACAACGTTTCCAATTCTCCACCGACTGATTTGAAATTTGGAAATAACGTTGCATATGAATAGACGTGTGTTTATATTGATAAGACGCATGTTTAAGAACTTTCGAAAATTTAAGATTTTGAACAAACGAGCATTTACATTTTTATTTACATAGACTAAAGTGTGGCCGATCTAGCAAGTAAATAAATACAATAGATTAAATGGAATATTGAAACAAACAAATGTATCGCTATCGCTAATATCGCTAATTTCAAGCATTAGAGAAAAATTTCGTTTAATTATATAATCATATTAAAGATGTATTGCATAATTCGACTGCATATATTACTAATCTCATAGATAAACTCATTGATTCCTTGTAATATCAAAGATTCTGGGAATTGCCGGATCGATGAACCTATCTATTCCCCATCCCAGTTAAAAGTTTTGTTCTAACTATTTAAGTCAAAATACTTAAAATTAAAGGCCAAAATAAGTCGCTAATGGAAGCTAATTTTTCATTTCTCTGGACGAATATAAAACAACCAATAAGTGGAATATTTTAACGATTAAGGTAAAGAATTAGATAAGTAAATCCTTGGCAGAGATAACAATTACGATTTGACAACTTTCAATAACTTTGTATTTCAGATCTCAAATTCCGATCCACTTCTTTCCTTTTCCTCCTGCTTCAGAGCGAAAAGGTTATCACAGCCTGACCTTTACTTAACTTACTTGTCTGTCTTTCCATTTCATCTACTTCAAATTATATTTATCATCGGTAATCGTTACATCTATGCAATTTCTCCAACAATGACTCATTAGTGCTTATACCACCTGCCGTTTCATTACTTACTTCATTATCCTCGCACTCTCAACCCTTAACAAATTCATTTCAAAAGTTTTACGATCTCTGAAAGTCTCTTCAAAATCAATCCTATTTTCATAATTACAAATTTTCGCTATAATTAACGGTTGAATGACGGAATGAAAATGTTTCATTTCATTTATATTCGGTGGATGATGGCAAGCGTGTGTAACTGGAGGAGATAATTAAGCTGAGTGAGGTGGTTTATTGTTAGGTCACTTTGTCGTAACACTGGCAGCAAGATAACGATTGATAAAATATTTATCACCAGGATTGATATTACTCTTGTCATATATATACATGCAAAAGTTTCATCATCAGATAATCTCTATATATATTTATATTTGGACCAATTTTCTCATAAAATAACTCTAAAAATTAGCTTTTCGTTTTCGAACCGAATTCTAATTACATATTCCATCACATCTATAGAACTTTAATGTGACAAATTGTATAAGTTATATTATGATAGTATATTATGACAACTTATGCAAATTATATTACGATGTGCATTATGATAAACATTATGATAAACCAAGTTCAAAATTCATACTTCACGTGGCCGATGATACTCGCTTCCATTTGTTATTTTTCAGGAATATTGTGTTAGGAAAAAATTGTGAATCGATTTTGTACCATAACTTTATATTTTCTTGTCCATCTCAATGACGCTCAACATGATTCGATGGAAGTTACTCAGGGCTAGTTGATATTTCCTTTGTCTTTCCTGTATTTTTATTGTGCACGAGATATAATGGTTCTACGGCCGTTAGAATTTGCGGATTGCCTGTCAGATAGTCCATGGTTTCGCCAAAATTTGCGTGAACATGAAAGTGTTCTGGAAAATGCCCATAAAAATATCAAAAACATCGAAACACAGTGCCGTGAACTTATCCAATGTACGAGAAGTAAGTTTTACGTTGTTTTCACATTTTTTTTCTTATTCAGTTCTCATTTTCTTTATTTTTCATTCACTATATCTATTTTTGCTTCGTTTCAGTTCCATTTTCTTTTTTTTTTTCAACTTTGTCATTTCCGTTTTCCCCTCTTCTTTTTTTTCTATTCTCTTTTTTGAAAGTTTTGCGCAGTATATTCAGTTTTCTATGGTTAAAGTGAAACTAAAATTTATTTTATTTTAGAGAAATACAAAAACATTCCCTCACATCAGTTTGAATTCGAATAAAACAAGCTCATCCAAAAATAGAATGTACTTTCCCTCATTTAATTTTAATGTCACCTTAATCCGTTAATTTATGATATTTCAGTTTTTTTCTTGAGATTAATTTAATTAAACTATAGTTTGTAAGAAGTCATCATAATTTTACGGATGCCATTTTACAGTCTTGAAGGAATAGAACTGCAAAAGATAAAATGCAACAGAATTACAAAAGATGAGATGTAATTTATAACTGATTTTCTAGAACTTTCCGTGGCTCAAAGAGCATTTGCAAAATCGTTGAAAGAATTTAAATTTGTCACAATCGGTAGCACTCAGACAGACGATGAACAAAAAATAGGTTGGTTTCTTTTTTTTGTTTCCTTATTGTCTATTTTTTCCAGATTTTTATGATCAGCGCAATATTAATTGCATATGATAAAGAATGATATAATTTGAAATGCTTAGGTTTTCCATATTTTACTGCAGTTAATGTATAGTACTCTACATTATGTAGAGTACTGGGCATTTTTTTTTTTTTTTTTTTTTGTTAAAAATTATGACTATATTGTTTCTTATATCTATAACTATGAGTAAAACATCAGTTAAAAATAAAAAAGCATTTTTCTTTCATTATGTTTCATTACAAAGTCTTAAATAACGCAGGTTGTTTCAGAGTATTGAAAATCTCTCTGACAAGTTTTCTGCTCGAAATTATGTGAATAATTTATGATTGATAACTATTTAGCAAAAGCTCAATTAATAGATTTGCAGCTGAATGTGTGAGTAAATTTGGAGATTTTATAAGTCAGATCGAAGATCATCGCGAAAAGATTATTGAAGATTCGGAGACCCATTTTATCGAACCTCTGCGCAAATTTCGAATGGAAAGAATCGGCAAAGTTAATTTTGATTGTCATAACTAAAGTTTGCTTAATTGGTTGGGGAATCTGGTACTAAATGATTTATGTATGCACACTTAGATAAACAATTTGGGATTTTAGGCAATGTATTCTTTTTTAAACAAATGTTTTTGTTGAATTTTGGACAATCATATTAAATTTATGTTATAGTTTATCCAAATGCGTTTTCAAGAATCACAAAAAAGAAAAATACTCTATAGCAGAATAGACAAAGGGAATAAATTACAAGACAAATATAAATTTTTCAAAAAAAAAATCTGCCAAAAAACAAGTAGAAATGCAAATAACCCTTATATAATAATTATACGCAAAAATCCATATTTGGGATTATTCAGAAGCGCTAGGTGTTACAATTGGACTTTCTGTTTCCACCTTCTTAATACTATGTTGTTTGTTTCTACTTTATGATCATCTTCAACATCCCTGCCGTTAAGTTTCTAGTTCACTAGCTTCGTTATTCACTTTTTCTTGTTCCATCCTGCGTGTGCTTAATTTGAACTTTCCTGATCCATTAGTTCCAGATATGTGAATTACAGTGAGTGGTTTTGTCTAAAGAGATTTAGTATTCATAAAGCACATAACCTTGCTAGCAATGGAATTTTTTTCGTGCCATAATGCACCATTTTCTAACGCAAGAACTTTTGGCTATCCAGGGATTTGAAATTCTTTCTAGTCCTGATGTTATTACAAGATACCCATATGGTTTTTAATAAATTTAGATAATACAAAATGCAAGTTAATTTAGGTGCTACATGATGACAAAAAAAGATACGAAAAAGAATCCAACAAATTTTATGCATCACTCGAAAAACATTTACACTTGTCAACGGTAAGTTTTTTTCTTTTATTTTGTTGTTAAATTTAATTTCGTGTCATATTATTTTATTTCTATTAATAAACTGCTAGTTTTGCTCGTAAGAAATCTTTTCAACTGTTTGAGATAAGTAATAATATTTCGGAAGTTGGAAATATGCGAAACATTCTGGAAATTCCAAACAAAGATGTTGTGATAATATCATCCACAACTTACTCAACGATAGATAAACGAAATGATTTTTCAATTGATATTATTGGTCTGTTTATGGTTATCTGTGTCTGGTTGTAATCCAAATTTATACCGGGATTAAAACACGAAGATCGATCTTTAGTTAAATTAAGCTAAGAGATATGTTTAAAGCTTTATATTCTTTTGAGGCACGGAAAAATGATTTCAAAGAAGCGGATGCTCAATTAGATATGCAACAACGAAATTTCTGCAGTTGTTCGCTGGATTATGTAACGGCAATACAAGCTGTTCAGGAAAGGATGAAATTTGAATTTGTGGAGACGTTATGTTCATTTGTCTATAGCTTGTTTACTTTTTACCATGTTGGTAAGTGGTAATGTTTGTACAATATAAAAATAATTTTTTTACGCAAATCAAGGTTGTAATAAAAACTGGTTAAATTTCACCAAAATTTATATTGTTTTATGCTTCTTTTATATGCCACCGTAGGAAATCTTTCCTTGTCAATCAATAAAATCATTGTTGACAAAAAATTTTTTTAGGTTACGTAACGCATGAAGATTTTAAACCATTTTTAAGTGAAGTGCAGTCGAAAGTTCAAAAGGTCATATTTTCATGCTCGTTTTCTTTATAAAATCTTTTTTCTTTTCTTCTATATTAGCGTTTTTTTTTTTTTTTTTTTTTTTTTTTTTTTTTAATCATTCGTAATAAGAAAATACTTTGTTGATGTTGAAGTTTTGTGCAAAGGTATTAGGGAGAATAGTTATTATGCGAATTTATTTCATAAAAATCCTCCTAATAATTTGCTTAAATGAAGAACAAATTTCAGGCGAAACAGAGCTTCGAGGAAACCAAGGAGTATTATCTGCAGCTCAAAGACAAAATGCTGATAAATCATTTGAAAAATGCAGTTAGTTTTGGTCTTTCAAAAGTTTTAGACATTTTATCACGGAATGTTTCGGTTGTTGGCATGATCAGTTTCTTTCCGGAAATTCGATTGTATGAAATTAGGAAATGTGCAGCGCTGAATTTCTTGTGATCCCTTATTAAGGTTTAACAACCTTATCTATATTTAACTACACATTCTTAAAAATTGGAAAAGTGAATTGAGAAATTTAAAGATTCTCCAATGAAATAACTATAATTATTTATGAAGTAATTACTAATTATTATTTTTTTAAACAGGAATTTAGTTTTATAATTACTAAGCAGTTTTCGAGGATTAGAATTAGCCAAAAATTTCCGTTTTTTCTCAGATCCACTTTGTGCACCAATCCGATTCAATTTTACAATTTCTAGGTATTTCAAACGGGTAAAAGTGATAATATTAATGAAAATCCGACGTCTCGAACTGTTTCTAGCATTAAACAGGGCTATATTTTTGCTCACGAAAAAAGTAAAATTCCAAGTAAGTTGTTTTTAATCCTAAAAAAAGAATTAAGAAGATTGATGTATCTACTCAGATGTAGGATTTATCATATTGTATAGTATAATCACATTTTTGTTTACTTTTGATTTATTTGTTTCCAGAAACAATCAGTAGGGATGTTTTGTCGAATCGATGGACTATGTATTATTGTGTATATCAAAAGGAAACGCGAATATTTACAATGATTCCAGTAAATAATACGGCACGAACGGTTAGCGGAATATCAGATTATGATGCTCTTTAAAAATAAGAAATAAAGTTTGGGATTAATGAATCTCATTTCATATTTTACTATCTATGTTGTAAATCTCTTATAGCTCTGGAGTGTTTTTTTTTTCTGCCTATTCCATCGATAAGAATATCTAGCAGATATTATGAAGAAAAATGAAACTCGCATAAGTCTGTATGATAGTATTACTATAAATTTTTAAAAAGTTAAATATTATATTTCTTTCAGCATCATATTGTAAATAGTTTATCTTAAATTAAATCCGTTATTAAACGGAATATATGCTATTCCAAATCTAGGTCCTGCTCAATTTTTTTATGTCCCTTATTTATTATTTTTCTATTATTTATCACTTAAGGATATGAAAGGTGCGCTCGGACAATCCGTTTCATTCAAATTGAAGGCATGCATTCGAAGAGCTTCGGACAGTATTGATAAGAGGTTTTTTTTTTGAATAACATTTTAGAAATAGTACACATGATATAGGCTATTTTTTTTTTTTTTGAATAACATTTTAGAAATAGTACACATGATATAGGCTATCTTAATTGTAGAAAATACTCAGAATAAAAATAGTACACATAATATAGGCCATCATAATTGAAATTAAAGTAGTTTATAAACCTTAGTTTCTTTGTAAAATCGTTTTTCAGATTTTGCTTTGACGTCTTAGCAATGGATCGAACCGAGCAAATGACACTGCAAGCATTATCGGAAGAAGATCGCCGACAGTGGCTTGATGCTATGGACGGAAGAGAGCCCGTGAGGTTTTATATCATTTGATAACTTATAACTCGAAAAATTCATAAAATACAAATTTAAAAGATATATTGGCTTTATTACACAGTATTACACATTTCATATATAACTTAAATTTCAAATGTTTCAATTTCTTATGTCTGCTCTATTCATAAATAAAGAAGTGACTTAAATTTAGGCGATTAAATTCCGTTATTGTTTCAATTTTATTTGTATATAATGTTTGATTGCGTATAGCTTTGAAACATCTTGAAATTAAAGAACTAGGAGATTGTGAATATTGGAAATATTACTGTGATCATAATTCTGATTGAAAAACTGATACGTTGCACTGTTTGTTGCTTGCTAAAAGTCAAGCATGATAGGATACTTTTTCGTAATAGTATTATCTTGTCGTTGTTCTCGGATTAGACATTATCTGCTCAATGATTATAAACTATTTGAAAACATAAACCAGCTATGATTTCCTTGTATTATCTCGATTCGTAAATGAAGTTACGATTTCATCATATAAGCGGAATTTTTCTAAATATTTCTCCAAAACAGTGTAATCAGTTGATTTATTTTAGATATACTCGCCTAAAGCAGGACCGCCATCAAGTTGTCTTGGAAGTAAGCACCTTTTTCGGCTTTATGTAGTAATCAACAAAATTGGTTTTGCTAATTCTGAGTTTCCACTTTTCCATTCTCAGTTTCTTGTCGTGATATATATTTTTTTAGTTTAAATAGTTTGAAGATACTAGAAGCATATTTTTACATGTTTCATTCTTCTCATATTTGCATTCCGTGGTTCCAAAACTCTTTATTAATGATTCGGTGTCTCATTGCTTGTAATTTCTTCTTCGGGGCATTTTATTTATACGTATGAAAAATCCTAAATGTCTAATCCTGAACTTTTAATGCAAACTTCTTTTGATCTGATAATCACTTTACTTCCATAATTCAATTGATCAGTCTTAATCCACTGTTTCATTAGTACATCATTAGTACATTTGGGAGAGGGTTACGAAACGTTCAAGGTTCTGCAGTCCATGTCTTGATGTTAGCAATAGTTTTTTGAATTTTTAGTTTATGAAAAATGTATGTAACTTTTTGGTACATTTATCAACTTTGTTACTGTGAATTCTCGAAATTAAAAAAATCGGAAAAAAGATGAGTTCTTTATTTTTCTAGATAAAAATGCCCGAAAAATAAGTTAAACATAACTCCTAAATTTGCTGAAAAATTCAAAAAATGGTATATATACTAAATGATATTTCTGGAACTTTTTTTGAACAGTTGAAAAAAAATCATGCAGTTCGGTATAAATGAAAAAAGAACAATGGTTTGCATCTGAAGTTTTTGGCCATATGGAAAGAGCGGACGGGAAGAAAAGAGGATAAAAAGAGAGGGATAAAATAAAGAATGAATGAATACAGAGCAAAACCGATAGTAAATATCAAAAAAAATTTTTCACAGTATAGATTTCTCATTAATTCAAGAAAATATAAATATCTTATATATATATATTTCTTTAGATTTGATATTACTTAGTTTTCTTCTTGCTAAATTTTAGATCTTTTTTCTAATTTCGTAATCGTAATTTCGTTTTATCTTTTTGCTTCCTTAAATCTTGAAATTAGCGAAAGTTTTTTTTTTTTTTTGATTGTGAACTTCAAGATCTCAGAGAGGGTCTTCGGTTTTCAGGAGAAAAATTGATTGAGAATTCTAATTTTATACCAGTTTATGATGTTGCGCTACGGTGGCTAAATATGCTCACTATTCTTTTACGATCTTGCTACTCTTGTTGTTTTCATAGTTGTTTCTGGATGATGAGCGAATGGCAAAAAAATTAGTTGAAATACTAGCATTAGCTTTAGGAGCGTGTTCATTAGATGATGCTGCTGTTTATTTCTTTATATCCCATTATGTTCATGAAAATAGTAAATTATAAGAATTCTGGAATAATTTTGTGTTTTTACTTGGTAGAATGACCTAGTTATATCTCAAATTTCTCTTATTATTCGTCTTAGCTTGTATTTACATTTCCATCTTGAAAGTGCCGAGCCGTCCGAAACATTTTCATTTATGTTATATTTTTCATTATATATCTCATACTTTAAATGACTAAACAGGAAAATTGCTTTAAGGATACTTTTAAGGAAATATATCTTTAAAAATACTTTCATTATTTTAATGAGATAGAATTCAAAATGTATTTTTGGACTATGAGCACCATAATTTTGTTAGTGTAGCTTCTTGCATTTTTCAAAAGACAGATCCATGCAAACCAGATAATTCTTGTTTTTTAGAGAGAATGGATGAGTGTGTTGATTTATTTCTGCTCATTTTTTTAAATTTAACTGGAAGGGATAAGTTTCAGTAGGATTTGAATTGTGCTGCAGTGTGTATTTCAATCTTAATTCTTTTAAAAATATGTCTCAAAAATCACCTTATAATAGATGTGTAATTCTTGTCTTTTCATATGGATTTGGGTATGCAATAATTATAATTTATAATGTTGACTTTATATTAAAGAGCCATTACATAAAGAAAAAAAATGTCTACTCTCTATCACAAAGAAATGGCATAAAAAGTTGCTTTCCAGGCAAAATTCGTTTGACTTTATTCAAAGCAAAAATATAATCAATAATATTAACACAGTGAGAACCTGATTGTACAGCAATGATAATAAAAGATTTTATTATCATCTAGTCATTATTTCAATTTTCTGTTGACTGTAAGGATTTTAGCTGGAATAAAAATTTTATATATAGAAAGAAAGAATTAAAATGTTTTAATTTGGAGTGATTTCATTATAAAATAATGTATTTCGTTAATGTATAAAAAGTTTATTCTGAGAGCGGCTTTTCTTGTATGATATCAAAAAAATTAGAATAAGAGAAAATTAGAAGAGAGTGAAAGAGACGAGAAGGATTCTTACTGTTGCTGCTATTAACAATTGTAATTATTAAACAGATTTTTTGAGAATAATAATAACTTCAAGTCTTGGAGTCGAAAAGCAGAGTTCTTTTTTCGAAATTGCTGAATTTCGTCAACGGTGAAATAGAACTTTTTTTTAATGTCGTCATTCTGCTGTGAATTATAAGTGACAGTCGTTGTGCAAATTCATTCGTCACTATGCGAAAATTTGGAAAACATAGGAATTGTGATTGATTGCTGGCTGACTGAGTTGACACATTATCCTCTTTGAGTTAGAACATTGCTAAAAACTTTGATGGCAAAAAAATAAAATGTGAATAATGCCTTGTTTGAGGTAACGATG
Organism: Onchocerca lupi; assembly: GCA_028564675.1. NCBI lineage: Eukaryota > Metazoa > Nematoda > Chromadorea > Rhabditida > Onchocercidae > Onchocerca > Onchocerca lupi. The sequence goes on from JAOVVO010000068.1 coordinate 51,590, forward strand.
CATGTGTTCATTTCCATATTAATGTGTAAACATCAAAAAGTGCAGAAAATTTTGGATTTGACGCATTCATCAATTTTCTTTTCGCTTTTATTTTTTCCCATTATTTATTTTATGGTACACATCTATTATTATATTTCGATCAAATTCCTATACTAATGACAGAAATCAATTTTTACTTCCTGATACAGTAATTCATACTAATTATGTAGTCGTTTATGTTTGTTCTGTTCATTCTGATCTGATCTGAATGTTATACTTGTTCGATTCTACAAAATAATCATCTTTTCTTTTTCTCAGCTCAGTTTTATAGCTGGCAGATGGGATTGAATAAAGCATAAAAATATCTTATTTTTTAAAATAACTTAATAATATTGTGCTATCTGTTGCTCAAATTTCAGGAGCAATCTGTACATATGTTTTTCGTTCCGTATTCTTTTGAATTTTATTGCTTGATTTTTTTTTTGTTCAAAATCTTTTCTTCCGAAAGAAAGGAATTGCTTTTAGTGAAATCTTATCACATTTAATGATTAGAATTTTTTATCGGAATTAGTTTAAATTTAATCAGTTATTAACATGCTTCAATACAAAGTATTTTAAAAATTTTCTGAAAGATTTCATACTTTCAAGAAATGAATCTTCACTACATTTCATGCTTTAACTGGTATAACTTTTAGCTTAATAATTATTGGTTATGATCTTACGTCCTTCTGCAGTAATTGTTAGAGTTAATAATCATTAACTATGGAGCGTCTTATATCTTTTTGTAGCTATTTTGATCAGTTTAGCTATAGTGCTGTTTACCTTTAACGGATAGTAAAGCAACTAACAGGTATAATAAAAAGAACTAAAAAAGTACAAAGCAAATTAAAACCAAACCAAATTAAAATCTTGGTTCAGGGTGATTTTTTTCATGTTTTCTAGTGGTATCAATTAAAACTAAACAAGTAAACTAATATCAAGTCGAGCCATAACATAATAAGTATCTGTTTTTCTTTTTTTTTAAGTTGCCTTATTCATTTGCGTTTTAGCAATAACATATCATTCGCATAAGTTTTGTTAAGCTAAACTCCAGCTCATTAATCCATCTCTTTGATAGGAATGGAATTGAATATAATTATAGAAGTAATAGTTCATAATATATGTTGAAGTATATAGTGTATGAGTAAACACGAACATAAAGTACATATAATTGCAAAACTCATACATATACATATGTAACTTATACTTCTGTTTCACTTTTGCTGGTTTTGTTGGAATGCTGTTAAAATTAATTACAGTATACGTTTCACATTAGATTTAATTACCGACATTAGGGATTTTGAATGTTAGAAATGGAGATAGTTGGAAAATCACTGAAATAAACTCACTTCTTAAATCGTTAATAAAATTTACTGCTTTTTTGATTGTTTCACAGTTGCTAGTGTCATTTAGTTGACTTTATTTTATAGATGAATCAGTAAATTGTTTCGATAACATTATTGAATTGTTTCAACGAAGCAGTAAATAATTGCGAAATATCAAAAGGCATGAAATTATTCTAATTAGATGCTTTTCGGAAAATAACTTTTGATTATAAAATTAAATATATTTATGCATGAGATTCTTTTTCATCTGATCTTCGTAATTGACGTCATTTGCAAACATAGATAAATATGAAGTGAAGGAGGAGCAAAAGGAGAAATTAGAGGAAGAAATTCAATACTCTAAAGAAGCTTAAATTTTGATGGAATTAGAAAGTCTAAAGAGATAGACTGAAGATATATCCAATGCTTATTAGGCTTTTCCCTTTAGACGTCATCAGTTTCAGTTTTATACGGAAATCCTATCAGTTATAAGCATCAGCAGCAGTAAAAAAGAAGCGATATTACTATTATGATGATGATAATGATATCATAAGCGATGAAATTTATCTTTAATCTTCCTTCCATTCTTCCAACAGTATCATTCATTTTCTCACATTCCTAATCATTCACTAATTATCATTTTCTGTTCTTCTATGCGCCGTTCATTCACAGAGCATACCCAATCATCGGGTATCCACAGTCGTCTCAATCATCCTTCTACCACTTACAATTTAACCAGAGGCTTGAAAGCCGTCTATTGCGGTAGTGCATTTTTGCCAGCATTTATACTGGACGAATGTCATGGTATTTTTTTGTATAGATTTTCTTTCAAATCTTTTTTCAAATTTAATTTCTTTCTTGTATTTGATACCGAACCAAATATATTTAATTGTAATTTTACAGCAGCTCTCGATGATAGTGGTTTCCAGTTTGTACGAAAATGTATAGAAGCAATAAAAGAAAAAGGTTTGTGAACTTTGAAGTTCGAATTCAATGAACTGAACGCAATATAAATTAAAAAAACTTTCAGAAATGTCTTGATTTTGAATTACCAAATTTCAAATTATATTTTCAAGTGTAAAATTATATCGTTTTAATGAGGAATGAACAAGTAAACTTTAGTTTCAAGGATATAATTGCCAGCTAAATGGTTGAGAAAATAAGATACAATCATTAGACGATGATTGGCAATTACTCCTTGAGTTAGGCATTAAGTGGTTTCAATTTAGCTACCGTGAGTGAGATTAAAATTCTTAAATTTAATGTTACTTATATCGATTATTCAAGTTTGATCAGTGTATTCTATTTTTGTCTTGTATTACACTAATTTCTTTCTTTTTCGATTGATTAGAATGATAACAAAAAATGAAATACAATGGGAGCAAGAAAATTGATAAGTGATAATTACTCAGTGCGTCCATGTCATGTGCTTTACGTAATTGCATTAGACCGTGCTAAGATTAATTAGACTTTTACAAATTCATAATCTTAGCTTTTAGCTTAACATATGTGTTTTGTATCTAATTATTTATTTTTTCATTTCCTTTGCCAATTAATTATATACTTTCGAGTGGGAAAGGAAATGTAACTCTTTTTTTTCTCTTACACTTCTACACATTTGCTTTTGTTTTCAGAATGAAAATTAGTTTAAATAGATAAGTATGATTAGAAGTGAGGAAGGAGTTTTAATTTCGTAATATATGAAATATCTGTAAATATTTACGGAGCGGAGGATTCTGAATTCTAACTTTTTTATAATATAATGCTGAAGTTTTTGAAATTTGAACCTAATATGTCGGGAGGCTTCGGCTTGAGATATTATTTTGCCCATTATTTCACCAGTAAATGACGAAAAAAAGAGTCATAAATCATTTTTCCAATACAAATTCAGAAAGATGTGACGTTTGCTCAGCTCATACATATGTATTAGACAAATGAAAAGAAGAATTTTATTGCTTACTCTCTAAAGCCAAATTAAAACTTAGAAATTAAAGAGATTTCTTTCGTTCAAATTTGTAATTTGCTGATTATCTAAATATTTTTTCCACTTTTCTTTGCTTCTCTTTTTTTCGTCCTTTAATGAATTGAAGAAAATAAACATGAAACATGCATAAATTTGTGCAGTATATTTTTACAAAAGGATGATTAAATTTTACAATTCAAGATAGAAATAATTTTATATTGTAGGAATACGCGAGCAGGGGTTATATCGAAATTGTGGTGTTACATCGAAAGTACAGAAATTAATGCAAATTGGACTGGACAAACGACGATCCGTGCATGATAAACTTAGTTTTATCGACGATGAATGGGAGGTTAAAACTTTGTCAAGCGCTCTTAAAACTTTCTTGAGGTATATATTTTCTAAAAAATATATAGACTGATCTTTTAAAAACTGAGAAAAAATATTAGTAATCTTGCAATCATACTCGAATATTAAAATTAGTGTTTTTTGGCATTTTATAATTTCTGTGATTAAAAAATTTGTTTTGCTTTAGCATTACTTGCATTCTTTGTACTCATTACACTACAATTCAATTGTGCCTTATGATTTGTTGCTTTGTTAGATAATCGTATTTGATAGGAAAGATGTTTTAATGGTTTTAAAGTAAAATCCTGAAATGAATAGAAATTTAAGTTGCCTTTACCAATAAGAATATTTTTTAGCGTGAACATGGAATATTTTTACTTATTTTTTGATCCGTGATAGAGTCAGTGAAATAATTTGCCTAATCAATCTTATATAATTATATCACTATTATGATCACTTTTTATCATTATTAATATCTATAAAGACTATATTTTGCAGGAATTTACCGGAACCACTAATGACATTTGACTTGCATTCACATTTCATTAATGCCGCCAAAATGGATTCCAAGACGCGTGTCTCTTATATTCACTATTTTGTCTATAAATTGCCGCAAATACATTTCGAGATGTTGCAAATTATTATCGAGCATCTTAAAAAGTAAATTTTTTAAGTTAAAAAGAAATGAATGAAATGCTTTTTTAGTTATGAAAATTAAGTTTTTCTTCAAGTTCAACAGTGGAATTACTGAATTTGCGTTCAAATACATGTATTCTCGATTCCTAAAAAAAATTAAAATGATATATAACTCATTGGTTAACGAAGACCAAAAAGAATGATACTGCTATTACGATTCAAGTATTACCTGATTTAATTATAAATTTACTATTTCTGATTGTAATTTCCAATTTTCTTTCATGTTGTATTAATTTTTTTCATTGGATTTCAGTGTAGCAGATCTTTCCAGTGAGAATCTCATGACGGTGGGTAATCTCGGTGTTTGCTTTGGGCCAACATTGATGAGGCCAAAGGAAGAAACAATGGCAGCTATTATGGATATCAAATTTTGTAACGTAGTTGTCGAAGTGCTCATTGCAAATTATGATCTCGTTAGCTCTTTTACTGTTTAGAATATTGTTGGTAAGGAAATCTTGTTTTAAGATTAAACTTGCAGGTTATGAACAGATGATCCAAAAAAAAAAAGAAAAGGAATACTGCATGCTTAAAAATTACCAGAAACATAGAAAGGGAGGAATGATAATAAAGCTAAAAAAATAATAGAATTTAGTTAAAAAATGGTTAAAATAAATAATTGCCAGAACAAAAGTTCTCCATTTTTTTTTAAAGACTGTTGGTGTTTAAAATATTTTTTTTGTTATGAAATTAGAAAAGTCGTTACATGAATAATGATTTGGCCGATTTTTTTGACTATTTTTTTGGATCAGAAATTTATTTATCTTCTGATAATAGATAAAATGATTTCAGTTTTTCGAATATCATGACCACTTTGAAGAGCTTTGGTAAATTGTGCTAATAAAATTATCAGACTAGTTTTGAAATTTTTGGTAAAAATATTGATTTTCTTCTTTTTTTTTTGCAGATATTTAACAATAAACCAATTAATATTGATGGTATTCCTTGTCCATCGAAGGCTAGTGATCAAGAAGAATTGGTAATTGAAGGCTCTTCTTTTGAAGAAGCCATTGCTTTCTCGAAACAACAAGCTCTACCAATCGTGCAGGAAGAAAAAAGGTAATTCATCTCTGATGTCTTTTCCTCTTTTTTCTGAATATGATTTCATAAAAAAGTAGTATAAAATGTTTAAATTTCAGTAATTATCACTAAACCATGAATATGAGGAAAAATGAAGCGGATTAGCTTTTTTTTTTTCGTTGATTAAAGAACCATTAGATGTCACTCATCATCGAAGGGTTTATTACGTGAAAAAAAAAGGATTATTAGGGCAGCCTATATCTTGGGAATGATAGGTTAGAACTAAATATAAATAACAAACTTAACTAGCAAAGCAAATTTTGCATATAACTGTTTAAATTGAGTTTCGAGAAATTATCCGAATAATTTATTTGAAAACAAATCAGCAGTTGTTTCTGTGGAAGAAATAGCTTATAAATATGGTTACAGGTCACAGACACATGCTACGCCAAATTCCAATAAACGTCCACAAACAATTGCAAATTCAACCAAATGCCAACGTCCTCCCCCAATTTATGACCGAGTGGCATGCTGCTATGCTGATAACAGTGACAGTCGGTTTTCATTTATCATTTGTTACCAGTATTCAGCAACACGATAAAATTTTTTTGGAAAAAATGATAAATCAGAAAATAATATCTACATGGAACTTTTCGAGAGATCTACTATTACAATCTATTGTCAGCTTCACGTTATTTTGAAAAATATAAAACCTTAGGAAGATTTCACGTTTCTTGATCTATCATTTAGACTGTGTTCATCTTTCAATAAAATCAATAAGAACATATTTCTTTATATGTTGCAGAACTAGTAATATCAATTTCATACTTGCGTAGCAAGTTAATAGAAAAATATTTTCTATATATATAGACTACGTGTATGTAGAACGAAAACTGGTTGTTAAACATTCTAATTTGCGTATACTTTCTGAATTGTAACAAGAGATTTTGAAGATTTGAATATGAAATCATCGAACCGCTTGATGTTAGCACATGGTAAACCATGTACTTCAGCTGGAACAACTCCTGTCACACCGACAACTAATAACAGTCTGATTTGTTCAGCTTCTGCATTTACACAAAATAGCACAAAGTGTCAAGTCAGACAGCCTTCACAGGAATTACCCTTTGAACATGCACGGTTCGTTGTTCAATTTTAATTTAATTGATTTTTATTCTAATACGAGGTGCACTGTAGCGCGTTGAAGTTATTGTTTTTTCTTTTTGTTTTGCCAGAGAAGTAAACCAAATATCTTTTTATAAAAAAAATTAGTAAAAGATTCCAATTTTCTTTTACTACGATTAGCAATTAATAAGTTGTAATTGGTAGTCTATATTGTATGACAAATGACTTTTTTCCTCTATGTCTTGATAAGCATTTTGTTAAAATATTTTCATGTTCAAAATTCAAATTTCAGAGATGCAACAGAACGTGAACGTCGAACACAGGTTGGGAAAAAATTTACGGAAAGTTGGGAATCATTAAATTCGGCAACTAGTAGTTCAGATCCATCATCGAATGAACGATTTCGTTATCAACATCATCCTAAACCTGCGCAAGGACGGCATTCCATCACTTCCAGAAGTACAGTTTTGTGTTTTTTTTTTTTCATGTATTTGAAGATTAAAACTTCTTTTTTGTTATAAAATTGTTTATTTCTGAACTGATTTGTAATAGCTAAAGACTGCTGTTTTTATAAAATTATAAATGTTGTAGAGGAGGAAATTTGATCTTTTATTACAGGAAATAAAGCGAAACTGTATACAAATGATTTAATGATTTTTTGGAATAAGAAATTTTATGCGCGGACGAAACAATTTTCATTAGAAGCTAAATAAGAAATTTTGCGATTCGTAGATATTTATATTGGGCAACTAACCGACAAAAAAAAATGCGCGAATAATAAAAACAGCTTATTAATATGGAAGTAGTCATCAAAATTCGAACTAACAAATAGTTGTTACAGACGATAAAGAGAAGTAGTTGAATCATTACAGTGCAACATATTTCGTAAAACTATTGCATGATACCTATTCTTCAAATCTTAAACATTGTATTCAGAGCATATTTCTAACATATACATCAAGAATAAGATGCCAGTGAGATAAAAGATACGAAGTATCATTTAAAAAAGTTAAAGGTAAAAAATGAGGAAAATTGAATCTCCGGGTTTGGATTCTTTCAGACTTCGGTTTAAATTCAAAATGAGTGAGGCGATGTTTGTCATCCATCTTCCATTTTATTAAACGTATCGTTTGCCTGCTCATCAAATATTCTGAATGGAGTTTTTGAATCTGAGATTCTTGTGTCTAAGGAACCTGAGATATTACTACAAGCGCGGTTTCTAACAAGCAAATTAACTTGATTTCTTTGCTATCATCGTTATTATTCATAATTTCAGCCAAATTGAACACATCATACGCTCCAGCGTACAATCCATTTGCATCTGAATCGTAAGTTTATAATTTTTGAAATTTTTACTGATTGTGATTTCTTGCACTATTCACATAGCTTAATCCTTTTTTGTTTACATTTGTTTATGTGTGTGTCTTGTTTTGCTTAACGACTTTCTCTTTGCTGCTAAACTGAGCATGAAATATTTACGTGTACTTACTGCATGAAATAGTGATTGTACTTGAAGCAATGTTTTCTGCTCATGTTTATTGAGAGAATTTTTTGAATTGTTGCCTTTTGTCTTCTAGGAGTTTTCTTCATCCTTAATGATAAGAGCAAAGCGAAGTTTTCTTTTTTTTTTTTTTAGAAGTTCGCATAAATTTTTCAATACCATGCAGCAAAGTCAACGAAAGATAGAAGTGAGAAAGAAAGGACATATAAGTGAAATAGGAAGGACAAATGAAGAAAAACATTTCATTAAGAATCATTGTGGCATGTATGTTTTTGCTTCAACTGATCAATACTATATTAAAGTCACGAACGATTTTGCGAATGCTTAGTTCCATGCTTTTTTAAGTAAAGTTAATATAGAGCTTATGGATGTCATTAGGGAGAGGTGATATAGTGGTAACTTTAATTTATGCATGTTTATTCATAATGTGAGAAATTTTCATTTCTCAGCATAATAACATATCAGAAATAAAATAGCATATATCTTTTTCCACTTCTCTCAAAGTTTTATTACTTGTTTTCCGTTTTAAACATAATTATGTTCCACGTCATTTCCCATTGAATTTAAATAAATTTCCATATTTCACTCCCAATTTCAGCTCCATCACAGCTTCTAATTTTCCCACCGGCGTCAATAATTGTTGTAGTGGACGTCATAAAATATCACTTTTGTCCATATCAAAATATCATCAGCATCGTTGTCTCGAAGTATCGCAACCATCCACAAGTATCAATTTGCCAGATGTTGGGGATGCTGCTCTTGATGCAGTCAAGGGTAATAATGCTGTTGGTAGTGGTACCACTACTAGTACCACTGACGTACTCAGTGAACTCAGGGTTTCATCATTGTTTATGTGTACTCATCCTTTGAAAATACTCCAATCAAGGTATTAAAAACCACCTATAAAGGTGTAACACTTCTTCTTCAGCCTTCCCCATCATATTTTTTTGAAATTTTCATAATTTTGAAACTTCTAATTTGGTCTTTGAAGCAGAAAATTTGCATGCCTTTTTATATTTTATTTTAAAGATTTCAATATTAGTGACATTCGTTTGAATGAAATAGCTAGCCAATTTTTCTACTTTTTTGTGCATGATTTTCTTCCTTTCCTTGTTTTTTTTTTTTTTTTTTTTTTTTTTTTTTTGCAATTTTCAATAAATTTTAAGAGGAGAAATCAAACTTATCACAGGCTACTTCACTTTAAAAATTTTACTTAGAGAAATTACGATTAGTGTTAACAGTAATATCGAAAAACTGAAATCTTCAGCTTTTCAATATTATTGTTAACCCTATTCTTCTTGTACCTTTTAGCTATTTCCATACAATTCCGGCAGTATTAAATTTTGGATATTGACTTAAGATAATTTATGGCGATAATAGATTAATCAGCAATTACGCAGAACTTTTAGAAGTACAATGCAAATGTGTCTGAAAGTTAAGATTATGGATTTTCAAGTCGATAGCAATAAAATAAGCATCACAAACTGATGTGATAAATAATTATGCTTATTATTACTATTATTATTATTTTCTTTACGAATTTCAAAATTTCCAGTCGGCGAGTGAAAACACTCTATGCATGCACAGCAGGTCACAATACTGAATTGTCTTTTCAACCTGGACAAATCATTACTAATGGCTAGTTTTTTTCTTTTTATGATTATATCTGCTGTTAAATTTAGATCTGTCTGTTCTAAGTACTATCGTTCTAGCAGTAGTTATATTTTTGGATCGCCTCTGACTTTAGTGCAGAATGCAATCTATTTTGATGTAAATTTCATAATAGTTTTGGTAATTATTCATTTAAATTTATGAACTGCATATGTGTATATTCGCAGCAATTCTTATCATCGGTAACACCGGCTCCATCGGTCATTTAGGATAATCCGTTTTTTATGAACTGTATAACTGTATGCTGGAATTTGCTGTACACAGGAATATTCCAAAAGAAGTTGATATAAAGTTTTTTTGAAATCAATTAAATTTCGAACATAAGCATAGCTTTAATAGCCAATCGTAAACTAGAGTTTGATGGTCGCAAATTGCCTTTTTTATAATGACGTATACATATTTCAGATTAATATCGTTTTTATCCCAGATAATATAATCGTTCTTTAATCTTTCTAACTTGAAATTTCTCTTCAGCAAACTCTCAAACTTAATTCTTTACAGTTTATGAATCAAAAGAAGATGGTTGGCTGATTGGAACTTTAAATGGAAAAACTGGTCTCATCCCGGCGAATTATGTCGAACCACTTCCATAATTTGACATTATTATTAATATTGCATTAGTATAATATTCTTCTTGTTCGCCTTGCAGAGTTGTTGAAAAGCAAAATAGCTTGGTAATTAGGCATATATTCCAGGATTCATATGTATTTTTGCTTCTGCTTTTTATTTAACAGTTTTATACTGGAGGTTTTTTTAATATTAGCTATTTTCTCATTCTAAGTTTGTTGCTTCAAGTTTTGTTTTAAATTCAAAATATAAGTGATAATAGGTGATTTTCCGATAAAAAATGATGTGTTCCTCAAAATAGAGAATTATTTTTCTAGACGCAAATATTTTTTTACTAAATTTAACAATTCCATGAAATTCAATTCGTTAGAGTGAGACCGAGGATTCATATTTCATTCCAGGTTTTGTTTGTTAAATTATTTATTAAATTATCAATTTTTTGGTCTCATTGATTCATCTTTCCCATTTTTATCTCTATGCTCTTGACCATAACTTGATAAGGAATGAGCAAAAGATATCACCAAATATTTGATTTACTGTAGCTTACATTCTATGACATGGCTTTGAAGATTTTCTCTATCATTAATATCAAGATAAAGTTCCGAGTGGAAGACATTTGCGAGATAGCTTATAGATTAAGAAAAATAGGTTACACAAATTACTGCCAATTCTGGGATAACTGAATTAACTACTTGTTATAGGTAACAATATCATATTCATCCATAATTTTCTCGTTTCTAGTGCATGTCTGCCCGTTTGTGCTATTTTTCAAAGTATATCTTTCAATATTTTTGCATTATTAGTTTCTTCGTCATTTTTTTTTTTTTTTGTCATTCTTTATTTCTTCACTTTGATATTTGACATGTATTTTCTGCTTTACAATTTTTAAATTTTATTCATTTTTAAATTATAATTGGATATAAATATGAAATTATTTCGCATATATGGAAGATTGTATTTTCCTCCATTATCTGTAAATCACGCTATCTCTCTCCATTTCTCTTTATGGGTTTGTTCCATGTATAATACAGTTTTAATTGCCGAATACAACCTCTCTTTTGTTTCTTCATTAATATCATTTTTTTAACTCATATGTTCTCTCTCTTACCCTTGCTAGTTTGGAAAAAGGTAAACTATGCAACGAAATAGTATTTGTTTTTTCTCAAAAAAATGCTATTCTTTTTTAACAGAACCACTGTTTACTTCCTTCAGTTTTGCTTATGAATACTTCAATTGCCTTCTCAAACATCAGTTTGAGACCTCTATTAATACCTATCTAAAAATTTTCACAAATATCCAAAAGTCTATTATTGGCCTCCTCAGAGCAGGAGAAGTGCATTAAATACTGATGGTTCGTATTTGCAAAATGATAATGGATAGCAAGCTAACGAATAATTGAAGAAATCGGTTTAATTAGCGATTATATTGTAAACAAAACAATGTAATGGAATGATTGTTTTAACTGTATATGCCAGCGAATTATCGATTTATCGAATTTTCTTTGCTTGCAATTTCGATAAGTTTTCAATTTGAATCTGTAAATTTTCTTATTTTAAGGATGCAGGATTATTTACAACATGGAGAAAAAATATGGCAAAAATTACCTGACTTTCCACTGAAGGTTTGATACCCAGTATACGACAGAAGAAGTAATAGAAACCATTCAATGTCACTTCATTCGCAAAAGACCCTTTAAAACCATGAACTTCACCTGAAATGGTGATTTAAACACTTGAGCAATTAAATTAAATTAAAGACGTGCGAATTACACCGGATTTGGAAGTTACAAGATCATGTGACATACAAGATGCAGTATATTGCCAGTTATTGTTTCTTCCCTTATAGCACCTTGCGATTTTGCTGAATAATTAGTAATTCTTTTTTCATGATAAAAAACAACTACTTCAGATGAAACGGTGATTACCATTTCGAAATTACCACCTAAAATTACCTGGAAAAACAGTCAGTGAAGTGGGTACTCCTTTCATTTTTAACGCCTCATGTAACTGTATGCTTTGCGCGAGTGGTACTACAGGATCCTCTTCACCATGGAAAAATGCAACTGGTGTTGAAAGCTGATCAATGTGATTCAATGGTGACCTTTGCTCGTAAAGAACTCTTTCTTCCGGAAATTTTCCAACGAGCTGTTCATTGTAACCAAGCTCAAATTTGTGGGTATCCTAAACGAAGCTTTTTTATTTATATGTAAAAATATAAAATTTCCATCCAATAAATCTAATCATTTCATTGAATAAATTGCACATATTTTCAAAGTTAAACTCACTTTCGCTAAACTAATTAAGTCGCTCACACCGTAAAGTGAGGCTGCCGCAGAAAATAAATCAGATTTTAAAATAGTAGCCAAAAGAAGATAACCGCCTGCTGAACTACCCATAATACATAACTTTTTCGGATCAACTCGTTTCTGAGAAATTAAATGACTGGCAGCATTAATTATGTCATTTCTATCAACGATACCCCAATTACGTCGTAACATATTACGGAAAATTGTCCCGAAACCTGTAAAATTTATAACTGTAAAATTTATAAGACATTACCGTTCTAAAATAACTACTTATTTGCATATGTCTTGGGATTTTCAAACATATATGTTATTGTCAACCGAGTATTCAAGTACCCATCTTCACGAACTCTTAAATGTTCAAGCAATGTTACGGCTTATTTATTATATAAAAACAAAACATTAGCACTTAAAATATTAAACATCAAACCAGTGGAACCGCGATAATTCACATCACAAACAGCGAAACCTCTCGTGGTTAGATACTGAATTCTCATATCAAGAATATTCGGAGAATAAAGTGTAGGTCCGCCATGTGCGACTAGAACGACAGGTGGTAAAGTACCTTCTGGAGCTACATATGTTTTGGACTGGAACAATTTCAATTATAAAGCAGGAATGGTGATTTTATCTCGTTATCTATTAATATTTAACTGAACTTTGAAAACTGGCTTTAATAAAAATACAAGGAATCGCTCATTCAAATAGTAATAATTCAGTAAAATTTGCTAATAACTACACTTTGCTAATAACAAATAACCTAGATTAAAATTGGTATTATCTAAAGAACGGAATATATCACCACAGTTAAAACAACATTACTATCACAGTTTTTTGGAGTTATAAAGGTATTCCAAAAAAAAAAAAAAAATATCCAAATCAAGCGTAAATTCTTAAATAAGAGTAAATTCTTGTTCTAAAGGAAAGATACTAAATATTGCAAAATGATTCTAAATATTCCATTTACAATCCGAATTTTTGATTTTTCAATAGCACTTCGGTATAAAGATATGTCATTTAATGAAATTCTTACAAATGGTGTATAAAACCAGGCTTGTACAGAGATATCATCAGATTGAAAATTTATCGATTCTGGTATTGAAATATCATACTTTTCAATATCAGTAGAAGACCGTGATTCTCGAATAACATTCACCTGTATATGATATATATGGTTATCTAAGCCATAACTAATTTATTTTCTATTAAGATAATCACGAAATTATCATTAATTTCGACTACTGATTGAACAATATGAGTCTGACTGTCTCACTTCACATTTGGTAAGCAGCAGTCCACGACTCAGACTAAAAAAGTTTTCTTTTTTCAATTTTTCACAAAATCTTCATTTCTACATCACTAGAAAATATCTTGAAAGTTCATAAGAAGGTGAAATCTGTGAAGTATTGAACACATCACAATGTGAAAGGAAAGTCATGAACTACACATCACTCACTTAAAGTAGTAATGCAGTTTTTTTTTGAATACACTGACCTGCTCTGTATCAAGCTGAATTTTGATTACTGATGAAGATTTGGCCGGACCTGCAGCGATCGCATAAGCAGTACCACTTTCATCTAGAGCAAGGTACTTGAAATTTGTATAGCAGGAACAATCAATTGTTTTCACTTTTTCATTCCACTCTTTATATACCAATTTCCCAGCAACGTTCATCAAAATGCCTATAACATAAAATAAAACAATAACAGATTATTTTCAACTTAATGCATATAACACGAATGCAAATAACTATATATTGTCTTGTTTAGAAAGATAGTGATGTAACAGATTAACTTAAAACATGAAAATAACCCCTTTTATTTGAAACAAAATGTCGTTCAGCAAACTGCCAAAGCGGAGCACCAATTTCGGCATCAACTGGAAATATATTTTCGCCCAATTTATGTTCAGTTAAGTTGACCTATAAAATAAAATTAACAAAAACTGAAATACCGTTTTAATATCAAACAATTAAATTCAACTTCATTGGATCGACTCAGAATATCATCTTGAAGAGAAGTTTTTTTGAGAGAAATGCACATATTTTAGAAAAGAAACACATCAATTTTATGGAACAAAAAGAAGCTTCGTTTCTTTAACACGGTTAAAGTTGAAGTTTAAAGAAAATAATAAAACCTTGTATATATTCCACCAATTCGTATGATCCGAAATTAAATATAAATTGCCAGTTGGACTCCATTCCGGACTATGATAATTGACACCTTCACGAGAAATTCGACAAATCTCTTCAATGTCACCATTTTCTTTAATTGAAGAAATAACAACTGTTGTTTCATCCCATGGCTGCAAAACACAAGTACTAAATCCCTAATTTGTTGAAATAAATGTAATATATACCCTTTAAATCTTTTTCTATAATTTCTGGAACTTTTATTGCCAACTTAAACAATGGCTATAGTCTTCCAAGATCCACTCACGAATACTCAGTGTATACCATTCAGCCTACAAATTGGACTTATTGCACTCAACAATGAATGTTCTGGCTATAATTTTTGAAACTAAACAAAAAATTTCACCATATTTGGCATATTCCATTCCATCCACGTGAACCATTGTCCATCAGGACTTATGCGAGGAAATGCATAAAAATCTGCACCAGTGACCTAAGTATATTTGAGTTTATGCATTATAAACTTGTTTACAGCTCTAATTCAAAAACACAAAAACAGGCCTAAATGAATTTAAATTAACGAATAAATTACAAAATGAATCACTTGAGATTACTTACAATTGGTCGAATGGCACCTTCTATAATTTGTACGATCATGTTTTCAACCTCATTCCCAGAATGCACCTCATGAACAGCATATAAATTACCCTGAAATTTATTACTGATTAAATTGGTTAAAAAGATTTATTCAGAAATACGGCCTTCTATAAAACTACAGAATCGTATCGCTTACTATTAGATATAGAATAAAGCTAGCCATATTAGAGTATCATTAACAAGACTACTTTTCAGTACATTTGAGAAGCCATAAACCACCTTGTAATAACACAGATCTGCAAAACGATGTGAATAATCACCAACAACAATCAGCTCGGGTTCCATATCTGCAGCTACTTGCCTGAATACACCATCTGGAGTAATATAATAAGGTGCATCATCAACAACAATAAATGACCCGCCACCGTATTCATGTACTGGAAGCAAAAATGAAGAAAATTACGGATTTAAAACTCTTTTTTTCATATTACTCCATATATAAGTATTTAAAAAGAAAATACACAAAGAATGCTAATGAAGTCGCACGGCTTTGATATTAGATCTATTTTCTGATATTGAACAAAGTTTGCATTCCTTTCTCTATTAACTTTGCTTCATGGAAACACATATTAAAATCCTCATTTTTATAAAATTTTTCTAAACAATGAATAAATGTAAACTACCTATATTCCGTATGCTAATATCTTTTGGAGTCCATTCGATTATTCCATCTTCACCTTTTTTTGCCTGAAATAATACTCGTCGCCCAGTAGGAAATTGTGATTCTATCCAAAATACTGAATCTAAAATGATATATTTATGAAATAATGATATAAGAAATAAAACATGAGATGAGATAAAACATAGTCTCTATTTTCCAATTACACCAAGATGATGCCATATATGGCTGTCTTGAGACATTGAATCGAAACGCCATTAACTAATTGATTAAATGAATTGGATTGATAATTATCATTGGGAAGAACTTGCTAAAAACTCCGTACAATTATATCGAATGCACAGATTTATATTACGAGAATATCTAAACAATTTGCACTAGTAATCTAAAACTGAACTATTATCCGGACTATTAATACAACAAGTAAATAATTCTGGTGATAATAAACCAAATTTTACTTTCACCACACTGCAGTTCAGAAATCGTTTTACAATTTCCACTGTTTAAAACATCTGTGTCGATGGAACTCCACCAACTTCCGTAATCGGCTGTTATTGTTTTTAAATGACTCATTGTATCCAGAATTCAACGTAATCAAAAACGAAAAGACATCCTGAAAACAAGATGAGAAAATCTAGCAAAACACGTCTAACATTGTTAAATATTCTGCACCGATCAACAGAATTCTCTGCTCTAACTAGAACATATCTCTCGTCTTTCGGATATACAAGTTACTTCTTTTTCTCGTGTTTCTGCAAAAATTAATGACTATCTTAAATTTTTAATAATTGATATTTTCCTATAATCAGTGTATTGAGTGCAACTATTAATGGCCACTGACATATGAAGCAGTGAAATATTTTTTGAGGTAAACAAACTTCATTAAGCATATTACAATATTCATTACATACCAACAAAAAAAAAAAAAGTCTTGCAAAATGAATTCTACAACGATAATCCTTTTGCATACAATCTAATTCCATTTGAAGTACTCAACTCAATATTATCAGCTGTATTTTTTCTAAAGTTAATATAAAAATAATTTGCAAATAATACGCGAATGTAATTTCAAAAATATCTAAGAAATTGGCAAAATAATTGCAGTTATTTCTCTGAATAATATGGTTTCAATAGCTTGTCATCACTCACCTCTAAAATGTTATTATTCTCTGTTTACCATTCTATTTCACTAATTCCGTTTAATTTCGAATCAAATTTCTTAAAAAGCCCCGGGTACCCTCGCGCTTGGAATACTTCCGCAAAAGAAACATCCTCTTAAACCAATGCGTTTCATTCTCGTTGCATGGAGTCAACATGAGACGACTAGGGACTGTCTGAAACATTGCTCGAGATGAGCTTTTTAGATCAGTAATGTAGGACAAAGATTAGTGATCGGATTGACATATGACCGACCTGGGGTTCTAGTTTTAAGGGTGGTTTACGTTCAACTATGTGTTCATGCAGAATTCGAGGAGAAGCAATTCTTAAGAGCAAAAATAAAGATTTTGAGTTTAGAGGCCAGTAGTTTCACTTCTTGCATACTTTCCAGAATTCACTTCTACGCTTGTCTTAATTTCACTTATTTATGCGAAATCTACGCTATACTTAATTTGTATACGCAACAGTTATTCGCCCTAATACTTTGCATTTCATCAGAAATTGGAACATTTAAATTATCGCCTTGTACAACACGAATACTATTATGTCAGCCGAAACATCGTCTTTTGTTTTTCCATATATGACATGATGCTGTTCTTCTTCCGTAAAATATAGACTAAATAATAATTTAACAAATGAGCTCGTTATAGGAAGACGTAAAATATGGCATCGATTCGTTGTTTGAATCCCAAAGCTGAATTGGCTCGCCATGCGGCGGCATTAGAGTTAAACGTCAGTGGAGCGAAGGGATTAATGGAAGTGATGCGTACTAATCTCGGACCCAAGGGAACAATGAAAATGTTAGTTTGATTCCGATTCAAAAAAAAAAAAAAAAAAAAAAACGATAAAATTGGAGGAAAGAAAAAATTAGGACTCAAAATGTGGTCATGCTCTGATGCATTCATGGGCTGATTATACATGCATAGTTGATAAAATTATCTTTGACACTGGTCATTTCACGTTTTACAGGCTTGTATCTGGTTCAGGTGATATCAAATTGACCAAGGATGGTAATGTATTGCTACATGAAATGGTTAGTTAATGAGATTGTTCGTCATCTTCATCTTGATGAACAGATAATATATTTAAAATTATTCTACATAAAATAAGATTCACTGCATAAAGGGTAAGATTAAGACTGAGCATGTTTGAAATATGTCTGAAAGGTGCGAGTCTGAATCATTCTGATGTGCTTGTAGTTCATATTTTTGTATGAATAGCTCTGCAGCTTGACTTAATTTATAAAGAAAACGGCGATGAAAATAAATTATTATCGTAATAACGATGATAGTAATCAGTCTAGTCGTTCACTATAGTATGCTTTTTTAATATTGATTTAAATAAAGTTAGACTGGCCTACAATGGCCTTCCTGATAGAAACTTAGTTAATACTTGATTATTCTGTTAAATCCATTCCCCTTTTGTAGGGTTTTATAAATTGTAAATTTCTTTTTCTTAATTTTTTGTCCATATAATATCTACTTGTTATAGCAAATTCAACATCCAACAGCTGCTATGATTGCAAAAGCTACAACCGCTCAAGATGATGTAACTGGTGACGGCACTACTTCTACTGTTCTTTTTATAGGAGAACTTCTCAAACAGGCTGATCTTTATGTTTCTGAAGTATGTTGATGTAATTATTGTAGCAAAAATTTCTTTTTTTTCCTCTTCCAACGTTTCAGCATTCATTTATGTTATTTCAGGGTGTTCATCCAAGACTAATCACAGAGGGTTTCGAATATGCGAGTAAGAAAACTCTTGAGTTTCTCGAAAATTTCAAACAAACACCAAAAATTGATCGTGAACTACTGATCGAGGTATCTATTGATAAATATGATATCCTAAATTTGTGTTATTTATAAATCATATTTTCTATGTCTTCGAAAGTTACTTTAGTGAAGAATTTTGTGATTTGATTTGATGAATTTGTCAGTAACTCAGGGAGAATTATTTTATGCTTTTAGTATCTAGACACCTCTCAATTAATGCCGACTCCATCTCTTAGATGCAATTATCATCTTACATTCTTCAAAAGAAATTATAAACAAGTAACTTCATAAAGATATAAAATGTTTTTACAAATAGTTTTGCAAAGGACATTATTACTTTAAATTTCATGTTTGACTTCCTCTATTAAAAAATTTATTCGTCCTGTGAAGAGAAGCTGAATCATTTTTTACGTAGGTAGCACGGACCTCACTGAGAACAAAACTTAGCCAGAAATTGGCTGATCACATTACGGAATGTGTTGTGGATGCTGTGTTGGCGATACGAATTGGAAACGATCCGCATCCAAATTTACATATGATTGAAATGCAGGTTGAATTTCGGCTTGGTAAAAATGAATTTCTGTTTAGATTGAGTTATCTGAAAATGCATACTCAGAAAGATGGATTCACTGGTTTTCTTGTTTTAATCAAATTTAAGATTTTGTTGCCTCTAACTTGAGTTGTTACATAGCACGCACTACTTTGTTAACATGCTTACGCAGAATAATTGGAATAGATGGCTATAATCAGTTCTGTTTACATAATATTTGTGATGAAAATATAGTAGGTTTTCAGCAAAGGACTGGAGTAAATTCTGATTTTCAGGAGATGCAGCATGAAAGCGACATGGATACTAAACTGGTGCGTGGATTAGTTTTGGATCATGGTGCTCGACATCCTGATATGCCAAAAAATCTAAAGAATGCTTATATTTTGACATGCAATGTTTCGTTGGAATATGAGAAAACGTAATAGTTCTCTGTTCATATCCATACTCTCACCATATCTTAGGCTTTGTCTTAGTTCAGTTAAATCATCTCCAAAAGCTTCCCTTAATATTTACTGACAAGATATTATAGAAGTGGGTTTTTGATGTATTAAGTTTCGTATATTTAAAAAGTACTGAATAGATTTTTCAGATCTGAAAAGTTTTTTTTAATATTCTTAGCTATAGGCTTACTCTTTAGAAAACTGTCATCAAAAGAGGGGTCGATGTTAAATGCGACGTAGTGCTTTCAAGTACTTAAAACCAGAAAGAATTGTTTGAACATTTTCAGCGAAGTGAATTCGGGTTTCTTTTATAAGTCAGCAGCTGAACGAGAAAAGCTTGTTATTGCTGAAAGAGAATTCATTATGCGAAAGGTCCAGAAAATTGTTGATCTGAAGAAGAAAGTGTGTGATGAGGCAGAAAAAGCTGATGGGAAAAAACGTAGTTTTGTGGTAATTAACCAGAAGGTTCGTTGTTTCTTACCCTATCCTATATAACATTCATTGAAATTTATCTAATATTGAGTTAGTAGTTTTACAAAATTCGGAAAAACAGAAAAGTTATTAGCAAGAAATAAATGTAATTTGAATTACAAAGTTTCAGGGTATTGACCCACCATCATTGGATATGCTCGCAAAAAATGGTATTTTGGCATTGCGACGAGCAAAGCGACGTAATATGGAACGACTACAGTTGGCTGTTGGCGGTGAAGCGGTGAATGCAGTTGATGACCTTACGCCAGATGTACTTGGACATGCTGGCACAGTTTATGAACATGTTTTAGTAAGTTTCAAAATAACTATCATAAGCTGATAATATAGCTATTCCTGATTTGGACTCATTGAAAATGTTACATGGGAAATTTCATATTGATTGACTTTACCTTTTATAAGCAAATTCAGTATGAGTGGAAGAGTTATGACACTTTTAATATTTTAAAAAGGCAAAAAGTACTTTTGTCATTTAATATTTTCTCATCATTCTTAATGCCATCAACAGCTTCATCATTTTCGGTTTCAAAAAGGTATATGCATATTATTTACGAAATTATAGTTCTGCACTTTTATTTTCATATTTTTCGGTAATCTTGGCAAGCATGCAGCATCGTGAAAAAGGATAAGAGGAAATTATGAGTTAGAAATTATATTCTGTATAATTATAATTGATCAATTTTTCTATTTATCTACAGGGCGAAGACAAGTATACGTTTATTGAAGATTGCAAAGACCCGAAATCAGTAACCATTTTATTAAAAGGGCCCAATAAACATACAATTACGCAAATTAAAGATGCTCTTCATGATGGCATTAGAGCGGTTTTCAATACATTCAGTGACCGTAAGTCCTTTTATAGATATTCATTAATATTTTTATCATCTGACTTTTATTTTAGTAAATTGTTACAATATATGTCAACTGTCGAAAACGTAGTAGCACTGTTATGGAGACTTCGGTAAAGAATATCTTGGTATCATCGTGTAAAAATCACTGAATTATTAAATAAGTTTTTTATTATATTAGATATTTCATGGTTCATACAATTTGATTTATCTGTATCTTTTTTTTTAATTGTATGCAGCAGAAAATCATCTGTCCATATTGTAGAAGCGGTTGTACCAGGAGCAGGTGCTTTTGAAATTGGTGCATATTGCATGCTGAAGAATGAAGTGGACAAAGTGAAAGGTCGAGCGAAATTGGGAGTACAAGTAAATAGAAATTATTGTTACATGAGCAGAAGGTTTCGTTTGGACAGGTTGTTTGGAATTCCTGTCAGAAAATTTTTTCCATTGTGATTAGTTCTAAATAAACAAAATTATTTTCAATATTTGTTGTTTCCAATGTTCTAGGCTTATGCAGACGCACTGTTAATAGTTCCAAAAACACTAGCAACAAATGCTGGATTCGATGCACAAGAAACAATAGTGAAATTAATCGAAGAACGAATTGCTTGCAAGGGTAAAATGCCTGTTGGCTTAGACATCACATCAGGCGAACCGTGCAGTCCTCAGGTATCGCTGGCTTTCCATGATTGGGAATCTCAGATTGAAGAATTATCTAAATTTCATAGGGACTTAATTCTTAGATGTTCGAATTTTCTAGTATTAGCTTCTGCTAAGTTTTCGTCCATCATTGCAGTACTGTCTCTGATGGAAATATGGTCTTGTAAAAATATGACTATGTTTTGAGTTTTTAGATAGTTCCGGCGTCTGATTTCATTTTAAGTTGTGTGGTATTGTTAATGCTGATAATTTTTTCAAGGAAAGTAGTTATCCCTTATGTAATTATTGATTGAAATGAGATTTCTAATCTAAACTTTTTTTGGTGAATTTTTATTTTAGTGAAACCGAAATATAAATTTTTAATATATTTTTAGGGTATTTGGGATAATGTAGTGGTCAAGCAGAACAGCTTAGCTTCAGCTTGTGTTATCGCTTGTAATTTACTTCATGTTGATGAAGTAATGCGTGCTGGTATGACAAACTTGAAAGGCAATAAATGAATGGAAATTGATCGCTGGTCATGAAATGTCTATTTCGCTTTCTTTATTGTTTATTTGTTCCATTTTTAAATTCACTGCATTCCAATATGGATATGATTGATTGACACAGGTTTTGTTTATGATGTGGAATTCCTGACAAAATTTTTGGAGACAAGTTTCTCCTTTCTTTTGCATCCCTTTATATTTTTATCTCTTTATATTATTCGAATCTTCAATGAAAGATAACTTGCGAATTATAACAATGCAAATAATTAATATTTCTATGTCACAGAAACTGGGCCAAGAAATTTTGTTTGTTTAATTTTCAATAAATGCTGATTGCGTTGATAGCATGGTTCATTACTCATTATATACTTACTTTTTAAAGAGGCAAAAAAAAAGTTAAAATAAATTAAATAGAATGATGCACTACTGCCTCATACTGTCTTAATTCCGTTAGATCTTTCATCGCTATATGACCATTTCTGTCGGATACCCAACGACCATTCATTCCTGGTATTCTACTGGTCGATTTGCCCCAGGTCATTCCGCGAAATAGTAACACTTCGTCGACTGGAAAACAAGAATTTATTTTCTTTCCTGTTTTGTCTGCTATCGTGCAGTTTTTTTAATCTTTTACAACAGTTTTCAAAAAGCTACATTATATTGTTCAACTGATTCGAAAGAATTATTAGTCTACTCGAAATACGAAGTTTTCAGGTTCAGATTGCAAGAGATTACCGTCGGACCACATGGCATATACATGATCAGCTTCCCGATTCGGATCATTATTTAAATTCTCCAAAAATGCGGAATAGTTTTTTTGTTTACATTCGGAGTCTGGATATGCACAAATTAACTGCAAAAAGATGTTTTCGTTTAATTCATTTAAGATTGTACTGGTTATTTGAGAAATATTAGATTTATTGAATCTTGTATTTAACAGAAATATTACAAGGATTATGCCAATATAACGAATCAGAATCATCTACTCTTCCTTTGATCTAAATTTGGTTGAAATTTTGCAATATCGACAGTACCGAATTTTTGAACCATTGCTTGTTACTTAGCAACTGAAGCTGACATGAGAATGGTGTAAATTTAAAAGTTGTTACGCAAAGCGCAGTTCATTTACAGCTTTCAATGCTCAATTTAAACAGCAATCTTATAGAAATTTAAATAACAAATCAATCATTTCGTCAATCATCGCAAGATTGGACGACAATAATAAATTTACCTGATCTTCACATGTATATCCGGGATATAAACCATCCAAAGCATTGCACCAGGCTGGTATTGTTTGTGCTAATTGACAAACACAAAGACCATAATTGGCGCCAGAAATGCCCAAAAATGTATCAACTCGATGACCCAAAGGTTTCCCAAGAACGCAATTTCCATCAGTTGCTATCAGATTGCCACCTTTTAGAACTTTCCTGAGAAGATATCCTTAGATGAAATGATCTTATTTTAAATTTTTGTTTACTGCTAAATCTTTAATACCAAAATAAAAGCCAGTTGACAGATTTGCCCTAAATTTTTTCTAATTTTTGCAAAATATTACTTCAAGTTTTGATTAATCCTTAATTAATATTATTATTTCTTCAATTATGTTCGAACCACGTTTCCATTGGTTCTATTTGAAAATCTAGAATGAGTCAGTAATTTTATGAAAAAGAACAATCAATTTTTCCCTCTTTTATCTCTCGAAAATTATTTCTTTCCGTATTTAAACAATAATAAAATCGGTAAGCTACAAAAAACTGCTTTCACTAACTCAAAAATTAAACATTGACGAAATTTAAAGTCATATACTGATCAATTTCAGGTGACGATATGATTACGTGTCGGACATGACATCGTTTTTCTGAACAAGTTTTTATACCATTTGTCAGACTATTTTTGAATTTACCACTTTATAGATAAATCATCGATGTTTGGGATCTATTTTTCAGTCTTATATCAAATTGCCAAAATCTTTTACCCCGAATTCAAAATTTGCTTAAAAGAACTTCAAAATATAGAAAACTAAAATTAAAAAATATTTAAAGTTATGCTTAAAGTTGAAAAAATTGCGAATATAAGATATATCAAATTCTTAAATCCTTTGTAGATCATTCCTTAAATTAGCAAGAACACTTAATTTTATTTCGTAGTTTTGTCGCAAAAAAAAATTCGCAAAGTATCACCTCATCAATGGTACAGCGAGAGAATGTGCAATGATATCAACCTTGGGCGCACCAGTATAATCCAATACAGCAGTCAGAAATTTTCTCAAATATATGAGATTTGAACAGGTGTGCATGGTACTATAAGTAGTTAAGATACTACCTCCTGACCAGGTATCACCCCAGGTTGTTGCATATAATTCAGCCGAAGTATAATTCTGCTCCAAGAAATATTGAATTGAACGTGACCATCCGGTTGCTAACGGTGGTTGAATATATAATGCTGCATCTGCATTACCGTGTACAAAAATCACGGGCTCACGTAATATCTGAAAACAACTTTGTTACTGTAATGGGTTACTGTAATTTCAAATCTGACCCATTTCTGAAGGTTATAAAATTGGGGAAATTTTTTATCTTTTTTTTTAAAGTAGCAAATAATTGAAGATTAAAGATGAGTTCTATTATTTTATTTCATATTATATATATTTGATCAGCTTTTTGAAAGGAATAAAAATTCACAAATTGTTTATCTCTAATATTATTTAATCTAGATTAACTAATAAACTGTATTCTTTAGAAAATGGTACATTCATGCAAAACAAAATTCTTACTTTTTGATCTCTTTTCTTTCTACCACCAAAACTACCGCTTGGGCCAATATCTGGTCGATCAAAATTTAAAGTTTCATAGCCATTTGATACAAGCCAATTTTGAAAATCATCCGTAAGTGGTCCAGTTGGTCCACTTCTGCCACTTTGTCCTTTTACCAGTGAATATAAATGTAATATAAAAATCCAAATAAGCCTATAAAGTTCGAAATTCAGAATATCATTTCCATAAATAAAGGAGAAGTTTAACAGTTCTATCAGATACTACACTAATCAGTATTAATTATCATTAACATGTAGATTATTTTTGATATTGCATTCTACTCCATAAGTCGAATCATTTTAAGAATCCATCTTTTGGAAATATGATTATTTCAATCTAATTAATGTATTCAATTAATGAAGTCCATTTGAAATATAACTATTTTTTTTCGAACAATGCAACAAAAATTTTCTTAAAAATTTCTATTTCTCAAATCTTTTTGCTTTTCTTATTCAGTCTGCTTTCAATTAATTATCTTTAGTTAGGAAAAAAATTAAATGCAAAGGAAGCAACAAGATGGGGGAAAACTTACATAAGAGCGTTGATGCGATAGGATAGAGGTCGAATTAGAAATTTCTCAACTGAAAGTGAATTTTTCACTGATATAAAAGATATTGTGATTGACCGATAGACCGAGAAGATACTGCCCACGTATGTTATTGTACGTTTATAAAACCGCCCTGAATAGATGAGTAGAGGAAGGATTGAAATGAATAAATTGAAGTTGTTGATTGTTGGATGTCCGGAATAATCCTTTCTCGTTTTTGCCTTTTTCCAATCTTTACGGGTAATTCATTCATTTATCCATACATCAAATTTGAGAAACAGTTCATAAAACACTGTCATTTGCTCTATTACATTGCTTCTATATCTTATTGTTACGATTTCTACTTCTGCGACCTTTCGATGATGGATTTTAGATTTTCCATGCTGATTCGTTATCATTCAAGTTTTTAGCGACAAAATTTCTATTGTCACGACTTCTACTTTTGCGACCTTTCGATAACGGTTTGAATTTCCCATGTTGATTCGTACCGATACAAGTACTAGCAATAAAATTCCTTTCCTTATCAATTCTATTTTATCAAATGATAACAATGAATTTCGCTTATTCGGAAAATCCATCAGCTTCTAAACTGCTTAAATAATGAAAAAAGAAATACTTCAATGATTCATTCATGTATCGTATCTTTAAGAAATACATCAAATTCCATTTCAACAAAGCATCTTAATCCTGTCGCACATTCATAAATTAAGACTTAACTTTAGTGTTCATATAAAGTCAGGTTATGCTTGTATGTATCAATCATGATTGTACTGCTTTTCAAATAGTTTTGAAAAAAAAAAAAAGACTTTATAATTTATTACTAATGGAAAAGAATCTGAGAAAGAAATTCCTCTAAATTTTTGTTCTATTATGTTCACTGCTCTATTACTTTTTAGCGAACAGTTGATAAATTAGCATATATTTAAGCGCAGCAGTGAAATGAATCATCTGATAAACAAAATCTGTCATCAAATTATGGGACAGAATCAACAGCATTGTTAATTAAATTAATGTTGATTATTGATACCTTCATTATTTTAGAATTCTAACTTAAATTTTCCATAAAGAAAAAAAAAATCATGCTGTGATCAAAAAATAATAGGGTCATATAGTCACATGGTCACATGCTACTAATCAATTATATGAATAATAACAATAATTTCTAAGCAAAATCGATGATGTCAATTATTTGCAAATAATTGATGTTACCTGAATTGGGCTATTAATATTATATTAACATAATTGTATAAACTAATATCCAAGTACAAACTGGATACATAAATTGAAATTTATGCAATGTACATAAACAAGATGTAAATATTAAAAACATTAAAAAAGGACAAATTAAAAAAAAAAAAAAAACAAGAGCTCTAGACTATTGCGAATTCGCAGATCTGATTTGTTCGCACATTAATTCATCTGATTTTCGTCGCAATATCATAAACAACGTCAGATTATACTGCAAGACATTCCCATATCACATCTCTCTTCCATGCTTAGAATTCAACTGATTCATTTTTTTTTTCCATTATTTTTTCTTTGTTTTCAATTTTTTCATTTTCAGTTTTTTATTAATATTACCGACTGATATTTTTCCTTTTTTTTGGTTATAGAACAATGAACTGAAACAGGCAGCGAACAATTGACTATTTGGGAAAGATTGCACTTTCAATTGACCCGAAAAAAATCCATTTAAAAAGGAAAATGATGAAGTCAAGTTTACAAAATCTTTAAAAAAAATTTCGCAGATTTGACCCCATAATCGAGATCTGCATTTTTTTCGAGCAATTAAATTTCGTATCTCTTAAATGACGTAATTTTGCATACTTCTCTGACCACATGTTTTGCCCCTCTCTTATTTATCGTATCCGAACGGACATGAATTTATACTGCCGAATGCTTTTCTGTATTCGTAATGCAGGTAGCAACAGAAATACTGACCGTAGTAATTCTTTTACCACCTGGAGAAGGTGAAATTAATGATCCTATTGATTTCTGAATTTTTTTAAACTTCCGATCTCCATGTACATATTTGCTTACAATATGACCAACTTCCTGTCGAGTTGTTTTAGAAGATCCTCAATATCGGAAGTGAAAAGCGCTGGAACGTCTTAGTTCAATGGAGACATTGGTAAATGAAACACAATTAATTTTATGCATTCTTTAATTAATTTCTACAATTAATTTTACGAAGATTCGAATGCTAATCATTATAAGCATTTTCAAGCTATGCTCAATATATCATTTTTCTATGCAATTATTAAATAAACAAAAGTTTACAAGACGATTTTTTTTCAACTCGCTTCCATTCTCTTCCTTGTTTTCAGTCATTTCTCTCCATTAAAAGTGCTGAAATCTGAAGATCTTCTGGCAAAGAAGCCCATCCACAGGTTGATTCTCCCGATTCATCTTATTAAATTCTGAATCCTGAGCCAACTATTCTTCTATTCTCTCACTCCTTCTTCCTCACTTTTTTCTCATTTCTAGTATACTTAAGCTCCAATCTCCCTCAATCTTTTCTTTGCCTCTTCTACAGAATTCTTTTATTTGAAGATCGACAATGATTGTGGAATCCTGCTCTCCTTAAAAGTGCCGAAAGTGTCCTTCTTTAAGATATTGGAAAAAGATTTAGCATTCCTACTTACAATTTTATTTTTGAGAATTTTAGAAAGCATTGTAAAATCAGGAAATTAATTTAAGAGGGAAAAAGAATATTACCTGCACAATTTTCATGCAAGTACTACTGCGCTTGTAAAAAGAATTACAAATCAGATTCTTTGACATGATCAAAATCAATACATTGAATCTCGGGAGATTGAAATTTTTAAATCAATATTTTTTTCGAAAATAGCGAGATTCTTCACTATTTATAAAGAAATATTAAGGAAAAGCTTTTACAATGCTATAGTAAAAGCGAAGTAAATTCATCAGCTGTTAAGGAAATAGTCCCATTATATTCGAACAAATATGGTCTATAGAAAATCCTTGAACAAGCAATGCTACTGCGATCAAATCATCTAATTTTTAATAAGAAAAGAAATTCTAAAACAGATCTAAAAATTCCAATCTCCGAGATTCAGTCAATTAATTTTAATCAGTTAGAGATTAATTGGCATCATCTCAGATTAAGTTTCAGGTTCATCACATCTGTTTTATTTGTTTATTGTATGCTTCGGATGGATCTCGTGTTGCAATATTTCTAATGTTTTATTTGAAAAGAAGAGCATCAAAATGTAAATAACTTTAATTATCAGTTGGAAATTAGATCAAATGGCTTTGTAATCTCTGTTCTATGTTGAAGTGTAAGTCACGTGACAATAAAGACCACTCTCATGTACTAAGGCCTTTCTTGTAGACCAATGCCCTATCTCCAGAAGTTGGTTGGTTGAATATGTCAGGCTTAATTTGGTTTCTCTTTTCCTTTGGGTTATATTGTCGTCGTGAAAATTGTCCCTTTGATATGCTGAAATTATGTTGTTCATATTGTAATTGTTGTGTCCTTTGATGCATCTACAAATTCATAATAAAGATTTAATTAACGAAGTTCGAAATTCATTTTCCAAGTGAGTGAGAGAAGAAAATTGAAGAAATCTGTGAGAACTGAAAAGCAAAATTCACCCTTGCAATTTTGTTACATCAGGAAGAAATGTCGACAAGATATTGGGGGCTGAGTCGGTGACGGAAGACAGAGACAGAAAAAAGAAAAAGGCAGGTAAGTCACTTATTTGGGTAAAAGAAAGATGATGTGAAGTGAAGATACTCCAACCAGAAGCATGAGAAGGAAGGATAAGAAGTTCGTGTTCTATCTTATCAGAATGAATTTGAATAAACTTGAGTCACAAGTTAAATTGGTATTGGAAAAGGCAGAAAGAAAGTATTTGTGCAAAAAAAAAAAAAAAAAAAAAATAACAAAAGAAGTAAGGAAAGCAAGTAGATATCATTAGAAAGAAAAAGAGTGCTCATGAATGAATATCTAAAAATAATTGAAAGTGCGTTTGAAAAGGAATGGAAAAAAGTATTACAGTCTGTTAAAAACATAGATGAAAATTATGAAATCGATTTATATGAATCTATTTGGGAACAAAAGAATGCTTGTTTAGCAGCTGTTGCAAAATGCATTCATTATGTTTGAACCTTTCTAATTGAAAAAATAGACCGGATTCATCCATTGTGTGAGGAAGAATCAAGAAACGAAAGATTAAACGTAAAATCAAGCGTAAGAAAAAACGAAGGAAAAATCTTAACTGAATTAATTGAGAAATCGGCAACGACCAGCAAACCTCCAAAAATAAAGATTGTGGAATTCGATGGAAATCCAAAACTTTTGGATCACCAACGAGTGGTGGTTTCCGTTCATTTAAAATTTTCTTATTACTCCCTTTTCTATTTTATTAATGATTTTATCATTAAATTTGCTTTATTGATGCAATATTTTTAATTGTCATGTATGATCTCTCATTATTAAATTTTTCTAATAACAAACGGTCTAATTACATAAATTTGAGACTCGAATGTGCCACGAAACAATTTCCCCTTCAACTTGTTGGTGCCACGAACTGAGGACATGGCTGACAGTTTAGTTGTCAACACAGAAGTGGCAAAAACAGAAGTTGGAACACATCATTGAGAAAGTCAAAAGATTGGACTTAAAGCCTTCGACGAACGGTTATCAAACAACGAAGTCTCCAAACAATACGAAGCAAGAAGAAAAATCTCAACCAGAAAATCAAATTCCTTGAGTTATACACTGGCATGATCGAATCGACCAACGAAAAATGGCTGGAATTCATCCAGAAAGTTATGCAGCCGCAGAAGAAGGAAGAGGAAGTAAAGTAGGCTGTAGGGGAAAGAGGGTTTCTGTTTGATTAATTGTTTGGGATTCTGGAGTCGTTGAATTGGAGATCTTTTTGCTGCTGCGACTTGACTATGTCAACAATAGCTTTTATTAGGTTTACACGATATTAGAAACAAGATCGCAACTTACAACAAAAACTAATGTGAAAAAAAATGAAACTATATGCGAGTAATATAAATAATACCAATAGTGGTCCTTTGACGAATGATTGTGCTTCGTTGAGTTTGCTTGATATTGGCCAGGAACGTTTTGCCACTGATGTAGGAGAGTCTGTTGCCGACGGTAATTCTCTTGTTGCTGATGGATTGATGGTGTCGACACTTGTAGATACTGAATCGCCACTAGCCTTGTTGCACTGATGATAGGAGTATTCCAAGATTGATGCCGCCGCTGCTGGTGATTTGTTCATGCACTGATCCTGCTGTCCAGAAAGTTCCGCTTTTGTATGGTCATCCTTGATAGGGGGGGAGGTTATACACTAATCATATAAAAGGGATTGATATGGATAAGACTAAAGAATGGGAGATAACTAATGCTTAAGACATTTAAACAAAGAAAAAGAATTTGGTTCCTACATTATTACAATTGACATGATTGCGGCCATTGGCAACTCTTTGGACAAAGGGCATGACATTAATCCTTACAAAATTACAGATATTAGCATGTTTTACAACCAATTACAGCATATTTTACAACCATTTGCAACATGTTATACAACCATTTAAGCAATTTTACAACCACTTACAGCATATTTTCCAGCCATTTACAACTCTTAAACGAAGCACATGAGCATTAGTAGATGATTAGATGAGGAGAACAAAGAGCTTTTGTGCGCAATGAGATTACAAATTTTTGTTATAAACAATATTTGAAATCTGTCAGCATTTCGGTTTATGCGGTTTACTGACATATGCAACGGTCATCAACAAAAAAAGTATTTTAACCTTATTAAATAATGGTGAAGAAACGGTTTTGGCTCTAAAATTATACCAAAATGATATTGAGGCAATATTTCACGAATTAAGTAGAGCTCAAATAAAACTACCAGATCCACAACAACAAGCACCTCATATAGCTCAAGAAATCGTAAACCTGTCTCAATTACCACTACCACTACCAATATTCACTGGCTTCCCTAGGTTATGGAGACAATTTTTGAGTGGCTTTGAGGCTGCAGTCCACACACATCGGATTCCAGTCATTCAAAAGCTGAATTATTTACTCTGCTGTTCCGAGGGGAAGCTTTGTTAACTGCCAGAGGCTACGACATCGCTCCCGAAAATTATGAAGCCATAAAAGACATTCTAATCAATAAATTCGGAAAATCGCCTACCATCTAGAAATAATACCTCTACAATGAATTAGAATCTACTAAGGAATGGAAGACCACGGCTGAAACCACAGAACGGGTACTTCGACAGCTGGAAGTCCTAGGTGAGAATCTAGAAAATTC
Organism: Onchocerca lupi; assembly: GCA_028564675.1. Taxonomy (NCBI): domain Eukaryota; kingdom Metazoa; phylum Nematoda; class Chromadorea; order Rhabditida; family Onchocercidae; genus Onchocerca; species Onchocerca lupi. The sequence goes on from JAOVVO010000068.1 coordinate 83,603, forward strand.
TAGCCTTGAAAACATGATCGAGACAAGACTGCCGAATTGGATCATAGATGAAGTATACCAACAAAAGGAGGAACAGCAGATATTGTCGGAATAACCGGAGAAAAGGTGATTCATATTAGTGTAATTAAAGTAATTCTATCTTTTCCTTGCTCATTTTATTTCGTAAGAAGCTAAATGTAATGTTAGTTAAAACTGTTGAGAAACCAGGTAATTAATTACAACGTTGTAAGGACTAAAGTTCAAATGTAATCTCGAATCTATTTAAAGCTCATATTCTAAATTTAATTGGTTTTGTCTCAACTTTTTTTTGCAAATGTAATAATGACCTCCAATGCGGAGTTTAACTACTCAGTCTAAAGACCAAACTCATCAACTGCAGCAAATGATGCAATCATCAAAGTCGGCGCCCGCTTGATTGATGAGACCTCATCTTGGAACTGGAACCCTTGGAACTTCGAACTATTGCTGTTGCTGAGTCAATCTTTATCATTTATTTGTGAATTGGAGTGTTTTGATGTTTGCTCTCAGTTTGAAACTACGTCGCCCCACTTCACCTTTAGTATTTCTTGCTCAAAGATGTCAAATACAACTCCATGTTCTGCAATCAGGCAATTACAATCACTTTGCATTCCTGTAAAACCAGCTGATAATTATAGTTTGAGCTCACATGTTCTCATCGACACTATGACTGGAGTATATCCTTATTACAAGACTATGGAATTTAATGAAGAAAGGAATGTGTTGCGCCGCCGGAAAAATTAAACTGCCTCAACTTGAAAAACCGCCAGAGCCATCAAAAACTTTGCTTACCGAATATGCCGCCGAATCAACGCGTTTCCTATCTAAAATCAGGAAATACAATTCGTGTTTCCAAATGACGTCATTCGGTGCAGAAATCATAACATAATTTATGCTAACTTTTAAAGTGAAAGGACAAATCCATCATAAAGCCGGCTCTTCGCTTCCGTTACCAGATGATCAACATAAATTTCTACGAATGTATTTCATCGGTGATAGTAATGATGAATTGACTGCAAGCTGCGGAATTCATACCGAAATAGAAAGATCCATCCTTTCCCAATTGCAACAGCTTCTTCACGAAAAAAACAATTTAGTGCGTTTGTTCAAAATAGCAATTGACATAATGCCATTTGATATACACAAGATTGTTATTCATGCCAACGAAACGCCCGCTAGAGAACTCTGAGAAGATTCAATACTGCAACTATAGATGAAGTGGTCCAACTCGGAGATATTGTTCTTCACATGAGAAACAATCAAATGACAAAAATTACAGAAACTCATGGATGCTGCGATACTCTGCAATATCCAATCATCTTTTGAGATGGTGCCGATGGATCTCATTTCTACGTTAAGATGACAAATTCATTCAGGACGATGAAACAAATAAGAAATGCAGCGTAATGAACTATTATTCATACCGATTAATGATTCGAAAAATTAAGAAAATTACATTTTGAAATGCCGTCAGTTGTTTTACCAATATATCATAGATATATATTTAAAAATCGAAACAGAACGTTTGATATTCATTCGTTTGAATCAGACCACGCTTCGCTTTCAAGAATACATTCAGTAAGATGCAGTTGTAAATGACGTAATACATTTAACATTGGAGGACTAACGATTTTGCCATCTTCATATGCAGGCAGTCCACATCATATGCAGGAGTACACTCATGCAGTTGCGTATATTCGTCACTACAGGCTCCAAACCTATTCATTACATTCACATGCAATCCAGCTTAGGATTTCATACAAAATCTCTTACTTCCTCGGCAATCGCCGATGGATAAGCATGATATTACAGCACGTGTTTTCAAAGAGAAGCTGAAATCGCTGACAGATTTCATGGTAAAAATGAAGTATTTGGGTCCGTGCGCTGCTGGATGTACTCAGTGGAATGACAAAAGACAGGATTGCCACACACAAACACATATGTTAATCTAGCTTTATGACAAAATCACTTCAAACGAAATCGACAGTGTAATATGCGTTGAAATACCCGATCCGATGTCGATAAGGATTTGTATGAAGTTGTGACGAAGAATATGACACATGGACCTTGCGGTATTCACCAAGCATGATAGATGGAAAATGCTGTAAGCGATATCCTCGAGCATTAGTATTCGACACAGTTACAGGAAACGATTTATATCCTTTATACAGCAGATCAGCAGAAGATGGCGGTATATCAGCAACCATACACATATGGTATGGTGACATCGAAGTAGATAACCGGTGGGTTATTCTATATTCACCTTTGCTATTAAAAGCATACAAAGCGCACGTAAACGTGGAATACTCTTGGAATACTCTAACTCCGTTAAATCGATCAAATACATTTAATTACGTGAATAAAGGCAGCGACATGGCAGTTTTTAGCGTACAGCCAGAAAGAAGTGATAAGAATGCGGTATTACATATCGATGATATCGCACAATATCAGGCGGAAAATACATAAGCAGCAATGAAGCAGTATGGCGAATTCCTTCATTTCCCATACATGAAGTCCAGCTGTTGTTCACTTAGCAGTACATCTAGAATATGAACAACGCATTTATTTCACAGCTACAAATATGCAACAAATAGCCTAAATCCACCTATAACGTTAGTTGCTTTCTTCACATGATGTCAAAATGACGCATTTGTGAAAACACCATCATATTCAGAAGTGCCTAAGCATTACACATGGAATGCGAAAAGAAAATCATTTGAAAAGAAAATTACGAACTGAAAGAACAAGTTGACAGACAACCTGGCATATTCAAAGGAACTATGATAGGCAGATTGTATACCATGCATTCTAATCAAGATGAATGCTTCTTCCTTCGAATTTTGTTAGTAAATGTGCCCGGTCTAATCTCCTTCCAGCAATTAAAATAAGCGTGGTTAATAGATTCAGTCCGCCCACTTACTTTTATTTGTCACAGTGTGACAGGCAAAAAAAGCAGGTTAGTATATCTATATAAAAACAACTTACCTATCCGAATATTATGTTTGTCAAAATTTCAAATCAGTGGGTAAAAACTTGCGTCAAAATGAACATTAAACATTTACGAAAAAGAGGCAATACAAGATACAACTTAATATTAGAAGTAATATTAGCCCAATATTGGAAGAAATAATCCAAAAATTGCTTGAAGGAAACATTTCGTTATTTTTATACTATCATGACCTCGACATTTCTCCAACGAAACTACATTCTCCATAAATCTTAAAGTAAAAGAACTATATTCCTCATAAAGCAAAAAATAAACGAAAAGCATAAATTAAAAGCCTTATTTATTAAAAATAAGCATCTATTCGAATGCAACATTGTATAAAAATTTCAAATCAGTCGATGATGAACTTGAAAAGTTGCAGGAAAGCAGTCAATGCAGAAAATAGGCGTGGTGAATAAATTCTGTCCGCTCATGAAGGCACAGTGCGGGGAAAGGTCAAAAATTCAGTCCGCTCATGAGGGCGTGGTGTAGGGCGGAGTTAAGGAACTCAACTTGTTCACCTACTTTTAGTTATTGGGGACGTGGCATGTGAAAAAAGTAAGTCCATATAAAAAAGACTTATCCGAATACAAGGATGTGCCAAATTTTGAAAGCTAAATTTTTATCTTTCGTAACACTGAATAATAGAAGAGACATAAAACTAATATTTGGGAAAAAGCTATTTCGAAATAAATCTAAAAAATGGTAACTAAGTTATAAATACAAAAGACAAAGATTTTTGTGATAAATCGGCCATAACTTTTACTTGCTTAGAATTATTATGGAATCATTGTTTAATAATTAATTGACTGGAAAGTCACTTCATTAAAATTGAAATTAATAAAAATCGAAGCTTGTCCTTATCCACCAAGATAATAAGCTACTTAAGTCAGAGCCATCATGACGCTGAAACGCGCTTAAAATTCATGACTGCAGCACAAGTGATTCAGAAATTCTGAAACCCAAAACTGAAAATCTGATCCAACTACCTGTCTGGATGATTAGAACAGGTAGATACAACATTCAGGATGGGCGCTAATCTACCGTGAAATACCGGTTGGTTTTTTTCCAGAAAATACGGCAAAGATTTAGAGCAAAATTTTTCTTCAGAGTTATTTTTGGATATCCATATCGTCCTGTTAGTTCCAATAGTTGTTTTTAAGTTTTCTTCAAAAAACATTTACCTAATTTAAATTTTCTTATATTTTTTTGTGATCCGCCATCCTCAAGGGTCTTTCTTCCAATTCTAATAACATTGCCTTTAACACCAAAATATATGTTCTTCCTCAAGTTTTCTATAAGATATCAAGAAATGAATATCACTTAACTGGGGATATCTCCGATCTATATGTTCAAGATCCAGAAGATTATCTCTTCATCGAGACGATTTCTTTTTTTCTTTTTTGGGATTTTCCGCTATAATTAAAAGATTTTTGTCAAACATTCTTAAATCATTTCCATCATTTGTCATACATTTTCGGACAGTTTCACCAATTCCATCGAAACATCTCTTATTTATTATCATTAAAAAATCTCTTATTAATATCATCAGTTAAAAATGTTTATGTTTTAACATCAACGTAATGTTAGAACATTGCATACGTGATACTGAATATTGCGTGATATTATCCGTTCTGATATGAATTTGTTTTAGCTTTCGTACTAAGTTATTGAAGATGAATTTCGCTGCACTACTACTATCAAACTGAAAAAATTATGGGTATGGAGGATACGCAACGCTACATCTGTAAGTTGCATATATTTTCACACACTGTTAGGTGTAATTATATTGATCCATACCAGAATTGAAACGGAAATTTCAAAATGTATATGATATGAATTATATACTTCATAAAAACCCATTTTGCTTCCAATTTTTGATTAGTATTCTCATTTTATAAAAGGTTTTCCTTACATTTTCGTATTTATACTGCTTCTAATCGGAGTAGTGCTACAAATTTTTTATATTCATCTTAACAACATCGTTCCACGCCTTTAACTGCTTGTTTTTGAAAATCAAATTTTTTTAATAAAAAATAAGTCAGAAGTAGTTAATTTCAGCACTGCTAACAATGTGTGATGAAGATGACAATGAGGTAATGGTATTTGATTGCGGTGCTTCACTGGCCGCTAATGCATTTCCGAATTTTGAAGAAATTCGTCGTGCTGGAAAACTTTGCGATGTGGTGCTTGTTGTTGAAAATGTCAGGTTTGTAAAAAAAAATTTGTTTACCATCATATTTACAAACTTTCTAGTCGATTATAAAGATTTTTCGCACAAAATATCAGTGATTTCAGATTTAGTGCTCATCGCATTGTTCTAGCCGCAACAATTCCCTATTTCCGAGCGATGTTTACAGCTGATATGGCTGAAAGTCAGCAAGAAGAGATTCATCTGAAAGGTTTTATTTTTGTCATATGGAATTAGCTATTGCATTCAGTCATATTCGAGCTTTCGGAAAAATCTTGTCGCAGGATCAATCATAAAGCCATTTCGTTTATTTGGCTGCTTATTCGTCTGTTTGTCATTTTAGTTATTATTATGTTTTTTGAATTATTTTCGTCTTAGTATTGCTAAACAATTCTCGAAAAGCACTGATATTACGTAAAAATCGGGTTTTTATGACCCTAAAAGAGTTTTAGGGCGTAGTGATCGAATCCTAGTCTAGGATCTTGGAGTCATTGAAATATTATCCAATTGACAAATAAAGGCAAATAATTGATAAATATTTCATCTTAATGAAAATTATTAATACAAGATATAAAAAAGAACAAAAATAAAAGATGTAGAAAACTATTATGATTGATATTATTTGTCATTCCTGATCACAGACGTTCCAGTCTATATTAAGTTTTCCTATTTGGATCCTAGTAAATTAAAACTTGATCTTATGAGAAAGTGTTTTTATCTGTCTTTCGGTTTCTAACTAAGATTTTACTGTAATAATTTTAATTCAAATTTACACGTGCATATTGAATTGTATTTTTTTTTTTTCATGAAGGTTTCGAGCCAGATACTTTGGAACAACTTATTTCTTTCTCATACACGGGAAGCATACGGATAACTGCTGCAAACGTGCAAAGCATGATGCATGCGGCAAATTTCTTGCAATTGAATGGAATCGTAGATGAATGCTCCAAATTTTTAAAGTGTAGATTGCACGCACAAAATGTCCTCGGTATACGATCTTTTGCTATGGCCCTTGGTTGTGTATCACTCGTCCTTTCGGCAGGTAGCTAACTGTATGTCTCTGTCTCCTCTTTATTTATTTTGTTTCATTTTGAATTTGCCAGAATATCTACTAACAATCTTCTCTAGAAATTGTACAGTTAGTTATATTTCGCAATGTTAATATGCAGCTATTTGTACCAGTGGATAGAATATTCGCAAAATTTTTAAAAAATAGTGTTAAGAATGAGTTTCCTCGCCTCATTAGTCTCGTAAAATAATACTGTGAAAAATAGTAAAAGATGAGATTGAGATAAAAAGATAGCGGGAAAGAAAATAAATTATCATACATGCAATTTATTACGTGAGAAGATGATAAACGAAAGAAAATGAAGCGAAGAAATGAATGGATTAATATATTTACGATTTTAAAATTATCTTTTACACTTTCCTTATTTCAAAACACGTAACGTTTAATGTTTTATTTTCTGTTTTTTATTTTTTGTTTCCAAACATTAATCATTTAGATTGTTTTCTACACAAACATTTTCTATCAGTATCACAAGGTGAGGAATACTTGGCTTTATCAGTAGATGATTTGGAAATGATATTGAGCAGAGATGAATTATTTGTTGAAAGTGAAGAGCAAATATTTGATGCCTGTATGCGATGGGTTCAGCATAATCCTGAAAGAAAGCAATATTTAGCGAGGTAATACTTTCTAACTAAAACTGGATATTATTGTAAAATAAAAGATATTTGTTTTGATGTATCCTCAACTGCCTCATTCTAAATTTTTTTCTCATTCTAACTTTCTCACAAACTAAATCGATTTAATATCGAAAGAGATTTTTTTATCATTGACAATGGATAAATAGTACATAGAATTAACAGTTAATCAGCAGAAATATGTGGTATTGAGTGGCTATTGTATTTTGATTGCTTTCTGCCATTACGAAATAGGTAATAGCTTGAATGAGTACATTATGGTCAGCATAAAAGTTTAAAGTAATTGGTTCTCACTAACTTCTTGGATGTAAATCTAGTCATATTCATTGTGCATTAAAAAATGTATTCAAAAGTCAAAATGTTATTCAGTGGACCGAAAAATTCCTTCTTTGTTATGCTATATATATTAGAGCTAAAATATTGCAGTTCTTGCTTATCCTGGTACTGAAGTAACTGTACTCTATTCATATTTGCTAACTTATAAAAAAAAATCAGGATCGTTCCTTGTACGGTTTAAAAAATATTATTCCAGTTTCATTTTTAATTATGAATGATTCTATGTCTCTTTAGTAAATCAAATTTCAGAGTACTTACATGCGTCAGAATGCCATTAATGAAACCTCATTTCATCACCGATCACGTAGCTTCTCATCCATTCATTCGTGAATGTCTTGATTGTCGTGATTTAATTGATGAGGCAAAAGATTACCATCTTATGCCAGAAAGAAGAAAATTTCTGAAAAAATTCAGGTATCAGTATATCTTTTATTTTATAAATATTGATAAAATAGTGACAAACCAAACAGAAAGAAAAAAAATCCGTTTCATCTTTTTTGTTGAACTTTTTGCTTACTTACTACATTTCCACATTCTATTCTTTTAATATAATCGAACTTTATTTTTTTTTCAAAATTATCATGTAGAAAAAAAAGAAAACTGAAGTTTTTGTCTAGGACGAAACAAAGATGTTGCTTTGATGTTCCTGGTCTGATCTTCGCAGTTGGTGGTTTGACAAATGCTGGTGATTCTTTGTCAACTGTTGAAATGTATGATCCGATGATCGGTAAATATTTTCCATCCTTTTATTTGTCGAAATTTTCCAATCTCAGACGATTTATTATGATAAAGCGCAATTGCTTGCAGGTAAATGGACAGCAGCACAACCGATGAACTCAATCCGATCACGAATAGGTGTTGCCGTAATGAATCGTATGCTGTACGCCATTGGCGGTTTCAATGGGCATGACCGGCTGCGCACTGTTGAAGTCTTTGATCCGGATCAGAATAAATGGACTGAGGTTAATTTGAGGGAATGAATAAGGAGTGTGATCTTTCGTAAGAGATGTAGAACTTCAAGTTAGGGAAGATAAGAAAGCGATTCAGATCAAGGGCCAGAGGCGACTTGCACTTCTTTACAAGGTGTTATAAAAAAATTAACGTTCTGCTAGTATTTTTAAGGCTTTTTAAGATCTGACAGACTTAGCCCACCAAAATAATTCTACTTGTAGAAATTGATGCTTAATCATGTCCAACATATAATCGTTCAACTGTTCAACTGTGGTACGCTGAACTACTCATAATAAACAAAATTAAAAAAAAAAAAAAATGGCTATTTTTTTATTTTGTCTCATCGGGGTTCAACTTGGTACGCTGAACTACTCAAAAGTAATATTGCTGTCTCTTATATACAATATTTTATTTTTTCTTTTGTAGGTGAGTTCATTAATTAATAAACGTTCCGCGCTTGGAGCAGCTGTAGTCAATGATCGCCTTTATGTATGTGGTGGCTACGATGGGATCAGTTCACTTGCATCTGTAGAAGTTTTTAATCCTTGTACAAATCGATGGACTTTGACTACTGCAATGAACAAGCAAAGATCTGCTGCTGGTATAGCTGTTATCGATAATTACATTTATGGCAAGTTACTAATATTTCGATGCTAGATTCTATTTTGATTCTACTTTTATTTTTGATTCTAGTTTCTTCAGAAGTTATTCACGTGTATAAGTGAAGAAGTAAAAAAAAGTGCGTTGCAGTAATAGGTGGACACGACGGAATGTCAATTTTCAATTCTGTTGAACGTTTTAATGTCGATAGCGGCGAATGGCAAGTTGTAAAATCGATGTGCACAAAGCGATGTCGTTTAGGAGCTGCGACTGTTCGAGGCAAAATTTACGTTTGTGGCGGGTAAGCATTTTTGTATCGTATACCTTTTATATTTGCAAATACAATTAATCTGTATCCAAAAACCAAATTTTTGGTTCGTACGGCTTATTAATGCCAAATTTATCTAATTTTTAGCATCTTCTCTAGATTCTACTGTAAGTAGCAGTATGTTAGAGAGAGCATTAATTTATTTGCAGTTATGATGGATGTCAATTTCTGAAAAGCGTTGAAGTGTATGAACCAGAGAAGGATGAGTGGAGCCCATTATCACCGATGCATTTAAAAAGAAGTCGAGTATCATTAGTTTCCAATGCCGGTGTTCTTTATGCTATCGCTGGGTTTGTCATTATATTCATTTACTTCGAAAAATAGGCTAAACATTGGAATAGATTAAATAAATTGCTTGATGTCTGATTTTGTTGTCTTTCTGCGATGGATTACGAATATAACTCTTTCCAGTTTGCAATGCTGTTCAGTGTCGGAATGATTGTAGCATTAAATAATATGACTCTCTTGAATATTTCGATTAAATACCTTAAAAAGAAAAGTATCGTGTAACAAAAATGTCCCGTTGAGATGTCGATTGCAAGTTATTGATCAAATCTGCTTTAATTTGAGATTTTGCTATATCTCATTTTGCATTTCTCTGTTCCGCTGCTATTTTTTCGAACAACTAAAAATTTCTTTTATGTTTGCCTTGATATGGAAAATTTGTTTCAACTTTGATTTTAATTTCTCAAAGATGTAGGTTATTTCAGTTATGACGGCATTTCGAATTTGAGTTCCATGGAGACCTATAATATCGAAGAAGACAGGTGGACATTGGCAACAAGTATGGTAGCGCATGAAGGTGGCGTTGGTATCGGCGTAATACCATTTCATCCCAGTAAAATATCATAACATGTGATTTCTTTCTTTAATATCTTACGGGCAGCTTTGAATTGTGAGTCGTTTTTTTTCGTCTTTGTAATAAAGAATAAGTCAATTCATTTAGTAGAGTGTAATCTTTTTGGAAATTCTTTTTAAAAAACTTATGATAGAAAAGCGACGTAATATAAAAGAGAAAATGGAAAAAAGTGGATAGGAAAAGAGAAAAAAATTAGACGTTTTGAACCATTAAAAGATAATGTTGATGATTGCCATTATCTGAATATTTATATTCAGGAAAATGCTCATAATTTTTAGATCCTATTTTCATTTATTAAAATGTGTAATGAGAGATTTTTCATACTGTTTTCATTATTTTTTATCCTCCAATTCATTGCCACTTTTTTATTTTCATATCATTATCAATGTTTTACTAATAAATAATTAGACCATGCATTTCTGTGTTTTGTTACTACATTCTTTTAATTTGCTTCCATATAATATTTGTTTATTAATCATCAGAGTCTTTATTTTGGAGAAAAATTTAGTTTTTATTTTTTCTCGGAAACTCAAAATAGTAGAGGATAAAGCGAGGTTGGAGATTAAAATTGGTTGGTGTTTTAAATGATATGTTTAAAAAAAGTTGGTAAGTTTGCATGATTCATGTTGCTGTTTTCAATATTCTTTTTGACAAGTGATCACTAGGATTCTGTATTCATTCCTGAACAAAATGTAAGAAAATTATCACAAGCAACACCATTATATCAGCTGGCATTTTGTTCCTTCAATCTCTTCACTGATTTGTTTGTTGATAACACATTCTATTGTTTTATTTTTCAAAACAAAATAATAGGATTTCAATATAATAAAATTGGTTAGAGTAAATACAATAAATTAAATTAATTGATTGATAATCTTCCTAAAAAGAGATGAAAGGATAAGAGGAGAAGGAGAGAGAGATAGAAAGAGAATAATGAAGTATAAATATCAAGGAAAGAGACCATGTTAATCATAAAAGTTTTAGTTCAAAGTTCGTCCTTACTCTGTAATTGTTCCTTATCTTTATTTTCTGGCTGCTTTTTTCTATTACTGGTTTTTTCCTTTTCGTTCTTTTTCTCATTGTTTTCCATATTATTTTTTTTGTCCTTTTCCAAATTTATTGTAATAAATTCAGAGAAACTGTTCGCTGTACGTTCATCCTCCGTATGATAAATGGGCTAAAAGAAGGGAAATCTGATAGATTGATCATTATCTCTTCATGAGTTATTTTTTAGAATTTTTCCAATTAAAGTTCAGAAGCCTCAACAGTTTTTCCTTGCAGTTCTGTTACTATCGTTTACTATCAAATTCCATCTTAAATTTCATTATGTAATGGATGTATCGATACAAATTTTTTAAAAACAGAAAAAATAATTAAAGGAATACAAGACAAACTTTTTTTGATCCTTTGATAAATAGCGCTATGGTAGGTACATCAAGTATCGGTAGTCCGAATATTTCGTTATTCATTGAATTCATCTTGGCGATTACCAAATTTTTCTTGTTTTTATAAAGCTCTCCAAGTTTCTCTATTTCTGGCATCGTTTTCTGACATGCTTCACACCATGGTGCATCTACAAAGAATCGTAGTAATTTAAATTTTTGGAAAAATTCATTCTTTTTAAGGACAATCATTTTATAGTAGAAATATTCCTGACAGATGGTGCTTAATATACTATATGCTAATTTATATTATAACTTGATTTTTATCTTTGGATTTTGAAAGGAAATAACATTTATATGAAATATGAAATATTTTAATTCAAACAAAGCTTTTTTGCAGCTATACAATGTTAAATATTTTCTTTTATCGTTCGTTGATGGATACATTATCATTTGGTTCCAAAATCTATACTAATTTTCGGGATATCTATCGCATACATTGAAATATAAAAATAATTCTCCAGAACTTTCTGTAACTTTTACTACTTTCCAGTAAACAGTGTTGAATGCTGTAATGAATTATTTGGGGAGAACAAGTTTTTAATCAGTCTTTTAAATTATTCTTTTCCCTTCGTCTTCTCTTTTAATATTTTCTTATGCATGCATCATTTATAGAGATAAGAAAAAAAAATTGTAAAAACCAATTCTTTTTCCCTACTTCTGTAAATGATGCATTATTAATTCAGTAATATTAACTAAAAGAATGAAAGAAGCTTACAAAAAAATATTTAAGAATATTAAATGAAGAAAGCTTACAAAAGAATACGAAGGTTGTTTTCTTCGGGTCAAATACTTGTTTTTCGAAATTTTTTCCTACAAGTTCAATAACAGGTTTCTTATTCCAGTCATCGGGTATATCGTCACTTTTCAAGAAAGGTATTGCTTTACCGTCCAAACATGACTGTACAAATGAGATTATTTCTGCTTTTGTTATCTGCAAATTCACTTATGTCAATAAAAATAACATTAAATTTTTCCAAAGAAAAATTATTACAACTTCTGAACGCATGAAAAATGTGGAATGATTGTGATAAGGTGTCGGTTTTTGTTGTATGATATTACTTTAGATATTCTTTTTGCTAATAATATGTCTGTTATTTCTTGATGGAAGAATGTGTAACAAGATTAAGTTTTTGGAAGTCATTCATTCGCTGTAAAGATGAATTTGTGGAAATTTATTCAGAAATATGATTGTGAATTCTTACGTTCATTTTGGAAAGTTCCGAAATTTGTAATTTAGAAGAGAAATACTTTTAAAAGATTATGAAAGAAATGCTTACTTCTTTCATTTCTGCTTTATACTTCTTGAAGTGTTTTTTAAGACCAACAAACAACACACCGGGTACATCTTCCGCTATTAAACCGAGGAATTCGATTAGTTGCCAATTTTCTTCTATATCCGAGTTGATATATATAAATCGAACCTAAATACCTGGATAACTTGTCTAAATCTTAGCTTCCAGATTCCTAATCTTCCTCACTTGCTGATTTAGGAATGATTTAGGACTCGCAGATATTCGCTATTAATTGTTTTTGCAAATATTACGGAATCAGATTTCTCTGAAATGGTAGGAAATCTAAATTTAGTTTGAAGAAGTGGAGATTTTTCTTCAGCATTGTAAAAACAAGTATTTTGGATTTTAGTGTTTTCCAGATACGGAAGAAAATGCAAAGTGTGACAGCATTATAGTTGACTTCTAGGCTCTAGGCTTTCTTAATGGATATTTTTAGAAGTTTCTGCACCAGATTACTTTTGCTTCTATAATATTTAATTATAAAAATGGTTAAACCTTATTTTCGAATTTCTCTGCAGCTTTTTTGAATTCATCGAAGTAATCATCATAATCCTCGGATTGTTTTGATTCGATCAATATCGCAAATTCTGTATTCTCATTACCATCAAAAATGGATGATCCCGATTCTTTCACAAATTCGGTCACCAAATTTTCCTTCTGTAATGCATCGATATTGATAAAATGCTGCTACGAATTATAGCAGTAGAATTTTGAAACAATTATTATCGATCTGTTTGAAAATTCACTCAAGCGTATCTCTTAATCGTGATGTAATGAATAAACATACCAAATCTGGTCATGTATTTAATCAATTATCCTCTTCCCGTTTTCCTTTTCCGCTCTTTTCCACCATTCATCGATATAAAACTTGGCTCTCCTCATCAATTTATTTTTATTTTCTTTCTTTTTTTTTTTTTTGTTGATTTGCTTATCGCCAATTTATTCCTTCTTCTTCCTCCTCTTTCTCCTCCATTTCCTTATGCTATCGATAATTTGAATTATTTATTTAAAAGAAATCATTGGTAATACCTAACCTTTGTTTCAGCTATTCTCCCAAGCAAAAGAAGAAATAAAAGTGGATAAATACGAAATTCTCGCCACATTTTTTCTTCCCTTATCAAGCGAATAGTAGTTTAGTTTATATGTTTATGATATAGTGAATTGATGATTGTTATAGTAGTGGCCAGAATAGATGATAGTGATATTGATAGCACCTTTGACAACGACACTTTGGATCCGGACAGTCGAAAGATGTAATATGCGTTCGTTGCCATTTCTCGTCCCCATTTGACATTCCATTTTCTTTCTATTTCTCCTCCTTCTAATTAATTTTACAACTTGTTTTACAAAAGACGAGCGAGTGTTGTTGTTGTTGTTGTTTTTTTGATATGTAAACAAAATTGATAATCATCACAATTAAACAATTTTAGCTCAAATTATTAATTAGCTAGTAAGCTAAAGCTAATGACACCAGCTAAAATTTCATTTCATTCGACTGCTTTCACGAATGACGTAATACAGATATTCATGTATTATGTATAGCAAGAAATATACTGATATTATAATTAGTAGTAATTTATATATCATGTGATATTATCTATCTATATTTGATCTTCTGAATCATTCGAAATTAAATTAAGTACATATACTTAATTTGAAAATTATAATTAAAGTAATATATATTCATGTATTCGAATTTTTCATCTTAAACAAATATATGCCCAAATGTAATTATAATCGGTTTAAGATGATTTAATCCTTTCTAATCTAGATATAGCATGATTTAACCATTCGAAATCTTTAATTAAGATTCGGTATAAAATATTAGGTATTCTGGTATTATTATATTAGCAAATACAAATGATAGTACTTATCATAGTATATGATACATTGACGACCCTTATCAATTTTTTCTCATTTTTCTTGAATGATGAAAATCATCGCATATACATATTTTGCATTTAGATTTTTTTTTGCTGATATTTCAATTTAAGTGTAAAATACAACGTGTTTGACGAATCAATCAATTATGCAGCATATAAAACATTGTTTTAATTTTTTCTGATTCAGAAACTGCTGAAGCCAAAAAAAAAAAAGTGAACAACCTCCTCAAAAAAAAAAAAAAAACGTTCAATTTATTTCAACGACGAGACATTTATTTCAACGATGAGACAAGGAGAGAGTGTCTCCTTTCTCGTCCAGTATTTTTTGAAAGAGAGAAAATATTTCACTATTTTCATTACCCTTCCAATTCAACTTCTTGGTATCTGTTCTCATCAAAAATTTCACACCACAAAATGAAAAATTTGAAGGCCAATTAGCAATCGATAATTAGCTTGATAAATTTTTCTTTTTTTTTTTTTTTTTTAATTCTAAGAAGAACTTATTGAATGAATTTCCTTCGCAATTTTGCATATTCACTATTTCATCGCAGACTGGAGTTTAATATTTCTTTTTGATTTTCGGAAGCGAATAATTTTTAGGAAGTTTTCTTTTTTTGAAAACATTATATTTTGAGCTTTTCTTTTATTTCTAGAAATCTTACAGATTTTTTTCTATCCTGAGAACAATTCTTTTCACATGACTCTCAAATGTTTGGTTGCTTTAAAATGTATCGAGATTTTCTAAGTTTAAAACTATCATCTATGGAAGTTTAACAATGTAATATCCATCTTGCATTACAGTATCTAAAGACATTGTCATTTATTTGTGAAATTAATCTTGCGGGTAATATTTAGAAACATTTTGCGTATTCGTGACATCAGTTTTGCTTTTCGATATCTAAAAATATTACTGTATGTTTTTTAGAAGTTCGATTATTCAAGTGCCAAAAACGATCATCACAATGAACAATCCAGAAAGTAGGTTTTATACTTGTGCATTTGGTTGCACATAAGGGAAGAATTCATTAAATTTCATTTCCAAGTTCTCAGACATCTGGAAAAGCTTCTTTGTTTTTACTCTCTAAATTTCTTTATTTTGTGCAAAAAGACACTATGGCTTGTTATTGCCCTAAACCTATTGAATTTAGTCTGGTTTTGCGTCAAAATTGTTTGATCATTTTCTGGCCAACTCTTTTTGTATGGTTTCATACATTATGTGAATTTTTCATACTTTTTTATTTCTTTTCAGAAAATCGGAAGTTGGGTGAAAATGTACGTTGTTTACGTGAACAAGGATTCACTTTCTCTCAGATTTCTCAAGAATTGAAAGTATTTTTTTATTTGTACTTTAACTCGACGTGCCCATTTGACGTAAAAAACAGGAAATAATGAAGTGACGCAAATAATTCTTTGATTGGAATGGAATTTAAAAATTGCAATCATTTTTGTTTTAACGAACTGGGATGAGACGAAGGTAAATCGAGTGATAGAGGCATCCCAGTTCTTTTGTCTTTTTATCCTAACCTAATCAATGAAATGCTATGTAATTTTCCAATATTAATTTAAATCTAAATTAAATTTTTACATCTTTTCTCTTCTTTTTTTTTCATCTTCATGGATTCCAATTTTAAGATCTTTTCTAATCGTGTTAATATAATTTAATCATGTTAATATAAATGCCTGAGTTTGTTAAAGTGCTATAGATTTTCAGAAATTTAAGATAAGCTGTTTGATGATTATAACTATTTGATTCAAATAACCATAGCTTCATCATCATTTGTATTAAGCGGAATTGGTCGAGTGAATTTTTTTTGAAATGCTTTGTGGAGGAATCATTTTATCATTGAATAGTAATTGTATACTTCAGCAACCGCTATCAACATGTTATTCAGCCATGAGATCGCTTAAACTATCGAAGGACTATACAGAAAATTTGAAGATGGTTGTGAAAAAAAGAAAACGTAATTATACTAGATCTCTGCAGACTGTAAGTATTCGTAGTTTTTCTTTTTCGTTACTTTTTTAAATTTTCACTCAACCCTGCAATTAAAATTGTAAAAAAATTGAAAGTGCTAAATCTAGAAGCTATCTTGAATTATGCAAAAATACTATGAAATCATTGTATAATAATTGATTTGAAAATGGGCTAAAAATTTACGATAATGAACAGATGAACAATGCTAAATCAAAATTTTAAGAAGACATTATGGGGTGGTAGCTGCTGTTCAAGTTCGGAATCAGACCAGTTGGTTGAAGATTCTCCTTCTCTACAAACTTCATCATCTTTTACTCTTCCATCACCTACTTATGCAACATATGGCTTAACGTCGACTACAAACCAGCTTTTGCATGCAGTGAACAAATCAATTGAAGCGATTCCATGGCATCAACAGCTTGACTCTAATTCGGTATGAAAATTATGACGATTTATTATCATGGGTTTCGAGCGTTTCCTTGATATTACTATAGGAACGCTAAAGCCAAGAAATTTCTAAAAATATCATCCATTTTAGAAAAATGAAGGAGAGGGCAAAGAATGTCGTTTGACAACCGATCATTCACCATCAGCATTCCCAGTTGATACTGCCTCTTTCACCGATTCTGAACCTATTTCCTTTGTACCATATCGAGAAACAAATCCAGAAACAAATTGTTTTCTGGATGAGGCTAAACGTACTGCTTCATCAGCATCATTTAAGGTGGATTATAACGGATCAGTTTACAAAGTAAAATAAGAAGTGATAAACGATCTCTTATTGATTTTTGTAATATAAACCTAATTAATTCTAATGTTAAATATTTGATTAAATTTTGATTTCTGTAGCTAGTTTCATAAGTCTCTTTCAAGGAGATGAAATGTGACTTAAATTACAGCGTGTTTGCTGAAACCTAGCTGAAAATGATTTTGTTTCTTGATAACTTTTTTTTTTTTTATATATATTATCGAAGTTTCATATTTCTGCTACACAAAAATTTCTTCTCTTGAATTGTAACGATATTTCAGAATAACGATAACACAAAAGTAACCGTTTTGGAAGAGAATGCTGAAAATACCATAATGCAAAAGTTAGCATGGGCTTTGGAACAGCTGGAAAATTCGAGGAAACCTGATGAGATTGTACAATTGATGAATGTGGTCGCCAGTGCTTTGAACATATTAAACAGTTTGAAAGTCAAGGATAATTCTACGTTCTAAATTTAAAGGCATGTTTTGATTCCTGTTCATTATGCTATTGCGTTGAATCAGATTGATTATATTTGAATCTAAGTGAATTTTAATAAATTATATTTCTTTCTTTTCATTGTTTGTTTAGCTAGAAAATTTTTGGTGAAAGAAAACTATCACAAGATCACGTATAAAAGAAATAGAGAGTTAATGCTGTTTATTATCTAGTATCACCATGACATCGAAAAGTCAAATTTAAAGTCTTGCTGGGCTTTCAGATAGTTTTATATGGAAATTTGGAATCTATAAATTTAAATATGAGTTAGAAAATGATTGCATTTTATCATTTGATCGTTGGTCAAGATATCAAAATGGTTTTCTGAGAATGACCTCGTTTAGATAGGATTCTATTCCGATATAGTCGAAGTATTAGGGTTTTTACTTCTCAGTTGCAGCTCATGACTGAATAATCAGAACTTTCCAGATCATATTTTTAAATATCACTTGAATTTGCGATTCTATCCAGAATATGAGAAAGTGACGGACCCACGAATTGTTAGAGATTTAATTTTATAATGTCACTGTCTGCTTCTCTTCCCATTTTAGTTCCTTAGAAAGCATTTATCGTAAATCTCTAGCGACAAAAGATCATTTTTTTATAATTCCTTTATAATAAATTTCCGTAATAAAAAGTTTGAAAATAAAGTATCAGTTCAACGCTGATATTTTCTTATTAAATTACCTTATTCTGTTATCATTGTATTATCTTCATCATTATTGTCGATTTTGAAAAGAGGGAAGATGATGCCCGCTTACTTCATTAGATGATTGAAAATGAAAACTAAACAATTGTTTTATGTTTATTACATACAGTCGTGAAATTGTACAATTGCATCGTACAATTGCTTTAAAATTTTGTATATTTACTTTCATTCTCATCATTTTTTTTCTATTCTGTTATCATTTTGTTTTTTTTATTATATTATTATTTTTATTATTTCCTTTATTTGCACAAAATTTAAGTCTATCATTTCGTGCAACAAAATTTTTTAACTTCTTCCAAATTTTGTCACCACAATCTATCACATTTCAAGACCTTCATGGTAGATTTTTTTTATTCCTTTGATAAAATTTAAGTAACAACTTGTTACCAAGAAGAACTTCAACTTAGGTTTTTTGTAATCGAACTCGAAAGAACTTCATAGAGAGTTTCGCATAAAGTGATGACATATTGCGTGATGCTTGATATACATAATTCTCCATTTCATTTTCTAATGACGCTATCATCATGCAAGCTTAACTTTAAATACCTCTTTTCTCTTAAATTTCGCAAATTTTTTCTGCCTAAAAGCTTTGATTTGCACCCTGAGCTGCTATCCTCTTTTCAATCCTGAAAGTTATATGTTGAAATCACATAAAGGTTTAGAAACAATAATTTCGAAACTCGCTGAACAAACCTTGTCATTTGCAGTAATTCTCATGAATTCTAGACTAGCGAGTTTGAACATCAATTTCGAAGACAAAGTGTAGATGATGATAAAAATGAAACTACAGGAAACATTTTTGGAAACCAGCTCTTACTAAAGACAAAAGTCCATTGCTTCGTTTCTTCCATGACCTGAAAACACAATATTTTTCCAATTTCATATATATATGACAGGGTATTTCTGATTCAAAAAATACCATATTTAATACATTAATATTTCTCTGGTTGTAAAATGTTGAATACTGGACAAATTCTCGAATGTCTAGAATTCAGCATCAGTTTATATATAATAAATGTTGTTCAATGTAACGAAACTGTGTACCGGATATAGTCAATTATTATCCGGAAAAAATCAGTGACGCGAACCGTCAAACCGATGTGTTTTTATCCATGATCTGCTTATGGTTTGGATTAAATAGCTTTATGTGTTCCAGTCACTAACATCCAAACATTGCTTTTTAGGTTTGTTTGAAGTCCTTCCCAATGCATCTGATTAAATAAATTCCTAGGGCCATTTAGTTTCTAGGGCTACGACAATTGAATTCATAGATGTTAAGTATAATTCTTTATTCAGATACGTTTCGATGTCATATATCAATAGTTTCAGGAACTGAAGTCATATATCAACCGTCTTTCCATAAATTCGTGTAACACAAAAATATATATATACTTTAAGGATATTTCTCTTCATTTAAAGAGATGTGAAATGTTTGAAGACAAAGACTTTCACTTATTTCAAAAAAAGAAAAAAAAATATTACTATGCTCGCAGTAAAATATATACCATTTATTTCATATACCATATAACATATCATTACTTTACATATTTAGTCGAAACATATTACTTTTAATTGTTTTTATGGAATCTATTTTATGATGATGCGGTTGTCTAGATTATATTTGTCCTATTTTTTGATTTCAGCAATCGTTAAGAGTGATAAAAATTACCTATACCTAGATTATTTATATATTCTGCTCTTCAGAACCAATAACTGACGAAAAAAGTGATTGCAGTATAACAAAAAATAAGGTTTTACACACTCTGATGCCATTTCGGCAGTCCGAAACACATAGTTAATCAACTGTGTTGTGATATTGTACCAAAATCGAGTTATAATTTGACCTTTAATAAGATTGACATTATGGCTATCAATGGAGATGTCTGTACATATGATCACATAGATCAGAATATTTCTGGAATATTATTCTCGATTTTAACAATACGCTAATACAAGCTGATCGAAAAACCGCTCATCTACGAATTTTTTTTTTTTTTTTTTTTTGATGTAATATATAACATCTGCATCCGGAATCGAAATAAGACGGCAAAAGTGTTGTTGTTATTGAAGAGTATTATTGCTATCGAATATTGCATGATTTGTCGGTTTTCATCAGTAGAACGACATCACTTATTTATCACTAATCGATATTTGCGACATCAGAAATCGAATCTGCATTCACGATTCCCGAAAAAGAGATCAGGAAAACCGGAACCACCCCCACCAAACAAGCAATACTAATGGAGACTGTCTTTGTATCAATATCTGTAGACTGTGCAATATGCTACACTGACATCCGTTGTAGACCATGCAGTATGTTATGCTGACAGGAATTGCAGACCGTGAAACTTCGTCGATGTAAGATTTTGGAGGAACATTTTAAGATAGGCTTGGGAGCTGGCTATATTATTTCTTTAAATATATTTGTTTACTTATGGGATCTTTAATCTTGCATGTTCAAAAGCGTTGATTTCGAAAATTCAATTCAAAATTATGTTTGTATAACATTTAATTCAATTTATTGCAACTACATTATCTATTTATTTCAGATTTTCGATGATTAGATTACTCTGTAAGCTGTGAATTCTCTTTTTTTTTTCTTTCTTATTTTTTCTTTCGTATTCCAAAACAATTCTTTACTGCCATGATCAAAAACAGAATGAATAAAAGCAATGGGACAAGATAGTTTCTAATTATTGATTTAATATTTCTCACTAAAGTTTCAAATCTAAATTTTATTTGAAATATCAATCCCGTTATGAAATTTCATAAATGAATTAACCATTAATTGATCATCCTTCTGTAGTAAGTCAAAGTTCTGTACAAGGCATGACCATATTTCAAAAGGAAAGAAAGAAAGCTATGGAAATAGATCATTCAACTCTTAGTGATCATTTAATTATCAAGTATTCATTTCTCACTATTTGCGATAGCACTGTTGACATCATTAATGCTGTACCACTCGTCATGCGTGGTAGTTCGTTTTTGTTCAACATAAACATCGATTTTTTGTTGATTAACAGATGACCAGAATTAATGCATTTTCAGTAACCGAGGAAAGGATCGGTTATTTTCTGTTGGTGGTGTAGTAGGTCTATCTAGTGGAGGAACATGGGTGAACCGCAGTCGGCACTTCTTCTCAGAAAACAGCTTGCAGGTAAGAATCTTTTCAAATATTCTAGAATTATTTTCATTTGCTATTCATCATGTGATAGCTCAAATCTTGAAATAAAGTTTATTCGGAATTCTCTGCCAATACTTGCTGTTGATCTTCATGTTAGAAACTTACGTATTTACGATGCAACTCCTTGCACACATACATTTGCTTTATATGTGAGCTTCTTATTATTTTAAAAAAAATGTGTACTGTGCTTCCAGAAGATTTTTGAATAATGTCAGAATACTACAAAATACATGAATGTATAAAAATGTAATGAATCTTATTGCAGAATTGAAACGAGTTCCTGTTGATGGGTTTTCAGCAGGTCTTCAAGGTGACGATATTTATAAATGGGAAGTGCTTGTTATTGGGCCGCCTGATACTCTTTAGTTAGTTTGTTTTAAACAATTTTTTAAATATTAGCTACATCAGAAATTACTTCACTTCTAAAATACTGTCGACGAAGAGATGAGATAGTTTGGAGCATAGGTAGTCAAATGGTTAGACAGATCCGTCGAGAAGCTTTTAATGTCAATGTCTTATGCCCTTTATGACCTGCGAGTTTTACCAGAGTATGTTATACATGAGATTTACGTAACATTTTGTTACTTTTTTAAAGCAAAGCTCTTTTTAGATAAAAACAAAAATACAAATTGGAAATATTTTTTCAGTGAAGGAGGATTTTTTAAGGCGCTTCTGGAATTTCCCAAGGAATACCCATTGTTACCGCCAAAAATGAAGTTCATTTCGGAAATTTGGCATCCGAACAGTAAGTATAAAAATTTATTCATTATTACTAGAAATAACTTATGATCAAGTGAGGGAAGAGTAATTAAATTTGAAAGGTATTGTTAGAAATACCTTCCCTATATTACGTCCTCTAATAAAATTTGATTTGGTCATTCAGATTATGTAGTGTTGAAGCAGGATAGAGAATATCCTTGGGAGCTTCAGCTTACATGACGAGAGAATTTGTCGCAATTAATTGGCTAGATTAAAGCGATGCAATCGCAGAATACTTAACTAAGTGGATGAATTGAAGTTAAATGGCTTCTACGGCTGTTATCATGAACCCCTTTGAAGGGTTGATGCTCGATTCATGCTGGCATGATTACTCCATAACAGGAGACACACTTTGAATGTCTTGGGAAGTCCAGGTTTTTCCTGGTATGCTGAAATAATTTTACGCTGTCTTTCGTCTGTCTCGG
Source organism: Onchocerca lupi (assembly GCA_028564675.1). Classification (NCBI taxonomy): domain Eukaryota; kingdom Metazoa; phylum Nematoda; class Chromadorea; order Rhabditida; family Onchocercidae; genus Onchocerca; species Onchocerca lupi. Next base: position 106,497 of record JAOVVO010000068.1, read on the forward strand.
TATCTCGTCTCTAGTTTCATGCATTGGAAATTTTTTGATTCATTATTTTTTACTTCAGTTGACAAGGAAGGTAATGTGTGTATATCAATATTGCACGAACCGGGTGATGATCGTTGGGGTTACGAAAAGCCAGAGGAAAGGTGGTTACCTGTGCACACTGTAGAAACAATTCTTCTTTCTGTTATATCAATGCTTGCGGATCCAAATCATGATTCGCCTGCGAATGTTGATGCCGCAGTAAGGATTATAAATTTTTTGATTTAGATATCAATGTCAGTGGAATAAAAATTGGTATTGTAAGTTCTATTTCGAATAGTCCATTCATGGTTACTGCAATTGTGATTCTTTATATTTGTTAAATTTATTAGTTCACTAAACTAAAAATGTGCGTCTCTTCTAGAAGATGCAGCGCGAAAATTTTCCTGAATTCAAAAAACGTGTAGCAGCCTGCGTTCGGAAGAGTCAAGAAGAGGGTTGTTGATATGAAGTAGTGGATTATTCTTTTCATCTCTTTTGACGATGATTGTTGGATCTGTGAGTTATAATTTTCGTTATTATCAGGATTTGATTTCCTCCTCCTATTTCAGTTCCCACTACATCATTTTACAGGTCTTAATAAAGATGTGCAGAATGTGATCTATTCTTATTATCGATGATGAAAAGTCACGTTTATTGCTTTGTTTCTTTTTTCTTTTCTTATGTGGTTTTCGGTTTATTTTGAAATATAAACGTGCTTAGAGAGTTGATATTTTTGACATTTAAACAAGTAAATTGAAGAGAATTATTGTGTGAATTCAAGTCGTTGAGTGGAATATCTGTATGGAGCCAGAATTGAATGTTACAAATATCAGAGTTACATTTATAGTAAATGCAGATTATCTCTCACATGTTGAGGTTATATATCAGATCGATTCATTAATGTCTAAAAGAGTACGAATAATATTTGCTGGATATATAGATGGTGTGAATTCATCTAGTATCGAAATATGTTCACAGTATAGCAATATAAAATCCGTATATTTCACGATACGTTCGTCTCGATTTGACAAATGCGGATAAAAGATGGAGCAGTGACGTGACAGCCAATATCGATAAGTATTATCCAGACTACAAGCAAAACTCAATTCCCTGTTTCTTTCACCTGTAATATAATCTACATTAAAATAAAGAAATCCATTTCATATCCATTTTTACTAAACTTTCTATCACTGTAATATTTATCATGATTTGCCTAAAAATGCATATCCATTCTAGCCCATTGAGAAATCAGTAAAATTAATTAAATGAGGAATGAATTAAGTTTCAGGGATGCTTATTTTTTTTGAATTGGATTTAACCGTAATATAAGAAGATGCAGTAACCGAATAAGTGAACTTTTAGTAAAAAAAAGTATTGGGCTGAAATTTCACTAAAAAACTACTACTAGATTTTAAATCATGCTAAGAATCGTACCTATTTTGCAGAGAGCGTAGCAAATTGCTAGCCGTGTTTCTTCACTGTCTAAGTTGCCCATGCAATCATCTCTTCTTGCTGATTGTATTACTTGATTTAACTAAAAAAAAGAAAAAAAAATTAGTGGAAATCATTCTACCGGTACATCATAAGTCTTCATTTTGAGAAGGAATGCAAATAAATTTAGATGGTTTCGAGGATTTCAAGAATCTTTTTAGAATCAGATAATCATCCTTTCCTTCATAGCTTTCAAAATAAAAATTCAAAATTTCGAAGTAATTTAACTATTACATATGTATTGATCAATATTTCGGCAAGAAATGTGCAAAATTACAACAACTTTCCGGCTGTTCTAATGCAATAGAGATTGCACATTGTACACCACCAGTTTCCGGTTTTGTCATCCGGTTTTGCTGGTTAATTTGAATGTTCATGTTGAGATCTTTGTATTCACAGGTACTGATTGAGAATCTCTTTGACCTTTAGATTACGAAGAGGTGGTAGCTCGACAGCAACAGTGCATTGAAGTATGAAAAATGCGGGCCAGTAACGAGACAGTATCACGAATCTATCCATCGGAGTGACAAAATTCATCAAAACCGTGTTGAGTGGACGTTGAATTGCTTCTGCCAATATTTGTCCTTCTAAATTTAGGATATTATCAATTTTATTTAAATCTAATCAATCCTTTGTATTAATGACTAAAAAATAGCATCTAAACTTACTGTAATCTTAGATTCATTCTTCATCCAAACTTACTGTAGTCCCGAACTCATTCTTTATCCAAAATTACTGTGGCCTTGAACTTGTTCTACCATATTATATTCTGGAACATCGCGTTCCAAAAATATAATGTGGTAGAACTAACCAGAAAAAATATACTGTAATCAGATTATTGTATCATTCTGAGATTTTGTAATCTACTGTCCGAACTGTGCAATCATTCAATACAGTGCATCTTAGGCTATTCATGCATCTCCAGGGTCAAATATCTTATCTGGAGAGACCAATGAGGTCTAATTAAGCCAATTATCAAATCATCTTGTTTAATTTACGGTAGCAAAGATGCTTTTATCAAGAAGGCATTATCTCAATCTTCGAGATAATGTCTTCTTGACTTTAGGATAATGTTTTATTTTTTTTTTTGAAATATACACTTTCTGGGAACACTACTTATTTTCATATTCCATCAGAGGTATTAGAAATGTGGAAGATATAGAATGACTTATTGCTATTTCTCAAACTTTCGAGAAATCAATAGTTAAAAGAAGAGATTTGTTATGGAACATGGAAGATTTAGATAATTTGTTACTCGCTTATATATGGATAAGAATTTTGATGATTTGTGCAACAATGCACTGAAAAATAAGAGAATGTATTTTAAGTTAATTAAAATAGTTCATTTTTAAAAGATAGTATTGTAAATTTCCCATCCATTTCATTCATTCTTTTATTCCGAAGGAGCAATACTGATCAATCGATTGATTTTGATTTCCAAAAATCTTCATGGAACTTACTTTTCCCAATGATTGAATATTCTGTCAATAATTTTAATCGTTTGTCTGCTCGTGGACCACGTTCTTTCTGTACAGCTATAATTGTTTTCTGTTGCAATTTTAAAATTTGAAATAAATTCTGTCATATCGATTTATGTATAATCTCAAAACTACTCTTCAAGATATATTAACATGGAGAAAAAATATATTGAACAATTAGATACATCTATGTTTTTTAGAATGACATAGATAAATTGAAGTTAGATTCAACGAGCTATCAAGTAACAAGATATACAAATATATTATTATTAATGAACTAAGATTTAATTAATCAATTAATTAAATTCTAACGACTGATCTTATAGAATTTCTATATTGTTTTTTCCTTGAAATCCGTTTTAAAATTGCGTAACCAATACGTGATTTTGCTAATTCTAGTTTCGTATATTATTTAATATAATATTATTTATTATTATGATTTTTCAATTTTTAATCATAATTTACTTATTATTCTTTTCTTTTGCAAAAATATCAAAATCAATCTAAATATAAGATATCGTCATGCTGATCCATAACAAAATTGCTCCTTAAAATAGTCCCACTATCAAAATTTCGAAGTATCCTTATCACACAGTTGTTGAAGTAAACTTTTCCAGTAGATTTTTTCGGTCTTTTTAATATTTTTAAGCTGTTTAAGGAAAATGTTTGAAGATTAATTCTCGAAATTCCTTCTTGGCTATCTCATTCTAGTGGTAGTTTGTAGCACCAAAATGCTGATTCCGGTTCACGGGAACCGGGAACTCCATAAAAACCAAAAAAGACACTTATAGGTAAAGTGATCCGAATCAATAGCATTTTCCATGAAGTTGCTCTCGAAAAATCAAATGAGGTTGTTATTCAGCAAGAAAAGAATGTAAAAATTTTCGCATATGCATGGATTAATCAACAGTAATTGGAATTTGAAAGAATCAATGAAATGACATCTTTCGTTTTAAAGTTATCTTTTCCCAGAAATTTCTTATAATTCAGAACAATCACGAATAGTTTCTTCTCAACGATCAAGAATTTGCCAAATATTCTCAAACCTACCATTCCTGTTCATTTGCATTTGAAAACATTTGCGCAAACGGCATGATGGACACCAATTTCGGCGTGATTTATCAATTGGACAATTATTACCACCAGCTATAAACAAGTGTACTGTGACTCGTATGCTGTAACTACAGACAACTATACTGTAACTTATACAATAATGGAGCGCTGCATCATCATGTAGAAAGCATTGCAGAAGTTAGTACGATGTATTTCGTATTTGGAAATAGAAACTATTGACTGATATTTCTTTAAATTTGAAGTTATTGATCTTTAAGGTTTTTTGTTTGATTTTCCAGCAACAATGATATTTGCAGGAACAACAAGAAACAACCATTTGCTGTAGTAAGGTGCATTTCACGCATTCACGCATGTCACGCTATGAGACGACATTGCAATCCGAATGAAGTGAAATAAGGAAATGAAACGGAGTCAACTGTCATCAAGGAAAACAGCTGCTTATGTTGCGAGAAAAATAATTCTTTTTCATTGGTACCACAAATATCACAAACAAAGGTACCACAAATATCACAAACAAAGGTACCACAAATATCACAAACAAAGGTACCACAAATATCACAAACAAAGGTACCACAAATATCACAGACAAATGTAATTTAAACTTACAAACACAAGTGTAGCTAATATTCTTTCTAATGCTGTAATAGATATTCTAAGATTAGCGAATTCGTGAGCACACATCTATCATACACACATAAATCAATAGTTTCAATCATTTTTCAATGAAAGTTTCGAAATTTTAAATTTTAAATACGATAGTTCTCTAAAGTGTTAACTATTTCTTCATCATGCAGTAAGTAAAAACTATTAATGGAGCTTTCATCTCATTAGTTCTTAACTTTTATGCGGATTGAAATAAATTACAGGAATTGTATATTCTTAACAACTTGTGTAATAGATAAGGCAAGAAGAAAAGATGGGATAAATTTAAAGCATGAAAAATGTATTTAGAGATAGACTGATATCAATAAATTAAAATAACGAAATTAAATTAATCACAGTTTAATTAGTTGTATAGAATTAAACACAGCTTAATTAGTTGATGAATTAAATTGAAATGATTTGATAGCAAAACATTTTGAGCCATTTCTACTTGGTAATTCAAGATAGTTTTGTACTGAATGAAATAATAGTCTTGGAATAGTAGTCACTAGAAAAACTTCATAACAAAAATTTCAATTTTAGAAATTCCTTAATTTTTAAATATTTCTGAAGTATCTTCGATATTTGTTTTCAAAAAATTGACCAAAAAATATACCTTCGTTTGAAAAAGCAACTGCATCCATCGCATGTCCATAGACCATAATGTCGTCCAGAACTTTTGTCACCACATATTTGACAAATTATTCGTGTAAATTCATTATGCCCTAAGAAAAAATGAAAATCTAGGAAGCGTCTTTCTTTTTTTTTCTGATTTTAAATGTTGAATTAAATTTCAATTCTAAATTTTTAAGATTTTAAAAATCATGCATAAAAAGTATTTATTCAACACTAAACTTGAAAAATTTTTCTCTGAAGCAAAATAATGCACGTTTTAAAGAAGATAAAATGAAGAATGCTATTAATTACTCATCGTTTCCCAAATGAAGCGTTTGATTTTAATGGTCGAAAAACGAATATACTCTGGAATATTTTGTAAATTAGTTCCTTTGAAGTTAAAATAAAGGAAAAAAATACAATCTACTTTAACGAATATCAGGAGATATGACAATCTATGATAATCGGAAGCATATCAGTAAGAAATAAAATGATGATTATTGATTTCGTACTTAAATCAAAGTTAAGATTTTATCAAAACCCATTACTTTTAGCGCTTATCTTCTATTTGAATTCTCTTTACATTGCTTCTTTTTTCTGTGTCTTCTAGAAACATTCGGAGTATTTTTTGTACCTTTATTTTTGATTCAAGATAATTTTATTTCCTAGGAAGAAAGTTTACAACGATGTTAGGGAGATTTTAAATTATTTAAGAACCTATCAATCAAACAATAATATTTATCATTGTGAAGCCAATAATGTGAAATTCCCTTTTAATTTCAAAAATTTCGATTCATACCCGATTAATACTGATACCAATTTCATCTCTATCTAATCAAGCAACAATTTCAAAATATATAGTTTTTCTCAGAAATTTTGAAAGCATCATCTCTATCAGTAGTTTATCAGTTGGAAGAACATTTATCATAAAAGTACATATATGTTATAGAAAGATGATCACTACAGTATTATAGATGAATGATAGCCTATTTCTTACGATAAACTGCAAAATTTAGTCATTTCAGATCAATTATTACTTTCGAATTATTCACCCATCCAGAATCACTCGTAGATAGAAAATGCAATATTCCAATGCAAACTGGGACTTCTCTTACTACCTATTTCATTTAAAAGAAGTTTTTCCCATACAAAACATTCATCTATTCTTTTTTTTTTTCAATGAATTTTTTCCTTGCCAAAAATTTTAATAATACATAAAACATCAGCACCAAGATTACCTTAATATTACTGTAAGATTATTACAGTAATAGCAAAGTGGTCTTTGTGCTGATCTACGAGATCTTTTTTTTGAAATGTGAAATTCTTTTTCCTAAACCAAGAAAAAAGTCATCTTTAGTTGATGCAAAATCCATGATCAAGAAACTAAGCGTTTGCAAGACATTCACTTATATTGTGCAAAATGTACCTTTTGCCTTTACTTTATTAAACCTTTAATTTCAGGAGTGACAGCCACACCTCATCCTTATTTACAATAAAGCCAATGGGAATGTCAAATAGCAGGATTCAATAATTTCTAAGGTGAAGTAAATTGAAAAGGTATTTGTCTATTGAATCCGAAAGGTGAAAAAGCCTACCTTCTGGTGATTTTCTCATGCTTTCCCATTTATTTGCTCAATTTATAGCAAGGAATATCCAATTAAAAGTTGAAATCGAAAAATATATCAGTATATTTACATCAACTTTTCTAACCTAACCAACTATGTATTACACTTCAATTAATAAATCACACTATGGTAACATTCTATGTTACATAATAATGTTCAACTTGAAACAAACATTTGAAATTAATCAATAATATTCATATTTTTAGAACTGAATAAGAAATTATTCTTTAATTTCATTCTGTTTTCTTTTTTTTTTTTTTTTTTATCATCGTCACATCTGTATGCCATTTTGTATTTCTGCTGCTCAAAATTGATATAAAAACCATGATAATTTACATAGGAATACACGTGCATGCATAAGAATGACATAACAGTAATATATATTTTGGATATTCTTTTGTCTCTATGCTTTTTTGTGCTTTTCTTTTTCAGATTTCGAATTCGTTTCATTCTTTTTACTGGCATCGCTATTATTCTTATCTGCTTTCAATCTTGATTTGTCATCACTGGAGTCCAGTTTATCTCTTTTAGATTTCGATTTATCTCCTTTAGATTTCAATTTGCCTTCATCAGAATCCAGTTTTTCTGGTTTGAACTTCTTACGTTTCTCCGATTTCTTCACCAGATTCTTAAATAGATCTTCAAGCACACTCGGAATCGCCGTCTTTTTATCTTTGCTTTGTACAGCTGCCACCATTCTGAAAAAATCTAACAAATTCGTCATTTCATTTCTGAGAATTCAAAACTAATATTATGAAATTTCGTGAAATTGACCATGTGACAAGTTTATAATATTGGAAATATGTTTATTTCAACATCATGAAAAGTGAATGAAAAACACCAAAGTTAAATTTAAAAATAGGTAAAATATTTCAATATCTCTCAGTCACCGCTTTCTCTACGTTCACCTGGGTATGTCATCGTTGATAAATTGATCCAAGTTATGCATCTGTTCCTCATCCACTTTGTGCCAACCTTTGATGTATGACAAATGGGCTTTTTCCACAAAGAGCTACAAAATAACGTGTTGCACAGAGCAAGACAGCTGCATGCATGCGGAAGCGAAGACATGTCACAAGATATTGCAATAAGCACTTTCAATGATTTATTGTGTTTGCATTGGATATGAGATCATATTTTTATGGAAACAAATGGGAAACTTTACAATAACGGCAGAATTCAAAGTCTCTCCAAAATCTTTCACCTACATTTTATTAGGAATTTCTAAAAAACGATCAAAATACAGAACAAACCGATATGTCAGGTAAATCGCTTTCTGCAACACGTAGACGATACTTGAAATCATCTAATATTCGAAGCAAATTATTCTGTGTTACAACACGCTTCAATTCAGCACTTGACTTAAACCACATCTATAGTGAATGAAAAAACATAACGTGAGAAAATTTTTTTACCAGAATTAACCGATGCACACGATTTTTCGTAATGAAATTGATTAGACACTGTAATAATATCTTGAGACTTCTAAAAGATGCTTGTATTGCCAGTAGCTAATCGTTCCGACCAGTCTATCTAATTAGATTATTTGCTGATTAGACTGTTTTAGTCAAAATCTTATCAACAAAGAAAAGTAGTGTAACTCATCAAAATTTGCATGAATCAAAACTGGAAGCTTGGTTCCTGAAACCATACAGCAACACAAATTGTCATTAAATAATTCTAACAAGCAGTGCGCCGAAACATATATCAAAGTTCTTGCAAAAAAAAAAAAAATCAAACTTCAGTAGGCGTTAGCAATTTAAATGTTTTGCAAATGATCAAAAGAATTAAATTAATAATTGGATACTGTAAGTCCGCGTGAAAGATCTATTAGTGATCGCATATGACATTTAACCATATCAATCACGGAAAGATAAGCTATGTTGCGCAGAACAACCGGTTTATACGATGACGAAAAAAAAAAATAGTGTATTGCAAAGTATGCATACCTTTCTAAGAAGATGTTCCATAACGAGCGCATGAATTTTCAATTTCTTGGCACGTTTGATCACATCGTTCAGCTTACGTACATTGCAACCCGATGGAAGTAATTTTAATTCATCGAAAAAATCGATATATTCTTGAGTGAAAATTTCATGAACTTCAGAACTCTAAATACAAACTTGTCTTTTTTGTTTAAGCTATGTGATGATTAAGAGGTGAATTTCAGACCAAGAGAAACTGATTCCTCGATTAATCAATACAGAAAATTTTCTCCCAAGTTTAAATATCATTCAAAAAAACAACAATAATACGAACAATTGTATCTTTGGAGTCAGCGGTGCAAAAAGAACCGATGAAAACTTTAGGAACTTCCGGTGATTCGAGAATCCGACTTAAGCTCCACATCAGTGCACCTCTTACTCGAATAAGTTCCGCTGCTCCCACTTGATCTGCTTTATTGAGCACTATCTTAATCTGAATATTTTAATTTCACTTTTTTTATATTATAAAGCATGAAAGGCAAAAAAGTGGCAATCAAGAGAATTGATATTTTTTTATTTTTAAGTTAGAATATAGCGACAAAAGGAAATTACAACTAAGAAAAAACTAGGTAATAAAAAGTAAAATAAGTGACGCTTAAAGAACGAAGACAAATCTGATAACATACTTTCTCTTCATTTCCTTTGAGACATTGTATCACCTGCTTGTATTCATCACTGATGTCCAGTTTTGAAGTATCAAACAAAAGTACGATCATATCGACCTGTTTAAAATATTTTTTTCCTAGTAAAATGAATGATCGCATAATTAGAAAGAATTCGAATAAAATAATCTAAAATTCTATTACATCCAGAAAGTCTCACCTTACCAGCAATATAATTTACGACAGATGCAAAATCGTAGCCACGAGACGTACGTTGCTTTTGACCAGACAATATTCCTGGTGTGTCCATAAAAGTGATGTGTTCCAGTAGTTTAGCCGGAAGTGTTGCACCACGCATTCGTGTCAGGAATGCCGAGCCGAACATGCTTAGCGACTGCAATCATACTGGTATTCACTTTAATCAGAGTTTTCAGTTTTTATATATATCAAAATGATGTACAAAAATTTCAGGGAAAAATATTGCTACATAACGTAACTTTCTTTTTCAAAAAATGAAGTATAATTTCACTAGCCAGATTAATTTTTCAGATTTCCCAAATCAAGTTTATAATGTCAACCGTAAAGTCGTTTCGCTTAATTTAATTGGTAGAGACATTTTTCAGGTCCAATTTTTATAATGAATATAATTTAAAACAAAGATATATCAGATGACGTTTGAGAAATCGACCTGAAAGCAATCGAACTAAAAAGATGAACCTGAAATGGCAATGTACTATCGGACGCAAGAGATGTTCCCATAACAGTACTTGTATTGGAGGAATGATAAACGACTGTGAAACAATCCGTAGTCGGTTCCGGTCCAATCATACTGCCTGGATATTCCGCTCCGTTCAGAAGAAATTTGATCATCGATGTTTTACCAACCGAATACTTTAATAGACTGTATATATTTAATTTCACCATAATGGGATCGGTGTAAACGCGTGGACATAATTAACATATATTACTTTTGATATCAGTTGACAAATGAATCATCTTTAATTTATTGAGCAATTAAGAATATTAGTAACCCGATCTGTTTTGGCCCAAAAGAAAAAGCTAACCTGCCCGAGGAATAAAACCATTGGTTTAGCTTCAAATTCGGCACGATATAAAGGTGGAGTATAAAACTGATCATAAATATGCCGCTTTTCCATAGGTAACATCTTTAACTTGAACTTTTCATGATGTCATGCAAAAAACTTTTCCATCAAATGGAAATTTTAATTTTGCAGAAATTTTTAAAGAAAAAAGATTCTTCTTATTCACTGCCAACTTAAAAATGATACAGTTGATGTATGAAAATTTTAATTTTATTTTATAATTTTAATTAGAAAGTCTTCATTCTCTTAAAAGAGAAAATTGGCTTATAACCTTCAGTTTTGTTCATTCTGAATCAAAATCGAAAAATCTAACATGAAGTTTGTTATCAAGATGTTCATACCTTTTGTTCATAGTTCAGATAGAGTACTTCAGCGATATTTTCCCTGGTTGGTAATGGTATTGGTGCCTAAAAACCAATATTGGCAACCTTCAAGAAATCCAACACAAAGTAAGAATTCAGAATACTTAATTGAAGACTGTTTATTTAGATCTAATTGTTGAAGTACAACTTATTAGAAGATCAACTTCACAGCGTTAATTTACTCCATCGTAATTTTCAAATCTTCAAATTTAGGTACCAATTAGACGATTCAATGATGCAAAATAAAAAGACCACAATTAAGCTGATCTAAGCAACAACTCCATGAGAGGTCATAAACAAGCTGACTGACCAATGGAACCGATCTTCCCCTTCGAAATAATCCCATTTCTCTAAACAAACAATGATTTTAACAAAACCGCTTGATAACTGCGAAATGAACAAAATGGCAATTTTAAGTGAATTTCATTGTATTTATGAATCCTTCATACATTCAGTAAACAAATATCGGAATTTCTTGAATGACTCATATCCGGATAAAAAAATTAATTGCATATAGCGATAGATAATAAATATCAAATGAATCTCTAATTCCGTCTTCAAATTTTGCAATCATTTTACATGTCAATATTACCGAAAATCACTTTTTCAAATTAAAATCTCAAATTCATCGACACCTTAAATTTCCCATTGTACAGGCTCTTTTACTTTTCCTCCTCTCTTCTCTTCCATTTTCGTGATATATCCATTAGCCAACAGTACAAATGAAACATTTACATGTAACATCCCATCATTGTTTAGTTTGATTTCTGGCGGTGCATTTCATTTGTTTATATTTGAACGTACAGGAACGGGGAATGTTCTCATCCAGCCATCCTTGGCTTCATTTCCTTCTATCATTCTCATAAAATAACGATCAGAGAGGAGGGTGTGGTGCATCCATACCGTATCGTATCCTATCGTATGTGGTTGCAATATTGATACCCGATACCTCTGGTAGATAGGGAGCGATTGGTGCGTCATTACCAATCAACCAGTCGTATAAAAAGGTACCATTGAGATGAGTGCGTGCAATTCGACAATCCATTTCCGTCTTTATGATTCAGAATGATTTGTGGCATGTCTGAAGCTGAACAGAGGCCAGTGTTAACAGCTTCAATTCGGTGCTATGCTTTATGTTGTGTTGCTGTAGATGGTGCCATGCGTATCAAGCCAAGCGATCTCCCATCAATCCTGCACGTACACGCCATTGTCCTCTGCCCTATCGCAGCAATCAAAACGATTCTAGCAATTGGTGATTATTTTCCTGCAATACCTCAAATTGATTGCCCTATCCATTTAATTTTTTATTCTATTAACTGATATTTTCACGCTAAATGACATGATACGTCGTGAGCACGTGATGTGTGGTACCGTGGGCACGTCATGCGCGTACGTCTTTCACCTGTTCAGCTATCGGTTTGCAATTCATATTTATGTCCGAGCTGCCCCTTGAAAGACCAACGCCACGATGCCTTTTCATTTGCTTTTCCTCTTTCTTCCCAATTACTCATCATCAAATGTTGCATAAAAAATACTTCTTGAAAGAATTTTTTCTTTCTCAAAAACTTTCGATCAATACGGTAGGCTCACGGAATTTTCCGCTTTTCGTTTATGGGATCGTACGGTATTCATTCGGTTTGCAGCTCCGAAATTTTCCGTAAATACGGTATGATAAAAAATAATATTACTATACAGGTGAAACATATTGAACTTACCTACCGACTATCTTCTTCCAAGTAGTCATGTATATTTAATTATTTATTTTAAAAAATGGTCAAAAATATACTTCTATAAACGGGTAGAAGATAAATATTATGGTTACTCGAAATACCCTACAGACACGGTATGATAGAAAACAATGTTACTGTAAAAGTGGATAATGTATAAAACTTGACCATCGATTGTCTCCCTTTAAATGGGTTATGTAAATTCAATTATTTATTTTGAAAAACGGTCAAAAATGTAGTACTTTTATAAACAGATGAGCTTGCCGAACACACTAAGTACACTAATTACAACATTTTAGCTTTAGCTGATGCTAAATTTGCAAAAAAGCGAGCGCTACATGTGTTTGTTTGTTTGTTTGTAGGCAGTTCGGATGTTCAGATTTCTAAAAATGAAAAACAAAAGGGAAGAGAATGGTATAGTGCACTGAGGAAAAAATCAGCTCGTTGTTTATCTTCCAGTGATATTCTGAAGAATCAACAGCATTAGTAGCAGTGATAGCAATCAGCAACAGCTTTAGAGGAAGTTCGAGGAAGAAATCAACTTTTCATCTTCAACTTACTGTTATATATATCAATCAATGGCTGCTGTTCGTCCATCGATATGGTGCATTTCTAAAGTACCAATTCTCAAGTGGCTTCAAATGGTCAGCTATTTACTTGAAATTAATTATTCTTTCTTGCATTTATAAAGTCATGCTTATTTTATTTTAAAATTATAATTTAATCGATTGAAACCATTCGAATTTTCCTGTGGAATGATGACGGACAGTTCTCTGTTATCAATTCCAATAAATAGAACATCAGAGATCCGTTTGTAGTTTTCATCTCTGAGAGCATGTATTTCGTTGTATTCTTTGGTCATAACTTAATCATTCGATCTTATCTGATTGACCAAATTATAACACATTTAGCTTTAAGTGATTTTCAAACATTTATTCCCAAAAATTCGGATTTTTGGAATTTTTTAAATAATTGTTTACTATCGGCGAAAAAAATACATTAAGCATATGCTGGTCATCCGAAGTTAGCATACTCTGATTATTATTCCATGTTATTGAAACTCACTTCTTCATTACGGACATACAAGTATTGCTACTACTTTGTACATTTACTAGCAGATAGATTAACTAAGTTCTATGATGAATATGAATGTTAAGATGAATACTGCAACATATAAATGTTCATTTCCAGGTATGTTCGTTGGTTGTTATCATTTTTATCAGTGATGGAAGGTATCAATGGTTCACTTATACAATGATTTTGTTCATTTGCATCGTTCTCATTGTGTGTACCTTCTTAACACTGGTGATGCTATGCGTGGGTATAAAGAACACTTACAATATTGTTAGTTTCAGTATAAAATACAAATTGTTTCATTTATGAGAAATTCATTGAAAATACCAGTAGTTTGATATCACAGAGACGCAATTATTTATAAGCGAATTATCATTGCTTGAAATCCTCATTCTATAATTATTATTTTTTAAAGAATAATTTAATGCCTATATTAGCCATTGAATCGTTCTTTCCTTACTTGTATCGTCAAAATGCTTTCCACAGTTTTCATTAATCAATAATGCACATTTTAAATAATTATGAATGTAATCAAAGAATCCAATGATACCTGTCAAAAGAATAAATTCAAAATGACTCTTATGAGGGAATTATATTATTCGGAATCTTTTGATGACTGCAAATTTTCAGGAAGTAGTCTTCAATTTAATAGCATTTTCGTTATGTTTACTGGCCGGTTCATTATTAACCTACGACCTGATACAAATGGTTTCTGGTAACTTTGCTCATCATCAATATCTTCCACCAACATATATCGGTAGGGATAGCTGGAAGAATCGGATCGCCGTCTGTACGGTATAGTCTTCTTAGTTTTTCTGTTTTTTTGTCTATTCGATTAGTTTAGTTTTAAGTTTCCGTATCGATTCATCATTAATGGATTAAATTATTTAAGTACTGTAATTTTCATAGAGAAACAGTTGATAGAAGTTGTGCATGTGACACTCGTGTTACATAATTGTAGTTTCTAGGAGCGTTTAAAAGTTTTCTCAAAGTTAAAACCCATATTTTCAGGTATTTCTTCTTCTAAAGACGCTCTTTTATCAGGCATCGTTTGTGTTAACCAAACAGAAAGGAAGAGGCTTTGATCAGTAAAAATCTTCCCGGAATTCCTGTTCTTTCTCTTTTTCTTTTTGTTTTAAAAGATATAACAGTGACAAATTGTTAATGAAGCCTACTGCATCGAAAATCTAAGATATATTAATCAATCGACATCTTATTTCAAAATTTCGCTAACCTTGGAAAGGTTATTACTAAATCAGAAGTCTCTTCAATATTCTACAGTAATTCAATCAGTTATTATTATCACATAAGTTAATGAAACTTTGAACAACATTTACGTTCTCCTGTTATTAATTCCAGCTGCAACAGTCAACATTACTTTTCGTTTAAATTTGTCATATCATACATGGATTTTTTAATTCCTAATGTTGATCTATTAATCATAGTATTAGTTTAACTAATCAAAATTTATTTGATACTGTTATTCCTTTCTTTAAAAAAATCTGAAGGATACATTTATTATAATGACTTGCATTATCACGAATAAAAATGCATACGTCACTTACACTGACAGCACATTTTACACTTTTTATGGCGAAGTTTGATAAACTATATATTATTTTTCTGTTATACATTTGCATTTCGTGCAATAACTTTGATTCTTAGAAATCATAGTCTGCTTTTTTTTTTCATTTTTTTTCTATTCTGCAAAAAATTGATGCTATAAAGTCGCTATTGCTTATTGTATTTTATTGTTATCAATGTTGTAAAGTTGTGAGGACTGGTTCATTGAAGCTGTCTCTTCCTTTTCACGGATATTCTCAGTTTAAGATTTATGAAATCGATGTCTGATGGAGACATCTTATAATGTGTTGTTTTTTTGGTGTGTTTATAGGATATATAGAAAGATAAAAATAAAAAAAAAAAGATGAATTTCTGAGTCGCTGAGGAATAAAACTTCTAAATTTTGCAGTTTTAAATTTCAAATAATAATTGAAAGCAACGACAAATCAATATCACCAGTTGTTAACATTGAAACAAAAGAATATTTTCATGATTTATATTTCATGGAAATGTTAAAATTTTTTGATATTTTAAACGAATAATGTTCATTTTTTATGTTAGCAATAGCTGGAAGTTGTAAAGGAAGTAGTATTGCAATTCTTCAATTCCCCATAAAAACAAGAAAACAGGCTTTTTCAAATTTATGATAATATTCCTTTTAGGGTTAAGATAGATGTGAAGAGGAAATTCTCTTCAAACTTCATGTTTAATGGCATATCTTCTCCACTTAATAAAAGTTTCAGTATGCAAACAGTCTTGGCATTTGTGATGAGTACAGTATTATTGTGGTGGGGATGTTGTAGACGATCAATCCAACATGAAAAGGAATTTCGCTATCGATCTGTTACTTCGGATGGAGTTACCAATGCACCGGGAAATAGTGTAACACGAACAAGTAAAACATTACCTGATGATGTACCTTTGTTATCAAAATCACGATCCATTCCTCATATAACGGTAATTAATTTTAGTATACTCGTGGTACTTGAATTAAATGATCCTATATATATTTATATAGAGAAATCATGTGCTGCGACAATTGCGCCTTCAAAAAATATAGATTTAATCTTAAAGTTATATTAAATTCAATTAAGAAATGAAATGACACGTATCATTTGATACGTGATGGTAAGCGCTGGATTTCCGCAGAATTAATAGAATAAAAGCGTCATCGAGAAATGAAAAGATACCCGAAACTTTTAAAAGATATTTTTTGAAGCAAAGGCACAATTGTCATGCATTCAGTATAGAAAGAGTTATTAAAGTCTTGAAACTTTACATTTCTAAAGATGAGTGAATTAATTTCATATTTTAATATTTTGCTTACCTGATAAGTGTTAGTGCAAAATTCATTAGAGAACTTTTTAGTCCGAAAAATCGCTAGAAACAACACAGGCAGAAACCACGAAATTAATTCAAGTAAGTAAATCATTTTGTCGGAGAGATAAGTACCCTTTAATATCATCAGATTAGATTATGAATTATTATTGAGAATTATCGCATCTTAATTAATCGAAAATATTTCTTCCAATAAATTTCGAAATCTAAACAGCACTAAAATAAAATAAAATAAGAAAGAACGAGGTAAGATCAGATGGAATGGAATAGAATAGGACATGATTGAAAATTTTTTCAAGTTTATATCGTAATTGACTGATACTTGTATCAAATATAAAATTTGCAGTCACGCTTAAAATCAAAATCGTTAAAAGTGAAGAAAAATTTGGATCTATCTCAACCTGAAGAAGATAATGTTCAAGTATATTTTTTTTGAATCTTTCTTTGTTCTTTCTTCCTTTTTTTTTCTCTTTTTTGTTGGTAGGATTGATTGAAATCAGAGAGTATTTTAACAAAATTATTTCCACACAACATGATATAAATATATTATTTTTATCTCGAATCAGTTTGTAATTAAGCGTTATGTAATAATTATCTAATGTCACAATTATTTAAATATAGAGAATGCAAATAAGTAAAATAACGAGGTACAGTTGTTCATATTAATTAATTAGTAATTAAGTGTTATGTAATAATTGTCTAAAAAATTTAAAATCAAGCAGTCCAAATCGTAGAATACTTAATTTATAAACTAACTATACAGAATAATCTTTCCAATAATTATTAAAAAAATTTTTGTCATCAAATTTCTAGACATTCCAAATTTCTTAAATTGGAATCAGATTCACTTATTCGAACTACATCACTTGATTGAAAACGTTTATTGCATTCATGTATTACAGCATAAAGATGAGCAGGATTCATTTGCTAAGCATGTTCCCAAGAAAAGAGTTGCTAGAAGAAGCATGGAGGTGAGGTTTCTGTAACTTTTTATTATTTCATAGAGATTCATAAGTCCCTTAAAATTATCAAAATTTAAATTTGAACATAAAGCTATCCATTATTCTTTATTTTTTATTTTTATAGATTAAATCAAGGCCACCGGTACGTTGCGATCGCGATGATTACAAGACAATTCCAGCACATATGTTGCCTTCTTCAACTGATGACATTTAAAAAAAAATTTTATTTTTATTTTTATCCTTAAGAAAAAGGACTATCATTAAATTGATAATTATAAAGATAATTTTATTGTTGAGTAAGCATGCTATATGCTTCAAATCTCAATTACAATAAAATTATTTTTTGGTCGAAAACCGATGAAATTGTTATCAACAATTGCCCATCAAACTTTTCTCATATTCGAAAACATAAACTTTCGACGATGTTTATAATCAAATAAACAATATTTATAATGTAGGCTGATATATCAGGCACATCTAATTTATTCATGATTCCTTCATTTCTTGATTCGAACATTTAAATTAGAAAAGTTTCATATTATATTTGAACTTACTTGGCTTATTTAATCGATCATTTAGCTTGATAATGATATGGTATTCATAATGTCATCTCTGTGACAATTTCATTTCTGCTAGCTACAATCTCTCGTATATAAAATCCCTCAAAAAATCCCAAAAATTAGCTTTATTTTTTTGTGTACTAGAAAACACTTTTAAAAACATAAATTTAAATAAACTTTAAATTAAAAAAAAAAAGGAAACATAAATTTGAAGAAAAAATATATAGATTAAATGTTATGTGTGTGAATGTTTATAAGTTTTTGTATGTATCTGTGCTTTCAAGTTAATTTAAAAAACAAAAAAAAAAGAAAAGAAAAAAAGAAAAAAAAGGTCTTTAGTGGAGAGAGGAAGGAGAAGAGAAGTACTAATGCGTATTATTTCTCGAGAATGAATTAACAAATCAGATCTCGTCTTTTTCAGGATCATTTGAAAATGCTCCTAGTTAGTTTTCCTAGCAAAATCACGAATGGTAAATTCTGTTACAAATTTTTATTCCCTTTCTGCTAGGCCTTATTAGCTTAGCTTAGCTTGGCTCATTTATCTCTGCCTTCAACCATCCATCCCAGTCCTACTCCTTAAGCTTTTAATGTCAAATTTTAACCGAACTCAATTAATCGATCGATCAAAATCTCACATGCAAATATGCAATGCTTATGTCATTATTATGCGAAATATATGCATAGCATATGCATGCAGTTGTAATTTGCCTAGATTAAAGTTCACAAAGTCAAGTTGTTTTTATTAGAAATGAGCCTGAAAGAAGGAAGGAAGACATGCATTATCTTTATTTGAAATGCAAATAGTACTGCAGCAGATGAGTTGCTTGGAAAGAAGATTGTTCCACCCTCTCTCTACTTCATCCATCAATCCGGACAGCCTAATTGTCATCAAACATTGCCAATTCATCCATTTTCACCTGCTTTTAGCTTTTCATAATCTAAACTTTCTTTTTGATTCGCAAAACTTTCCTTCAAATTCACCCCTCATTAATTGAATTCGCAATGAAATCGCAAATTTGTGCTGAATTTCCGCTTACTTATAATGCATTTCCGTTCCATTTATTTGTTTGTCATTCATTAACTATTCATGTAGCATATAATATGCACATATTTATCATTTATATTTTATCTATCCATCAATCTGCTCACATTTCTTCATATTTGTGGTGAATTGAACAAGCATTGCAAGCTAATAGAATTGGATGTAAAATTGCTTTCACATTCGATTTCTTTCATTTTTTTTTTTTTCATTTCAAAGCATCGACAAATTGAATGCGTCATTTGAAGTTAGAAGAAAAAGCAGTGAGACCTTAGACGGTAATTTCTTGCCTATTTTTTAGACTAAATGCTTAGCTTTCCCAGGAAACGATGTTCGCTCATGCAGCCGGTCATATTTCCTCCTTCTGCTCTTTTCTTAGCCTAGAAAAATAGGCATAACAACTATTGGTTTGAATTTCATTGACTTTCTTGAAAATGAAAATTCCCTACTTTTTTTAGTTTCTATTTCATATCATTATGCAGCTAGGAATATAATTATAATGCTAGGATATCAATAAATAATATTAGTCCTATGATATTCCACGAATGATAAGAAGTCGGATATTATATAATTTTTTTTTCTTTTTTTTTGCAATTTCAATTATCATAACACAAATTGAAAACTAATTTTTTTTTATCATAATTTCATGAAATTACTAATCACAATCAATTAATATATGGTAATATTTAGGCTTTAGAATTTTTGATTTGCAGCTTTTTTTTCTCAAAAATTAATACAAATAGTCAATAAACAGATATGGCTATTATAAATTTGTTTAAGGAAATAATATCACTCAATAGATTTGATATCTGCAAAAGATTATCAATGATGATTATCGATTTAGTGAAATCTTCATTTTATGAAGCATAACTGTAAGATCTTCATAAATGTTATAGAATCTGATGCGTATCAAAGATAGTGTATCAGTGATAAGCTTCAGATTCTCTTTTTCATCTTTGTCTTCGATTTTTCTTTTAATTCCTTTGAAGGTATATGAAATTTTACATCTGCATACCTTCTATTTTTACAGCTTTCCAGAAGTTATTCTTTGCATTACGTCACTAATTTTAGAATCTATGTGTAAGCAACGTGTTAACTATAACTTATTTACTTGTTGCCTCAAGCATTCTCACAAATCAATGCATTATAGAAATACTTTTGATGGCTTTTAGGCAAGGAGGAAAAAAAAAATTGAATGTAATTTGTTTGCTGCCAATTCTTCTCCTTCTCTTTGCCGGTAGAAAAGATAATTATACATCTAATCAATTTTCCGGAAAAATAATTTATGGCCGTTGCAGCAATATTTGACATTTTGCTGATATTTTGATAAAGATTGAATAATTCCAACATTTTCGCATAAAATAATTTAATGAATAGAAACTGTTTAGTTTCATTTTTCTTAATTTCTGAACTTTTCATTTAATCAATTAAATTTTATTTGTGTGATTATTAAATAATTTATTGCCAATAAGTTTCTCAGTTACTTCTAACTATGATCATATCAAGGAATATCGATGAATTAATCGTCGTAATCGAAGGAAAGTATAGTCATATGTGCCTAGTAACCTTAAAATAATTATATGCATAAAAGAGAGAGATTTTATAGAAAAATCCATTTTAGATAAATTAGAATGAACTGACATTTTAATCATAACCTATGCTTCATATTATCACAACGAGAGAATCTATATGGCCTTGTCACTTCAGTGAGATAAATATCCCTTGTGACTTTAGTTGGTATGATATTCTTGTCATTCCCAAGTGATATGATTTTGATCATATTTTCATCGTTATCATCAACATCATCTGCGTGTAGCATCAAACAACGCAATCGTACTGATGCATTTAATTAGCTGATCTTGTGAAGATAATCGAATTTCTTGCCATTTCATCTGCAAGATGACTAATTACTTTAAGGAACCACAGAAGGAGAAGGAATAAGTGATGAGTGAAGAAGCATCCAAATACAAATAACATGTCATATATTCTTCCTAATAAACACAACTTATGTATTCAGCTGCACCACTCGCTTCCAAATAAACTTTCATTTCCATTTTCAACCAATCAATCGATCGATCATCCACCAATAACAACATCTCTTGAACTAACAATCTCTACGGGTCTGCGTGGATGTGTACGGAATATATGCGTAGATGTGTGTGGGTGTAGGCGTAGGTGCGTGTGGGTGTATACGTTGGTGTGTGTTTGATCAGTTTGTATCTGACATTTTTTCTCGTTGATTGCTGCTGTTACATACATGCATACCTCTGGCCTACACTGATTTCATTTGCTTATTTTGTTTTTTGGTGATAAATTTTTCTCTTTTTTGTCATCTAATCGACCTACCCTTCAAATTATTGGCCTATGCTTATGCTTCTTTCTCCAAAAGGCCAATAAGGCTTCCTTTACCATCATACATAAGGCCTCCTTTGCCATCACTTATAAACCAGGATCTTGGCCATCATTTTGTATATATTTTTAGTCTGTATGTATGCGTGTTATATGTGTGTGTGTTGCTCTTTTCTTTGCCTTTAAGCCTAACAAAACATTCCAGCCTAAGCCTAACAAAACATTCTAGGCCTAAGCTTTATAGCAACCGTTCTCCGTCTATTTTTTTTTGTTTTTATTTATTTGCCATCTCTTCGTACTAATACATATTGAATATCTCTTACTTATTTACTTTCACTTCCTTAACATTATTTTTCTCTCTTCACTTGTTAAATATGTTCGTATTCTTTAGTTACCGAATACCGTATTTATTGGATACCGTAATTTCTTTTTATGAACTCATCACTTTTCATTCTATTTGTTGACTGAATGATATTTTTTCCTCCAATTCATTTAACTGTCTTGTCAAATCATAGTCCTAGGCTTCTATTTTTCCATGCTTCTCAAATCATTTGGGATTTAAAGGACTGCAAAAAGATTTCTTGAATAAAAGCTGATGATGCTAAATTTAAGAATATTTTCCATCCTTGCAGGCTTTTCTATAAACTTTTATTCCATAAATACGATCACTATTATCTTATTATAAAACATAGTGACAAAACAAAAAAAGGATATTTGTATTAAAAGATACAATTTTAATAATCTCTGTATTAGATTACATCATTAGACGCCTTATTTAATCCTAATTCGAACAGTGCTAAATAATAATTCGTCGTTCAGACTAAAAACATTCAATAAATTTATGACATTTTCCGATCGTCATACTGAACTGCTGCAACTGGCCACGGGCCGTGCTGCAGTTTTTCGTTAGATTTTCGATGCATTAAATATTTTGAAATGAATTTTCGGAATTTCATCGCTTTTTTCATCTGTACTAATGTTGATTGATATCATCTCTCTATCCTTTTTCTTTTTTTGCACTAAAGTATACATTTCAGGGTTTCTCGAATTCTGTTTTCCATTGTTAAATTCATTTTTGTAAAAAATAAAGCTTTACTTTCATTTCTTTTTTTTGTATTCTAATGATATACTTTTCTTGTAGATAACTTATCCTTATCTATCTTTACAACTTACTGTTATGCTTTCTCAGAACTAAACGCTTTTTCTGATTATTTGTACGTAATAGTTGTATTCGTTTCCTCTCATATTCATACTTTCTCTTTATCGTTGATATGAAATTTATCCATAAAAACAAATATGTTATACTCTAATACAGAGGAGTAATGATTAAATTACTTGAAAAAATTTGCGTTATTTTGAAGATTTTTCATTAGTGAATTGAAAGGATTTAGTGCTAATTGAGAACATAAAAAGAATATGGTACTTTTTTGCAAACATTAGTTGATGATGTCAGATTTGAAATATAAAATAAATATGCAGTTGAAAATTGTATTTAGCTCAGCATCGTCATTCAACTTTTGAATGAATGAAAAAAAAAAAAAAAAAAAAGAAACTGCAATACAGAGATCGATGGAAAGAAGTAATTTCTGTTCAGTAAATTGTGGTAGGATAAAATAGAATGAAATTGCTTTGTTAGAGTGAAATAATATCTTATGCTGTGTCGCTTTTAATGATTTTTTTTTCCTTGCCAGTTTCAGTGGCATAAGCAGAGATGTAAAATAAGTTTAGGAAGAAATAATAAAGAAGTGGATGGAAATGAGCAAACAAGCAAACAAATGAAAAGACGAATGGGTAAATTACTTAGCAAACAAATAAATCAAAAAAAAAAAAAAAAAGAACGGAAGTTTATAAATATATATTTTTTAAATCAAAACAAGTTTATTTATTTGTTATAAACAAACGTAATTTATCCTTCCTTTTGGTTTTTTTTTTTTTTTTTTGCTTTATTGAATTTTTACTTAATTTTATTTTAGATTTCAAAAAATGAGAGAGGTAATACATCACGATCAATACTTCTTTTCAAGAATTTTCATTACTGCTTCTTATAGAGAGTCCGATTTAAGTGCCATCTTAGTCCCATAAATAGTTTTAATCATACTTAAATGGTAAAATTTGAAGGAAATGCTAAAAACTAACTCTAATAGGACATTATTAAATCTGCGAAAAAATGAAAAACCGACAATATCGTCTAGAAGCAACTTCCAAAAGAAAAAAAAAGATTTATTCGAGAAAAAATTCTAAAACTGCACAGTTTCCGAATAATTTAAGAAATGATTATTTCAATAGTTGTATCGGACAAATCTATTGAAATTTTCAACAGTGCTTCACGAAACTTGATAAATTCTTCAGTTTTCTCGAGAGATTTTTCATAATCATACCATACTGCTCAATTTGGCAATAAAGATTTCTCAATAAGTTACTTACAGGATATAATGCTACACGGTTTGATAAATATAGAAAGATTTCCAACAAATAAGTGATTATTTCGTATGTTACACTGATGATTATTTCCATCAATGTTCCAGTTTAGAATAGAAATTTATTCAGGATCATTTTTACGCACTTATTCTCTGTATCATTTCAATTATCCCTCTAATTCAAGACATAATAAATTATAACTGATACATTTATAGAGATTCACGACAATAAAGATGCGATTCGTAATATCGATTACTGTTATCATTTCGCTTCTTTGCTTATGCTTATTTTACTATTTTTGAGTAATTTGGACATTATTTACCTATTTGTTAAGCAAGCCTTTTGCTTTTTCCCAGTTTCTCGAACACATTAGTTTACTTATTTGTTTGTTTGTTTGTTTAGCTGTCGGCCATTTCACTCGTCTTGTTTGCTTTTTTGTCGCAAATGATCCATTCAATCTCATTATTCGTCACGTGTTCGCTGATCTTTTCCATTTACATCAAAATGTGTGTATGGGTGAGTGTAAAAGTATTTGCGTGTGCGTGTGTGGAATGTAATTTTGTGGATATCATTTTAATAAAAAATTCGAACAGCATCATTTTGTGCACTTTTTTCTGATTGTGTTGTATATTCAACAATATCCATATCACTGTGTCAACATAGCATTACATTTTATTTCATGATAATGAATTATTTTACTTTCAGATTTATATGTCTATAGATGGGCCATGCTCGTGATTTGCTTCGATGTGATAGTTTATTATTTCAATTCTGATAAGATTTAACACAGTTTTATAAGATCACAGCGCTGCTGCTTTCACCATCATTTATCAGCATTCCAGTTTTTAAGAAAATATCGTTATTCAATCAATCATGACAAAGGATCGTCTAAGCGCTCTTAAAGCCGTATGTTTCTTTTTCCTTTTTTTTTCTTTTTCTTTTCTTTTTTTTTTTTTCTTTTTAGTGACATTTTTTGTTAATCAGTCAAAGAATGAACTGCTAATTTCATTTTTATGAGTTTTCGTCTTTGTTTAAAACTTTTTTTCTCATAGATGTAAATTGTGGAGTATTTTTCCAAATCATGTATCATAGTTTCCCGATTTTCTATTCCCTTTATCACAAATGTAAACCATTTAAATACTGTGCACAGTATTTTAAATGATTCAATAGTTTCTTTTGTGGTTCTGATAAAATGATGGGAAGGATATTTTTTCGATTTTTTTAAACTTATTGTTCAATAGTAAATAATAAATAAATAATGAAAGGCTAAAAATATGATCAAAATCATCAAGTCAGAATTCGAAGCCTAAATCAATAATAACCAAATCATTATATGGGGGGATTTAATTATATGATCAGTACTATAAGTTTTCTTTTTTCTTTTTTTCTTTTTTTTTTTTTTTTTGGCATATGGTGAATAGTTGAATTATTATGAGAAAATAAATGAGCTAATGACAAGCAGTTCCAAATCTATATAAATTGAAACTAAGTTCTGTGATTTCCATAAAGTTGTTAAAAATTTAAGTTATCAATTTTTTAAACTTAATATTCTTCTTGCCATTTCTTTTTTCAAGTCGTTATAGTTTAAAAAAATTAAACAGTTATAAAAAATAATGAAAAATGAAGATGTTTCAGGCGCAATCAGAGGAAGACCATGAAGATGACATGGCAGCAACAGATAGCACTCAGGGGCAGTTCATGGAAGAATTTTTTGAACAGGTTAAGCTTTTCATATTTTCATTTTTGTTTTATGTGAATCTAATTTATTCCAGTTAGTCTGGTCATTAATTCAGTTTTGATTTATTTGGTAAGAAAAAAAAATACATATGCTCACCTGTGCTAATTTGTTTCTTAATTCTTCTTGAAATGTTTTTGTAACTAATAAATTAAAGATTATTTTTTTGTCTCAATAGATTTTCAAAAAAAATTTATTTGAATAATTTATTTCTTACCATGCTTTTTTTTTCTATCAATTAACAAATTTGTTTGTTCTTAAGGTTGAAGAAATACGAGGTAGCGTAGACTTAATCGCATCAAATGTAGAAGAAGTGAAAAAGAAACACTCAGCGATTCTTTCCAATCCAGTTAATGATCCTAGTATGTTTCTTGTGACTTTTAAAGTTTTTTCTGAATTCTAGATTTTATTTTTAATTAATAATTTTTAAGGAATTCATGAATTATGTTCAAATCGTACTCTTGGGTACCTTATCAAAATTTATGGCCATGTTTGATAAGGAGAGAAAAAATATCAGATCCGTTTGGTGTTTCTTAACGGATATTTCAATTCCTCTCGCTTTTTCATTTAATTGAATATTTTAAAACTTTGATAATTCTTTATATATTGACTTTTGCCTAATTTTGAGCGTTAGTTTTGATCCAAATGAACCCATCTTTTACGTTAGAATTTCAGTCCGGCATTTGTTATTTTTCTCTTGAATAGAATAAGAGGAAATGATATTTACTATGACTAATCATTGTATATTTTATAGAAGTAAAGGAAGAATTGGATGAACTAATGGCTAGTATTAAGAAAACTGCAAATAAAGTTCGAGGGAAACTGAAATGTTAGTTTTTTCGTTTCTTGTCAAATTTCAGAGTCTGTCAAGACTACTCTGCTTAGAGAAAACATGTAAACTTAAACATATGTGAACTTTTTTTTTCAAAAATGAGAACTAAAGGATGTTCTGCAAAAATTCGAAAGAAAGTGAGTTGATCATGAAAGAACGCTTGATGTTGAAACCAATCTAAATATTTCTTTCAATCCACTGCTTAACTACAGTGATTCATTTGGAAATCTAGGGATGTAGCAGAGTTTTCTGTGCTTACCAAAACGTTTGGTATCATGTTTCATCACTTTTCCGACATTGTCTAACCATTGCTAGTTTATCTCTGGTAGAATGAGTATTAAATATTACAAATGTGTCTCTTCATTAGATGAAATATTTCAGTGATCGAAAATAGTATTGAGCATGATGAAAGTAGTGGGTTATCGTCAGCTGATTTACGTATACGAAAGACGCAACATTCAACGCTTTCCAGAAAATTCGTTGAAGTGATGACGGATTACAACAAAACACAGACGGATTATCGTGAACGTTGTAAAGGTCGTATTCAAAGGCAATTAGATATTGCTGGCAAGCAAGTTGGGGATGAAGTAAGTTTGTTTGTTTCGAAAAGTTCTTTTCAATTTGTTTTGTTTTTGCTTGTTTTTTTTTTTCTGAACTTTTGCGAATACGGTATCATAATTACGTCAACACTTGGTCAGATTCTAATCGGATTAACTTGAAGTTTAAATGATGTACAATGAAATTTTAATTTTTTCTATATGAAAAATTACAAAAAGTGTAAAATAAACACTATAATTATTGGCAAATCTCGAATTTAATGAAGTACTTAATTTTCATTGCTAAATATGAAAATAAGACGACTTCTAGTCATGATACTGTTTAATTTTTTTATTGCTTTTTTTTTGTACTGGAATTAACCACACAAGATAAATTAGACCATAATATCATCTGCACAAGTACATATCATTAGATTTGGTTTTGCAGGATAAGATTGATATATTTTTAGTTGGTATAATTACTATGCCTTGGGAACTACTATATCTCTGAAGCAGATTCCCAATATTCTTCGATGAAAAACTTCTAATGTATCTATAGCTGATTAAATTTATGTCTAAATCATCCTATATGTAATGAACTATTTCCAGGGTACTTGAAGCTTCCAAAGGATGTATATCAGTGGGTTCTACATGGATATAATGTTTGAGTTTTTATAATTTTGGCATTAATACTTCTTTGTTTTCAGGATCTGGAAGAAATGATTGAGTCTGGAAATCCGGGTGTATTCACCCAAGGCATCATTACCGATACGCAACAAGCACGGCAAACTTTAGCGGATATTGAAGCTCGTCATAATGATATCATGAAATTAGAATCGAGTATTCGTGAATTACATGATATGTTCATGGATATGGCAATGCTTGTCGAGTCTCAGGTTGGTTTAAAAGAATAATTGAAACATTTAGTTTTGAAGCTATATAACAGTAATTACGGAATATAATTGCAGGGCAACACTATTAACTCACGATTCATTCATGTCCATTCTATTTTATTATTGTTAGTATGTCAGTAGCTTTGATTATGTATTACTTATTGCAAATCATTTAATCTTTTGACAGTTGAATCTTTTAGCTACCATTATTACCGTTGTAATTATCAATTCTTTTTTTTTTTTTTTTTTTTTGATACTCTTTTTCCATATATTGATCTTTGTAAAGGAATTTATAATACCAACTATCAAATAAATGTTTAAAATACTAGTTTTCTTACAGGACATAACCTTATCAACACCATAAATTCCCAAAAAAATATGAGGAACAATGGTGCACATTTTTGATGTAATTAATACTACTTGTAGGGTGAAATGGTAGATCGGATAGAGTATAATGTAGAACATGCTAAAGAATTCGTCGATCGGGCTGTGGCTGATACGAAAAAAGCCGTACAATATCAAAGTAAGGCGAGAAGGGTAAGTTTCTTTCTCCTTGTATATTTCGAGAACAGCATTTATTGGTCAAGTTTTCCAAGCTGATCATTTTCATTGTGAGTGAAAAAAGTGCATAGCGAAATAGTTTATAAGTGACACTGCAAAAGCCTTATGCTTTTAACGTAGAAAAAGTGCGTGATTTTTTAAAGTAGAAGGATTGATTTTTTGACCATGAAACATTCAAAAAAATATAAAATGTTTGGGGATTTAAAAGTAGATAAGCTTTAGCTTGAATGTCTAGTTTTTCTCCCCCGAAAATTAACGATGTGAATGGATTAGCCTCTAATTATTAATTGGTGCTCCCAACCATTGTGTATCTGTTGGAATGTGCATGTAACTTTATTACTTATATCGTGGACAATTTGCTTATATGTTAATTTTACTTAAATTATTATTTACTTCGGTTGCTTGATTATGTATTTCAAGAAGTCAAAAAATGTTTTGAACTTGGAGAATAACTTGGGAACAGTTAAGAAGTTGAAAATAAATCCATAAACTTTTCAACTTTTTCATTATTACTTTTTCGTCGTTGTTTCGTGATATCGTAACTCGATGCAGACTTCGCAGAACTTTTCCAGAGCAGTTACACGCAATTTTAGTCTTGTTCGAATATTTGAATTGACGGAAGCAATTTTAAGCAATTTCCACTTCAATTATTGAATTTTATTGTGTGCATGAATTGTTTTTGTATATGTTAATGTATTTTTGGTGATGTTTTTATGTTTATATGTTAAGCATGGCTATTGAACGGAAGATTTATCATGACTATTTACCAATCAATTGATAGAAGTTTTGGACAGAAGCAACTTGTGATATTGGTTAGAAGCAGCTTTGTGATAAGAAGGATTGATTAAGTTATTTTCATGAAACTTCACTCCATCGTTGACTGCTTTTTTAGAATCAATAGGATATTAATAATAGGAATTTTGTAATTGAAGTAAATTAATGGTTTGGTAAAGATAACATAAAGTATCATTCAAATGACTAGAAAGAATTCTAGCATAAGAAAAATAAAAGATAAAATTAATTTTATTTATATTATGAATCTCATGAATTTAGTCACTTTTTAAATGGAATTTAATGTATGAGTTTATTACAGACTATATTTTGCATTCATTTTCTCCCTTTCTCCGGTAGCTGCTTTTTATTTATTTTCGTTTTTATTTTACATCCTGATAGTTGCACATAGTACCGATGAATTGATGAGTATAAGAATAACTTAAAAATTATAGTATAGAATTTGTGTAGTATATTCAATTCCCGAAGGAATTTTCATGTCTTTTTTTGTGAGAAATCATTTGAAATGATTCAACTTTCTCAAGAAAAAAGAATGCTCTCCTAAGTACAAATTTTATTTTGTTTCATTAGTCTCTTTTTATTTATTTATTACTGAAGATTGTCAGGTTTTATATTTAATTTAATCGTTTTTGTTAGTGGTAACTTCAACTATTTTACTGTGTTTCAAAACAGTCGAAAGGAAAACTTGAGCCGATTCTTTTTTTCGTATCCGTGGTATCTTTACTTGTGCTTACAGTTATAGATACTGTAGTGCGATCTAAACATTGCCATGCAGTATAATATGATAAAATTTGAAGTTTTAATTATGGCATCTCAGACTGCTTCATTCTTCATCAACCATTTATCGATATCATAGGTAAAATGAAGATTGAAATTCGTTTGAATAGAATAGTTGAATTGTTAGGATATTTCAGAGAACGTCCAGAAAGTAATTCGTTCTCTATCCATTATCCATTGCAGTTGTGTTGTGGTCGATTGTATTTGTGTTTGCTTGAAATTTCACTGTTTCATTGTGATGCATGTTTCATGCAAAAAACTTCTCATTATTTTTCAATCATCTTAACTGAGCATTGATTAATAATGATCTATTAGATGATTTCGTAATCCATTTTATCCATAAATCATTTAAACAAAAGAATTTATTGACTAAAAATTACTGTCTTTTTTATTCGATCAGTTTGATTTTATCTCTGTAGTTTACTTTTCTTGATCTCTCTGTTATGTTTTGTGGCCCTTGATGTGATTTTTGCTATCAATTGGAAGAGAAAAAGTAAAGAAAGGGAAATTTTCAAAATCAAAATAAACGATGCATTTTTTTTTCCCTTTCAGAAGAAGATTATAATAGCGATTTGCGTGACAATATTAATCGCCATATTGGTCCTCATGTTGATGACATTTATTCCAAGTCCTTTTTGAGATGTAAGCCATTCATATTATTATTATTATACATATTTGTTTCTATCGTATCTTTCTCATATAAATCGTTATTATAGCTTCCTGCATAAATCGCCATTGTAGCTTTCTTTGTTACTTTTTATTACTTATTTTTATACTTAAACGGGATAGAAAAGCTTTTATTAGGTTTCTCAAACTCTGGGTACTTTTCATGGAATTTGCTTTTAAATTCAGAGAAACAGTGTTTCTAATTTCAAGTTGCAGCTTATAAAATGTGTTTAGTCAGGCAAAATTTTATGATCGTAATTTTTTTCATATATATTGTAAAAAATAAAAAAATGTGATAAGATGATTTTTATTGAGGTATTTTTATTTATGGATAAAGTCATGGACTTTGATCCTAAATCTAATATTCGCTTTGCATCTATCTGTTGTAGTATTTGATAAGATGCAGTCGTAATTATCCACAATGTTTTATACTGTATTATTATCATGATAATAGCAATCATTAATATTAATATAGTTTTCGTCCAACTTTTTGCTGTTTTCTAATTTTTATCAATCGTTTAGCCTTGTATTACAATCAGATCAAAACATTTTTTACTGATTTTGTTATTAGCATCGTCTGTTTTATTGCTTTCCACTGCCTAAATTTCATAAATTTTGTATTTGTTTTATAAATTATATGTTTGCTGCTGTATTTGTTTGGATGCCCAAATTTTATCCTATAATATATTTGGCGAATATTCAAAAATTGCGCGTAGGAAAACGGAAAACTGTATCCATCTGTTTTTTGAGATTTTGATTTTTCGAGCATTATTGCAGGACATATCTGAACCATAAACACTGAAGATAAGACATCATCTAGAAATCTGAGTATTAATTACCGGTAATAAGACGGATATAAGTTTGCATTTCCATTTCTATCGCTACAGTTACAAATGTTCCTGTAATCATAAGAGATGATTTCAATTTGAAATCTTCAGCATGCGTAATTCATGTAATTTTGCAATAAAATAATTCAGCATTTTGGCTTATCTTTTTCGTAATCGCTTATGATTTCGAAAAACTATCTGCAATCATATTTCTTCATTAATTTCCTGTAAATTAGCTTGTTATTAAATCAAATTAGTAATTTTATTTTAAATTCGTTGTTTTTATATTTTACGAAGCAAAATTCAATTTAGTAATTCTTTATTTTTGGTTTCGTAAAGTTTGTTTGCTCTAATTTAATATTATTGAAGTTATATGATTTTTGATTGTTGTCAAGAATTTCTTCGATTTTTAAAAAATATTTTGAGATAAACAAAATTCTTAAATGCAGTAGTACTGTTGATAGATTTACGATCTGAACAAATAGTATTTTGATTTTGAAAACAAACTTCATCGATGCTAGAAATTTTGGAAAGACTTTTCAAAAACATTTGAATGCATCTGAAATTTCGGGGATATTTTTGTTACCTTTCATTCATGGATCGATCTGTTTCCGGATAAAGGCTACTGCTTATAGTTGTTCAGAAAAAATGACCGGACAATGAGGGAGGATCACATGAATTTGCGATTTTTGCAGATATAGTTCTTTATATTATATGATGACTATATATGTGCAATTTGTTGTATATTTTTTTCATTTCGTATGCTACTAAAAATGTATTTAGGGAAAAATTTCAAAAAAAATTCCGAAAGCTGAGAATGTATTGGAAAATATTATTTCGATCATAAAAATTCATCTACCTTAATGCTGTTTGATCTTTGATTTTTTTTTTTGCTTTTTCTAAAAAATTTCCACTTCAACAAAACATACATAGATTGTAACACTGCATCCTTCCCTTCAAAAATAGAAAAATTTACTTAAAATGTTTGCCTCCGTGAAGTTATGTTTGTCCGGAGAGAACTTGCAACTTTTTTTCGATGGCTAAAATTGATTTCATTTTCTTACTATAGAATTTTTGAAAATTTGAAGAGTTTTCGAAAAGCCTTAGTGAAATACTCGTCTTCAAAATTTAAACTTAACAAAAAAAATGCTGCCTATTATTGATTTTTAAAATTACTAAAATTTCATTCATATGTTTCACAAAATCAAATCAAAAATATTTTGTAACAGTGATCAGTAAATACCGATTTGGCTTAAATAGCAGCGTTTGATTAGCAATCTTGATTTCATTAATAAATGAAACCAAAGCTTTGATTTTCGAGTTTTATAAGAAGTGAGAGATAACACAATTCAGTTTAAATGTAGCTTCTTTATTATTCATTTTATTTGCTTCATGCTTTTGATTGCATTCCCTAAAATAGCAAATTTTGCTCTTCTTTTTTGAGAAGAAAGAATTTTTTTTTCTCTTTTTTTTTTTTTTTTTTAAATTCATAGCAAATAAGGTAACGAGTCATGGTCGTAATTTGAATAGGAGAGCTTAACAGGTTAATTAAAACTGACATAATTAGAAATTTTGATGACTGATATCCGCTTTTGCCACTATTCTCTTAAGTTGCATGATTGTCAGGAGACGATATGTTATATCATTCTCCCAAGAAATGATAAGAGAAGATAAAATTGCTTTGCAAAAGTAAAAAAGGATTTGTCAGTATTCTCATCTTCATAATCTAAAAGGACATATTTCCTTGCTTAAATCATACAGCATCATATAAACTTAACATTTATCACGAGAAAGATATTCAAAATTATAAGAAATTGGGATAAATATTTCGCATTTCAGAAGAAGATTTGCATTTTGGTATTCCTTATGTCATTGTTGATGGCACTCATATTATTCCTTATTATTTACTTCGGTGGATCATCCAAATCATCAGAGAAATAGGCTTTTTCCGGAGAACATTCCAGATCGATGCTCATTTATGTTTCTATTTTAACACTCAAAATATCCAGCTCGTAGAATGTGATATTTGAGTTAACAAAGTTACCACTTATTAACACTTCCTTTATTGTTGTTCCGTCTTTCTTCCAATGTGCAATTCATTTAGTTTATTATGCTTCATTTATTGGTTCATATTTCCAATTTTTGAATTTGTTTAGGCTAATTTTTCAAATATTTCTTTGTTTCGAGCAAAAATTAACTTATAATGCTAGAAAAGTGGAATTCGAGAATCGGAATTTGATAAAGTGACCGCGATAAATCCATAATATCTCTAGGAAATGTAAATTTTGACTTCCTTGTTACAGTAATAGCCTAAGATAAGCAAAAAATGAACGTAAAATTATGGGAAAGTAAAAGGAACTAAAAAAAGATGGATTTGATTAGAAGTGGAATTGAGAGAAAATTTATTTGGTTTAAAAAAAAAAGCCAAGAAATATACTTCCTAAAGAATTGGGAAAAATATGCTTGTACAAAATTTAATTTATCTTCTCATAATGCTTTATTTCATAGTATTTCAGTTTTCTTACTTTCATGTCTTGAATTGCTATCTGAAAGAATATTCATTTTATTCGCAGTTCTGGAATAAAAAATCTCTAAAATGAATAACAGTCTACACTATTATTTATTACTTTGATGTCGTCGTGATAAGATATTTGCCAAAAAAAAAAAAAAAATGACTGAACATCGAATTTTCGAAAAACTGTGCGATGCTGATCTATAAGTCATTACATTTAACCTAATTTGTCAGAATTTTGGTAATTCGTACTTCTGCCTATCTACCTATCTGTCCATTCAGCATCCTTTTTAAAATCCTTAAAATTCCCAGGATATTTCATTTTGATACTGCAGTTTAATTGTTATCATCTGTATGATCTACGAAAATGAATGCTTTGCTCCTGGTAATTATTGTATTAAAAAATAGAAATAAATTCCACTTTTTTTATATTCTTGCCATGTAATTTATTTGTGTCATTTATAATTATCATACAAGCACGTTTACATTATTTTTTCAATGTAAATGAAATCAATAATAAAATCAGTGATAAATTCGCTACTGCCCACTGCAATTACAATCAGCATTTGAAGCGTAAATTTGCTTTAGTAATAGGACGCTAATTGTTAGTAATAAAGTAGCTAAATTTAATCTAATTATTACACTCATGTGAGTAAACTAGCCGATCATAACAGATCACTATTCATAATAACTCTTTAATATCATCATTAGTATCCGAGTTGGCTGAGCTGATTAAGGATTAAGGGGAAATTCCAAAAGATCTAATGAATTGTATTGGGGAAATTCTGGTGAGATCTGACAAATGAAATTCTCAGATGAAATCCCATCATAATATAAACTCAGTTAGTAAGATTCCTATGAAGGTCTAATGCAATTAGGTTTGAATAATAATAATAATTAGTGGGGCTCGAATATATTCTAAAGAACTGATTATTGGAAACTTCTGGTATCCGGTGAAATTTGAATGAGTGATAAACATGTTTTTGTGGCCAATAGAAAAATTCCTGTATTATTACTGTTGCATATTCGGTGATAGAAAGATTTCCTGTAAACTACTGAGACATTTACAAGATTTGTTTAGATCTTAGTTTTGATAATAAAGATGGGAAGTAGATTTAAGCTTTTATATATTACAAAATTTAATTATTATATTTGATTTCCATAGGCAGTTATAAAAAGGAATATTTGGTTCATTGTTATTGTATTAATATCAATATTTTTGTTATATTCCAGAAAATATTTGAACTGAAGTTTTCTGAAAGTTATAATAATGGTGTGCAAATTTATGTTCGAATGATGATGAATTAAATTTTTTATCTAAAAAAGGCACAATTTGCGGACAGCTGCACCTAATTAATTCTTTGTATTTTCTCTCGCTTACATCATTCTTCGATACATTTTGTCCAACATTGCATAGGAAGTAAACTTGAACAAAGTTCAAATTTTTTTCCTTTTCTAATATGTTCACGTCTGTGCATATATTTGCATTCGGTTCCAAAATATCTGGAATATCAACAGGTTTTGCAAGATATCACAAAAATCCTGTCTTAATTGCCTTTTAAGTATGTTGTAAAGATTTTTTTGTAACAAATTTATTTTCTGAATAAAACGATTACTTCGAAATTGCATAATAAATGCCATCTGCATTGTATTGAACCGAAACAGAACTTTCACTGTCTTCAAAAAAAAGCAATTATTGCTTAGTAAATGGGTAGAATTTATGTCAGTTGTGTAATACATAAAAATAATTCGTCGACTGTATCTAATTGTGCGTTCTAAAAAATCTGGAGAAAGAAGTTTATCGTCCATCCACTAATAGCTCAACAACTGTTATAAGTTCAAGATATGGAAGTACATGAATACAGCGTACATTTCCGCAACAAAACAGACATAGATATTGTACAAAAGTACTTTTAAGACATTATAATTGACGAGAAAATAATGATGTTTAAGGAGCATTCTCCGTCGTGAATTCTCCATTAATCGAAATTATGTTTTTTAAATTATTGACTTTAACTAAATGTGACAGCGAAATCGCTGTCACATTTAGTTAAAGTCAAGAATCTATAAAACATGTGTATATAATGCACTATGTGCAAATAGCAAATATATGCTTCCAATACCAGCGATAAGTTGAAGCATAAATAAAAAGTTGGAGCATGCACTCCGAGATTTTCATGGATCGATCAGCATTTGAAGCCTTGCGGATTTCATCGAGTGCATTTCCGGCAGGCCGTATTAATTCATGCAATTATTGCATTGACCAAGAAACATCAGCAGTCGGAACTCCGTGATGGTTTGGATTTGTTTTTATGTGGAAAGGACTGGAACAATTGGGTGTTGTGGCTGCCTTCTATCCTCGTCTTCCGTTGCTTGTCATTGACAGGTTCTGATGAATTCGCGGATTTCTGCATTCTCACGGGAATAGAAAATCCTTCCCTCTTTCTCCATTTCATTTTCAATTATTTCAAGTCATCAGTGTGCCAGTATGATCATGATATTTTATATATTTGAGAGAAATAGACGAGAAGATGATCAAGAATAAGAAAAAGTAGTCTTGTTAGACAAATGAAATCTTAAGATCAATACGGATACAATAGAAATAATTTCATTTGGAAAAAAAGGAAGTATGAGTTCCGTGATATTGGAGGAGCAGAATGGTTTTTGTCGTCATAAAATAGAGTTACAGCAACATCAATCGGTCACTTTTTATCCAAGTGGGAAATTAATCTTGCAAGGCTGAGAGTATGGTTAAGTTTTAGATATCTTGCTTGGAATACATAGTTAAGTTTTAAATATCTTGCTTGGAATTGAAATGCAGCTGCTAGGCGCTGACAATGCTGGCTGTTGCTGTTAATGCACGATGAAGCTACAATTCTTTTTTATCTCTAACCATATCCCACTTACATTTTCAATAGGAAGTATCCATTGATTAAGTTTTTTCCCAATGCTAGTTTTATAATCACAGAATTTAAACACAAGTAACCTAAGTAGTTGAGTTATGACTATATTTAGTATATATTTATTAATATCTTCATGCTTAATGCAGTGAAAAAAATTTCGGCAATTTCTCCAATTCCTCAAACTTTTTTGTCGCTCAATTGGAAGTGGAAGTATATTAAAATTTTATTTGTGAAGTCAAGTTAGATTTTCAAAAATTTTCTCAGTCGAATAATATCATTTTTCTATTGTGTTATTATAATTCACTAGAAATTATTACTTACATCCTTTTGCATCGTTTTATTATGAATACCTTACTGTGATTTATGCAGTCGACATTACAATTAATCATTTGATATTTCCTGAAAGAATTAGGGAATTACGTGTTGGTACCAGAGAAAAGGATTTCAGCATCAGATGTGAAATCTAACATTTTGATAATTTAAATGAATTTAATTGAATTGAATGTTTCTCTTACTTTTGTAATTGCGGCTTCTAAAAACTTTAAAGAATTGTTATCAGAAATACTGGAAATTTTCACGTTATTCCTCAGACTCATCAAGCAATCTTTTGTCAGAAATTTGCTTACAAATGATCATTTGAATGATTTCAAAGAATGATTTATTCAACCACGAATTGCTTAAAAAATCTCCGTTGGACATTTTTT
This sequence comes from Onchocerca lupi, assembly GCA_028564675.1. Taxonomy (NCBI): domain Eukaryota; kingdom Metazoa; phylum Nematoda; class Chromadorea; order Rhabditida; family Onchocercidae; genus Onchocerca; species Onchocerca lupi. Next base: position 144,260 of record JAOVVO010000068.1, read on the forward strand.
TTAAATTTCAACTCATGATTTCTGTTTTTCGATATTACTAATTTTTAGTGCTGTATATTTTGTATTAAATATAAAATACAAAAAATGTCAAAAATTTTTGTATTAAATAAAAATCGATTTTTTCCATTCTCTGATTTAGGAAACACATAATTTTGCAAATAAATTATTTATTAGATGCAAGAATCTGGACAAAGCTTATCATATTATCGAAAAAAGACGAAAGTTCCATTATCAATACTTTTCCATAATAGATTTATGCAGGGATTCTATATTAGATCTTTTCAGAGATGTCCACTAAGAAAAAAACACCGCGCAAAGAAAAGAAAGGGAAAGGAAAAGTTTTGGTACCAAAATGGAAATTGTTTCGAGCTAAGGAACCACTTCTTTCGGTATTTATGTGGGGAGTGAATCATTCGGTAAACAGTTCTTGTTTTTATTAAGAATTTTATTTTATGTGTAGTTTTATAAATATTAGCTCATTTGGATTGAAAAAAGAAAAGTTTTCGCAGTATTTTAGAGCTTATTTTTCAGGCTTCATTCAAGAATTACAAACTTCACGGTGTATTTGCCTGACAATTGATCTATTCATTTGATTGCAAATAAAATTTTTATAAAAAACTATATATGAAATTAGAATTGGAACAGCATTTAATGCTTTCCAAAATAATATATCGTTTTATAGATTAGCGAATTACTGCATGTTCCACCTCCAGGACTGTTGATGCCAGATGATTTTAAAGCCTCGATTAAAGTTAAAATCGATAATCATTTCTTCAACAAGTAAGTCAGATTGTAAATATTGCAAGCGAGTTTTCTATTTTAAGTCAAACTGACTTTAATTATTTGGATTTGCTAAATTTGCATTGTATATTTTTTTTATTGCCGCATTTCTTGCTGAATAATGCCTAGCATAATTTCGAGATTTCAGATTCTAGAAAAGCTGATGTTATTTTATTATCAAGCAATCTAATTAAATCTACAAATGAGCAAATGATCAAAATCTAAAATCGATCACAAATGATCAAAATCAAGATTGTTATATTGTGAAGTAATAATATGTATAAACGAAATAAGCGTATCAAAATTTTTATCATTCTAGAGATAACATGCCGAGCCATTTCAAAATCAAAGATTATTGCCCTAATGTGTTCCGAAATCTTCGTGAACAGTTTGGCGTTGATCAAAACGAATATTTAGTATGTTTATAATCTTCATTAATTTCCTTATTATTTAAGGAATTTCTTTAAGTGACAGATAAAAATTGAAATAAAGAGTTGAAATAGTTTGTTGTGAATTTCACCAATTTTTTTATTTTTGCAGCGTTCGTTAACATATAGTGAACCGGAGCCAGAGCTAGATCAAGTGGACAAAAGTGGCCCACGTTTATTTGTTTCACATGATAAGAAATTTGTAATAAAATCTATGGATTCAGAAGCAGTTGCCGAATTGCATTCAATCCTGAGATCTTATCATGAAGTATGTTATCTCAATAAGATTTGATAGTTGGTTTTACTACAATAAGTTATCAGAATTTCAAAGCTTAAAATCTTTCAAAAAATAGAGGAGAAGGAATTTTCCCCAATAAAATGATCATAACGAATTTTGTTTGTTATGGGAATCCGAAAACCTCTTCAAATTTGTTCAGTTTTAATTGTTTTAATTCTTATCATTTGAGGATGTAATTTGTATTTTTTTTTTCGCAGTATCTGTTACATAATTGTTTGGTCATTTCAGTATGTAGTAGAAAAACATGGTAAAACATTACTTCCGCAATTTTTGGGTCTGTATCGTCTTACTGTTGATGGTAATGAAACATATTTGATTGTGATGCGTAATATTCTTGGTCGGAAATATGCAGTCCATCGTAAATATGATCTGAAGGTATATTTTTGATCGTTATTTCTTCCGATAGTTTAATCAGTGAAGTGATTCAAATGAAATAGATATTAGATTGATTCAGTGTGTATTTATAAAATAAAAAAGCGGCCTGTTTTTAATACCCCTTACATTATCTTATGTGAAACTTATTCTATTTGGCGATATCAAAGTGTGATTTAGTTCACCATTTTTTTCTTTTTAATAGTATAGATCCAACTGTTTTTTAATGTGATATATTAGTTCTTATGTCTTTATAGGGGTCAACAGTGCAGCGGCAAGCAACTGATAAAGAAAAAACGAAAGAACTACCAACACTTAAAGTTAGTTAGTTTTCACTTTATTGCTGAGTTTCTTGTATTCCATAACTTAATCAAATATATATGTGACTGTATAATTAAGGATAATGATTTCTTGGAAGATAAGTACAAATTAATATTGCCAGCTGATGCACGTGAAAAATTGCTTTCAATGTTACGTGATGATACCGAATTCCTAACAAGAATGCATCTTATGGATTATTCACTTCTTGTTGGTTAGTTCATTTCTCGTTTGAAATTTGAAGAAAAAAGCGAACTTATAAATGAGAAATCGTATAGTGATTATTGATAGTTGAATTTGTATTTTCTTTTTCTGTTTCAGGTATCCATGATATGGATAAGGGTGAACAAGAAGCAGCGGCTCAGCAACCAGGTGAACCATCTGAAGGTGAAGTTTCAGCTGATGAACTTGTTCCAACGCCACCAGATTCACCACTACCGTCAACGGGTGCATTTGCGCCAATCTCATCCGGTGGACCAGATCTTGATGACGAATTTTATGCAATTCCAAGTAATCCAGGTAGTTTTACCGTACACTCGTTTATCATTCAGACTTGTATAACAATAAGTTTTTTTTTTTTTTTTCTCATACCTTTACTCTTAAATTTAGAAGAAATGGAAATAGTATAAATGAGGTAAGTAAGTAAGAGAAAAGCGTCTTGGACAAAAAATTGATGAACTTTTGAAATTGGTGGCATTTTAGTAAGCTCGTCGATTTTTAAATTGTAGAAGATTTTTATGCACTTCGTCTTACAATAGACCATTTCCAGAAAGCGATAAACGATTAATATATTTTATTGGTCTTGTCGATATACTCACCTATTATGGAGTTAAAAAGAAGACCGCTTCAGCTGCAAAAGCTGTCAAATATGGTTTGGATGCGGATAATATATCAACGGTGAAACCTGATCAGGTAATAAATTTTACAATTCTTTGAGTATTTGAAATGTTCATAATTCTCTAAATTTTCCGAAAGTTCTTATTAATCACTTCATAAAGCAATTTTTTCGAAGTTGCATGGTGACTTCATAGTTCTCTTCATGATACCGTTGTGTTGCATGATTGTTTCAGTTTTATTTATTTGATTCATAGAATGCATTGGTGCTCAAAATTTTTGCTCTAAAACTATTGCATTTAGAACCACGCATGCCATATAGAATCCCAATATATTTTTTCTTTTTTAAGCAAAATGTGAAGTATATGAATAGCATTGCTTATGTCTCGAATTTTTTTGCAGTATGCGCGGCGATTACTTGATTTCGTAAGCAATGCAGTCAATTATAATACGGAATCAGTGGCAGTAACCCGTTAGCAGATATCATTTCGAATTTATTGATGAGATAATTCTACAGCACTATTTCTTTGCATGCATTTGAAGTTCTCAAAAAAAAAAAAAAAAAAAAAAATTGTAAAAATTTAATGACTTCCCGTTTCTGCAACATCTCTAGAAACAGTGCTAAAATAGTGTAATCCGGAGTTATTTCACATTATTATTTTTCTTTGATTCGTAGAAGATAGATGCTGGAAAAGATTTTTGAGAAATTTTGATCAGTTATAGAATTCATTTTCTGTTCAGAGAGACATAACTTATGCAGAATACTCTTTTTTATCTGTTTTTATATGTATTGTAATTATATTGTACCTTTTTTTCTTCGATCTCTAACTACATAATTTTGTCTATTTTTCTATTCCGTTCAATGATCCCTTTATTTATGGCTGAGAGAGCTATTCATGTTAAGAACAGCAGTTATATATCTATATTAAATTATATTTCTCTTTTTATATTTTATATCTTTAGAAATTGGGTAAAAAAAGGACAATGTTTTGCATATATAGATATACTCTATAAAGTTCGTGTTTAAATCTTCTTACATAATTGGGAAAAGTTTTATCTCTTTCGATTTATTCGACCTAATCTTTTGTTTCTCCCTCCCAACAATCTTTTTTCATGTAATAATGTATTGATTGTTTTGTACATATTGTGATTTTTATTACTTTATTATTTATATTTGTATAAGCTTGCAGCTAACACACTGTTTTCTTGTCATTTGATCTGTTTTCACGGGCACATCCGTCTATTAGTACTTATATTTATATTGTTGATTTTGATAAAACAAACTGAAAATCTAAAATCCGAAAAAAACTCGTTGCTGCTTTTCTCTGCGTTTTATGCGCTTATTAATTGCTTTGTTGCTTAATTCAAGTCTTTTTAAGTTTTTCTAAGAGATCAATTGTATATTATTAGGATAATATGATTTATGCAGTCATAAATCTATTGCAAAATTAAAAAATTGTCAATATGAGAATAAGTTGCGATATTTGTGAGTCTAAAATTGCTCATGTATTAAACTTATCGTTTTCATAATTCCATTTTACACAAAGTATGCATGAGCAAAGGATTCGAAACCTCATGTCCAAATCATACCGTTGTTTGGCCCTAAAAAGTCTTGATTCCGGACTACTGTTGCAGAATTCAGTGGCGGTTGATGGAAGTGCAGGAAATAGATAATGTTCGTGTGGTGGTACGCTGCAGACCTCTGAGCCGTACAGAACATGAACAGGGTTACCAGACAATCGTATCTGTGGACAGCGCTAACAACTGCATTTCCGTGACCAATCCAAACAATGACCAGGTAGCTTGAGCTTAAATCAAGCTTAGCGCTTGTCGAAAAGCTACTAAACTGGTTACTCTGAATGCTGTGACATATCTCCTAAAACCCTTAAATTTATTTTGAAATTTATTGAAAATTAAACAGAAATCATTTAACAATAAGTAGTAGACTTGATGGAACATTTCGACAACTTATTGTGTAATGGTGGAACAATACACATTGAGTCAGTAGATAAATTTTAAGAAATATTTTATTGGTAGTGATTAAATAGTTCCTTAAATAGTCTGTTGTTTTTACTGCTGGTAATTCAAAATCAATTCTTTGTACCATGAAGTTTTCTTAGGAACCACCTCGCATTTTCACGTTTGATGCTGTGTTTGGAGAAGACAGCGACCAATTTAGTGTTTATAACATCGCTGCAAGACACATTGTTGACAATGTATTAAAAGGATATAATGGTTAGTGTGTTTTAAAATTGATTTTCAAAAACATTGGCCGGCTGTGATATGTTCAAGAGAATGGTAAAGCTAATAAGGGTCTATAACTATGGGCGCTTCATCAAAAAGATGGAATAATTTATTGAATGTCTAATAATGATTATAAGTGAGGATTGAATTATTTATATTATGCTCAACGTATCCCTAACGAGATTATGAATCGCTTTATATTTCTGTATTCAAGGAATAATTCAGAGTAGTTTTTTTCTTGCTCCTGCTTGTTTTATTCTGATTTCATTTAGGAACTATTCTTGCATATGGTCAAACCGGCACTGGAAAGACCTTCACAATGTTAGGAAATAATAGTTGTCCTGGAATAATCCCGAATTCATTTGTACATATTTTCGATTACATAGCAAAATGTCAACAAGACAAAACATTTCTTGTTCGAGTTTCCTATTTGGAAATTTACAATGAAAAGATCCGGGATTTGCTGGCCAAAAATCCAATACATGGTCTTGAAATTAAGGTATGAATGATATTCTATTCAAGCTGTGGATTTTTAATGGAATGATAATCGATGTAAAGATTAGCTCAAGGATTTTTTTTTTTTTTTTGTTCTAATCACTGATGTGCATGTAAATTCTGAGATCTTTTCTGTTTTAATCATTCATTCTTTGAGTGGCTGGTAAATTAAGTACAAACTGAATGACTTAATGATGTTTATATTTTGTTTTTTTCTGAAATTCCGATGTTCGACATATGATTGTGTTCACCGCAAAATATTCGTTGTCTGAGATTAGAATGATCCTAGTGACTGATCAGTAATCAGCTTCTCTCGCTCTCTTTTTTAAATTTCGTTTTCTCTTATTTAGTTATGTTTAGGAACGACCAGATATTGGTGTTTACGTGAAAGATCTGTCAAGCGTCACTGTATCCGGTGCAGATCATATGGAGCGCATCATGCAATTCGGGAACAATTATAGGTGTACTATTGTTTTTCAGAAAGTAATTTAATGACTTGAAACAGAAAGTCATTTTATGCGATAGATACGAATTGGATAGACTCGATGAGACCAATACAAGTTTTAAAGCAAAATTTGGTAGGCTTCATTGATTAAAAACCTTTTTTTTATTAGCCTTCTAATTTTTTTCTTATAGATCAACAGGTGCGACTAAAATGAATGTAGACAGTTCACGTTCTCATGCGTTGTTTACAGTGACAATTGAATGCAGTGAGAAGATTGGTGATCGTTGCCATATCACGCAAGGAAAGCTGCAACTTGTCGATTTAGCCGTCAGTTTCTGTTCGTTGATATTATATAGTCGTTCAGGATAATACATCTGCTAATTATGTCAGTAAAGCAAAATAGGTGATGCTGTACATTGTATCTCGGAAAAGTATTTTTGGATTATTTTATTCTATTGTGATTAAGAATTCACTAAGTTAAGAATTCACTTGAGTTATAAATAATACTATTCGATATCCTTTCCAACATTAATTATTCAATTTTTTGATTAATTTCATGCATCATGTAATGATTGCAACGTCATAATTTAGGGTAGTGAGAGGCAAGCGAAGAGTGATTCCAGTGGAAATCGATTGAAAGAAGCGGCTCGTATTAATTTGTCGCTTTCTTCTCTTGGTAATGTCATTAGTGCTTTGGTTGATTCAAAGACTATTCACATTCCATATAGAAATTCCAAACTTACACGATTACTTCAGGATTCCTTAGGTGGTAATTCGAAGACTCTCATGGTAAGTATTGTGAGATAACTTGGCTTTAAAAATGTCCAAAAATATCCACAACAATGCGTTTTGTATAAAATTGGGTGCCGAATTTCAAAGCTTTAAGTCCTAAAATAGAGGAATACTTCAGTTCAAAGTATTCGAGTCCTGAACTTATTTTCTGGAACTATCTATAAGATCTTCACACTTTTCTTCCATTTCAGTTTGCAAATATTGGTCCTGCTTCCTATAATTATGATGAAACGGTTTCTACATTAAGATATGCAAATCGTGCCAAAAATATTCAAAATGTGGTTCGAATTAATGAGGATCCAAAAGATGCGCTTTTACGGAAATTCCAATTAGAAATTGAGCATCTTAAACGTTTGCTCGAGAAAGGTTTGACTGATTTTTGCGGATATATTGAGCTTTTTTTATTTTATTTTGTTTTATATTCACTTCACTAAATATGCATAGATTATTGAATAACAAGATTCTGGAATTTTATTGATATCAGATTACTGTTTTATAATCACATATTTTTTTGTTTCAAAGTGAATAGCTTGCAGAAGAATCAAGTGGAAGTGAAGAAGAAATGGATGCATCCGGTTGGCACAAAGGTCAAAAACAAACGCGGAATCGTTATAGTGATCGGATTGGCGAATTGGAAAAGACGATTGAAATTAGGAAAAATGAATTACAGAAGGAAAAAGAACTGGTTGATGAGGAACGCGAAATGTTGGCCGCAGAACTTCGTGCTAAAGAGGTGTTATAGTTATATTCACCATGATTGTTCGGTTATTTAATGAAATATATTTCTAAATTGTGGTAGACTGCTTAGCATTATGTAAACATCTTACAAGTAATTTATGATGTTCGTCGCGAAATTATCTATAAGAGCCATGTGCAATTCGGGTTGTTTTAGCTTTAATCTGCTAACATGCAGTGATATTCTTGCAACTTCCATGAAAAGCTATTATTTCTAAGCTTTCAAAGCTATTACAATAGTACTTCCTCACGCATACTTGTATGGTGTATAGAATATATTTTTCGATCAGATATAATTTAAATGTTTTGAGATGTTTCGTATAATATTTGATTTAGGAAGAATTGGCTCAAGCACATAGGGATCATGATTTATTGATGAATAAGCTGAAACAAATTGAAAAAAAGCTTATCGTCGGTGGCGAAAATATGCTTGAAAAAGCTGAAAAACAAGCTCGACTGTTGGAGCAAAGTAATGCTGAGTTAGAACGTGGACGTGTGAACGAGACACAGCTGAAACAGGCATTAGCAGAAAAGAATCAAGAGAGGTTCGATTGATTAGAACAGTTAACATAATGAATGTTTTAAAAGCATTTTTGAAATATAGCAGAGGGTTTTTTTTCAGTCTTGCAGTAAAATTCTCTTCAATTTGCAGTCCATTAATGTCTTTTTTGAATATTAATTTTAACATGATTTACATAAATTTAGTCTGTTTGACAGCGTATTTTCTTTTTCTTTTTTTTTTTTTTTTTTTTTTTTTTTTTTTTTTTTTGTTGAATCTCTGAGGTGTTTTTTTTTTTCGGTATAATGACAGAACTTGTCATTTTTTATGGGATTCTTTTATTGTTGTATAAAAAATGAAAGATTTTTCCGGTTTCATACATATATTTTTGTATACTGGAATGAGAAAAAGAACGAAATATAAAATGAGGAAAAAAATTATCTATGAAATGGAAAAAAAAACTAGCATTTGCATTTGTAGGATTGATTTGGAAGAAAAATACAATACCTTAGCAGAAGAGGCACATGGAAAGACGAAGAAGATAAAGAAAGTTTGGAATATGCTGAATGCTGCAAAAAGTGAATTGGCTGATGTACAAATGGAACATCAGCGAGAAATGGAAGGTCTTTTGGATAGTGTTCGCCAACTTCGCAGCGAACTTCTTCTACAACTGCTTATCATTGGTGAGTTAGCTTATGCTAATTCGTAGTGAATGAATAAAATTGATCGAAATAAGTAAATCTTTTAAAAATCAGTAAAAAAGCAATGACTGTCCGTTATGTTTGATTTCCATCCATCAGAGAAGAATTTCAACTGTTGTGATGTATTGGAATCAAGTAAACAAGTAGTCTTATTGATGAGGTCAAAGGAAAGGATATGCTGTTTCCTGTTTACCAACATTAACAAGAATTATCCTTGTGATAGTGCAAATGTTGCTATAATCAACTGAGACATAATAGAAATTTAATAATAGTTTTCCGGAATACTATTGCATATAAGAATTATATAATTCAAATTCATTCAGGAAATTAAGAATCTTCGTTTTCTTCCTTTCTAACTTGTTGTGACTTTCTTTTTTGATCTGATAATATTCTCATTACTCTTCCAGTACGTTATAATCTTTCTGTGCTAATGAACTAACGTACCTTGCTATGTAGTGGTTGTCTGCAATGTGTCCAAAACTCCTTTACACATTTTTCTTTCTTGCCTCGTTTTTTTTTTTTTTTTTTTTTCATTTAACTATAGATTGGTGCAACAGTGCTATCAATAATTGGTCGTTGGATAAATTTCACTAATATTTTTCTACAGAAAACTATGTGCCAGCGGAATTCTTAGAGCTAATTGAACGTTTTGTTCGATGGAATGAGGAAGTAGGTGATTGGCAATTAAAATGCATTGCTTATACTGGAAATAACATGCGAGCATGTAACCCACCACAACAACCGCTCTATAAGGTTTACCTTCAAGATTTTCTTCCATATTCCATTAACACTTAAGCATCGACAATCTAACTGAACTAACGATACAATTTAAAGATTCTATTACTCATCTTTAGTTGATTCTTATACAGCAATACATGGCATATATCTACATCTGTCGTATTGCGATGATTATATTCTTACTAATTTTAATGATTAACATAAATTGTTTTATCAAAAGCGATTGGAAAGGAAACTTTACCATATATTTTAGAGATAACTACCAATGCTAGCAGTTAACTAGCTTGTTTTTAGACTTTTTGAAAAGATTTTAATCTTTACGAGACAGTAAGAATATTGCACTTTTATAACTCTATAATTGTGATTTAAAATTATAGCCATCAAACGCTCAAATGTTGAATTTATTCTCCTCGTACCGGGATGAAATGACGCATATATCTTCAAATGATATACGTCCTCCAAAATTACGCATGAAATCCAGCAAACGGTTAATTAGTTTCTTTTTTCTATCATTCATTTATTTTCTTGCCTCACATCGTCTGAGGGTTTTATTCTATCATTGGACATTTTTGAACATGCAAAGACAAAGAGATGTGTTAAAAAAAATTACCATTGAAATTGTCGTATGTACGTCTAGTGATTTGCAGCGAAAGGGATGCAGCGCGTCTGAACGTGTTATTGAATTGAAGCAATGGTGATTTCGAAATGATCATATTATTCCAAAAAAAAAAAAAGTGCTTGATTTATGATTATCCGATAATATCCGATGGTATTCGAGATAATGGACCGACTAGTCCTATTTGTGAAGCTTTAAATATTTTCTGTTGTTTTCAAATACGCTAGAAAAGAAAATGAGAGTTTAATACAAATGAAGGTGTAACGAATTGTTTGATGAAATACAGTCCTCGATGGGTTTTTTTTTTTTTTTTTTTTTAAATTAGAAGCTTGAAAAAAAATTCAGACTTTTATTCTAATTTATATAGAAATGAAGACAGTCGATTTTGGAGAAGTAAACATCAATCCTATTTGATAGGAAAACATAAAAAAATTCTTTTACTATTCTGAAACTGTATTATGCTGGTTGTTTTGTGCCATATGATGACTTAATTATGCTTTAATGTACATAATTTGATAATTTGAAATAAATATTGGTTTCGTTAACGTCTTTGGCATTCCGCCCCTAATTTCAGCTGTTCGAGACTATTCTGCTGTTTTTGAGAGAGTTCAATTTTTTTTTGTATGGAAAAGTTTGCAGGATCTTAAAGTTAGTTGTTTAAAGTAGTGTAATAAATAAACACATTCCGCGTACTCTGTATAATTCCCACGTGTACCGTATAATTGATTTTGACCATGTACACCATATAATTGATTTAAATGATCACTAAGGCATAGGTAGCACAACAGAGAATATTATTGTTTAATCTGATTATTTTGGAATAAGGTTAGTTTTTTTTCTTTTTTCTTTTTTTTTTTTTTTTTTTAAGAATTCGTCCACATGCCTTGAAAAGGAATTATACATAAAATATTTGTTATCAAACAATCAATTTATCTATGAAATTTCACGGCACGTTTAGACAATTCAATTTTAATTATGGAGTTTGTAATGATATCTATTTTTATCATAATTTCATGATACATTTTCTTGCCATGAAAGCGGGATTAAAAGAGCCAGTATTTAGTAGATGCAAAGCGAAAAGATAGCTTAACGGGAGAGGATTGAATTATTAATGCAAAGACTTGAAAGATCTGTATTATGGTAGTGCTCCATATCCATGAAGAGTAGACCTAATTGACCTAATTTTATTATATAAATATCTCATCATTACTTATTCCTTGCATAATTAATACAATTTATCCTGAATAATAAATGATATATGTTAAAACGTTTAATTTATAAAACTCATAAATGAATCTAAAAAAAAAAAACGATGAAATTGAAGAAATAATAAGAGAACAGATGAATATTTCCTTCATTGGGTTATTTGATTATCCCTTTTCCATAATAAGCCATCCATTGGAAAGCTTCAATTTGTTTTCATCTTTGCATTTTTGAAGTTCTATGATTCTTTGCGTATTCCAGCACTAGATTTCAATTCTGTGTAATTTTTAATAATTCAATGCGTAATTTCATTGAAATAAAAAGATTGAAAATCAAATAAACAGCATTAAAAATGCAAAAAACTAGCTGGTTTATATATATGCAGAAGTAACGCCATTTTAAGCTAAATTATTAGCCATCCAAATTGCAATTATAATTAGATCAATTCCACTAAACTTCAAAATAATACAATTCTTCACCGCTATTTCATGCAATATATATATATATATATATATTTTTTTTTCTTTAGCATCAATTATCACTAATCAGTTATACAGTGGAAATGACAAAACTATTGATCGAATGAAGTGATATTGATCTAAGCTGATGAAGCTGGATGCTTTGCCTGAAGTCTCTGGATCAGATTGATTGAGTGTTGTTTTTGTGAATATAGCAAAATGTGAACAAGCGAGAGAATTGTTGTTGATTTCTTCATCAGACTTCCTCTTTGTATTTCAGTTACAAAAACATCATCTTCATCACCACCAGGTTTTCCTTTTTTTTTTTTTCTTTCTTTTTATTATTGTTCAACATTTGCTCAACTTTCAGCCAAGTTCAAAAAAATTGGGAGACTTTGAAAGATGTTCAAGAAGATTATTTTTATTATCACTCATTGTGGATTTTTTTTATCACTTCTATTTCCTCAATAATTTTTTTTTTTCGAATTGCTCTATCTCCTTTCTTATTGCCATACTGCGGAAAATAGCAAAGATTTATTGATATTTCGATGAATGTTTTTGCTTGTAATTAATATGCTATTTTCACTGAAACAGCTGTGATAGTAATCCAGGACACAAGTGTTGAATCAGAAGTGTTCAGTTGCAAAATGCGTATTTTCGGGATCGTTCCTGAGTTATGCAAATATCGGCTCATGAAAGTCGGTTTCTGGGGTGATCAGCTGTATATTTCGCCATGCTGTATTGATCGCATTCAAATATGGTCCATACATTCATTTATACCCAATTCTTGGTCAAAATTGTTCGATTTTCCGCTCATCCAGCTTTTCTATTCTTTTTATACCGTATCGCCCGATGAGCCATACATTTATGCTCTTGTTGTCGCACTATTTGTAAGTTTGACTTGTCACATATTTGGGCAATGGAATAGTGAAGAGAAGACTGAGAATGGAAGCATAAATCAAAAAGTTTTTTATTTTCGAATAGATGAAAAAAGCAAGAATTAGATATTCTCGAAAAATTTGACGAGAATTAGTTTTGGCTAATTAATTGAAGAATAGTTAGGATTGAATAAGTAAACTAAAAAAAATAGATGTTGTCAAAAAGGGTTGCAAGGATGCAAGAAACTCTTGCAAGTTTTAAAAATAATTTTTCTAATTTTCTACAAAGCATTTTTTGGCATTTTTTATTCTTTATGTCCAAGAATTTTTGAAAAAAAGTATCTTCTAAAATTTTGCCTTTTTGTAGATCATAAATCTTTAAAAATTGTTGATTGATTTTTAGATCATAATTATGATTGTCATATGCATCATAGTAAGTCGAATAGTTCAATTTATGCATTTACTAATTGAAAGAAGAGAATAGAGTTTGTTACACTTTTAAAGTTTGTTATATGAATAGAGTTCTATGTTTCAATTGATTCTTTTTTTCAGGATTGTGATGTGCCGCGAATATCGATGTTGCGAATACACATGGATAGCGGTGCATTTGATGTGTTTAACCTGGATGAAGTATCTGGAGATGAATTTGAGAACAAAGTTTTTCTAGAAAATATCGTACTTGGCTGTGGAAAACATCAGCTCTACATGTATGAGAGAAGCGTTGTGATGGGACCAATTCCATTTTGGAAAATAACACTTCTTGAGGTTTTTTTGAACTTCAAGAGTTTAGTTTTATCAAGAAATACTGTCTTTAAAGGTTCTTTGTTTCAGGATAGTATGACATTTGTAATCGTCAGTGAAACAATTTATGCGAATGACAATGAGGAGCAATGTAGTCGTTTCCCGATTGTTTTAGATGGTGATAAAAGAAGAGTGTTTAAACTACAAGATAATCACGATATTGTTGTTTATGATGGAGAAAATAATTGCTGGAATACTTATCCACCATCATTGGATACGCCTACTGATGTTAATTTTTTAGTTTTGAAAACATAGTAATTATAAAACTTATGTGTAATCGATTACGGAATATAAATTTATATAGATTTTTTGAATGGCAATGACATACTAATTGATTTTACAGTATTTTGGCACCTTTAAATGCGCATCATCCTAGAAACTTTCATCAACTACTTAAATTATCAATCAACGAAATTCTTTTTCTGTTAAATTTTTTATCAAAAACAATTTTTTTGCTTGCAGTTAAATCTATTGCGAGTTAGAGGTATTAGTGAAACATATGGACGAACAGTACACCGAATGGGAGCTGTCGAATCACCACTCACTTTTTATGTCAGTGAAGGTATCTGCATTGCAAAGGTGTGTTTTGTTTATTTCTTCAATTAATTCTGGGATATGACACTATGCTAAGATCAGAGTTTATGCCAATGAAAACAGAATAAATGGATGAAAAATTGGAAGAGAGAATTTAGCAATACAAAGTTGAGTATCACTATGTGAAACGTCACATGATTATAGTCTTCTGAAATTGCTGAATAAAAAAATTCTTCATTTCATGTCTCTTTAATGCTCAGTTCCTGTCCTTCAAGAAAGGTTTTAAAAAAATTAGAGTTTTTGTTCATTTTATAGATTTTTCGTCATGCATATCATGCTTTCTACCATATCATATTTGACGATGAACGAAAAGTTTATCGCGTAATGCCTGCGGGTAAATATCGTCTTCCTATGCATATTCAGTTACGATTCTATGGGGTATATTTTTTCGATCTAATGTTTTAATTATAGCTTTTTATATCAAGTGATTCAATATTGTTTAGGTACAGAAAAGTAATCTCATTAATTTGAAACATATTTTTCATTGCACTGAAATAAAATTTAAATTTCTGTGTATGTAATTTTTCCGAATATAAGCCCACGATAATCCTGCATTTAAATTACAGGTCTTTGTTAGTTAATGTTCCAATAGAGGCTTATAATAATCAAAAAAATAAAAATCATATAAGCTTGTTCCATGAAAATGAAATTTCTATAGGCATGTTCGAAAACACAATTCGCATTTATATGTTCAACCGGCGTAGCTTTCGTTCCGCTTGAACCATCAACATTACGGCAGTTATCATTTCTGGCAGTACAACGACAGCACTGCAAAATTACTGGTGGCATATGGCGTGGCGGAATCTCCGAACAAATGATTAAAGCTTGCTGCGCCTATAATACAACTAGGCAGCTTCTCTGACTAAACATTACTCATTCGTATTTGTAACGGAATTAGATTTTCTTTACAAGTAAGCTTTCTTCACTTTTTATTGTATTCGAAATTTTTTTTATTATTACCTACAGAATATATCAAAAGAAATACGCTTTAAGTTTTCTTCTTTAGTTTATCGTGTATGCTGGAGAAAATACTATACTATATTTTTTATTCAGTTTGGTTGTTTCATAGAAAAGTATGAAGAGAGAAAACTCTTTAAATATCTCTATTCTCATTATAATGAGATGTGAGCTAAAGCAAGTGTTATGAATGGCTATTTTACTTTTTCAACAATTCAGTACTTCAAATGGATCCCAACAGGCTAAAGCCAAGTAGTAGTAGAACAAGCACCTAAAGTTCAGACGATAGCAAAGAAAGATTTAAATATAAATAAAGGGTGTGAACCTTTTATAAATGATACTAAGAATACAGCGCGGTGATCACATAGTGATAGGGGTAAAACAATTGAAAGCACTGCTCTAGCATTAAAAATGCATGTTAAGTATGAATAAATTACATGCAATGCTTTGTATGAAATAACATTATTCTCTATAGTTTTATGAAATCGTCATCTGGAACAGCAAAAAGTTGCTCAAGCCAAGAAATTTAATGAGTAATTTTTAGGCAAAATATTAACATCTGATAAATAATGAGAAAAAAATTTTATGGCGCAACGATAACAAATAGCAACATGAAAGAAGCGAATTATGAGTGATAATTGCATTTATTCACCTTTTTTTTTTCTTTTTTTTTGTTACTATATTTCGTTGCTTTAAAGACGACTCAATCTAAATTATGCATACCATAAGCAATACTCTCCTTCAGAATACATACTAGTCAGATTCTGAAGCACACTCCAGCCGGATTCTAGAGCATTCCTGTACATCAATCTCTCTTGAGAGATGGAGCTAAATGAAAATCTCTTATCCCTTATTTTCTAAAAAAAAACATACCTGCTCGTTGTTTGCTTTGAAAAGATGACAACTTCTACTATGTCTATAATTATAGTTATTATTATTGCTGCCGCTATCACTGATCATTATAATCGTTATAATAATTGTGATACATAGTCATAATTGATATATTTCGATGTATTGATTTTCTGCTTACAATACGGCATCTGAAATTTTCAGATGGATCAATTTACTTTTTTATTTATCTTTTCGGAAAAGTTCATTTATTAAAAGCATTATTTCAGCTCTCTGTATTGCACTATGATGGACAAAACATAGAGTGATGTACTGCTAAACCAGTGCTCATTATTATTGTTATTTCTCATCAGTGTGGTTTATTTTGTGATTGGCATAGATGAATAAATGAATGTTTAATAATTAATAATGCATGTATTTCCTTGCAATGGAGCAGTTTTCTCTGTCATTTGTTGAATTCACTAAATTAGATAAGAAAATTCATTTTTGAGAGGAATGATGAATCAGAATTAGAAACAAATAAGGAGGATCTGAAGCAAAAATGAATTTTTAATTCAGAACATTCTTGTATATATCCATTTGCTAGATAAATTAACAATTCTTATTCGTTTGTCGCCAGATAATCTTTCTGCTATAACTCCTTTTTAACTTTTTAATTGTTAGATTTAATGAAGGAAAATCTATATTTGGTACCGTTTGAGATTTCTAATATTTTTAAAGTAGTGCTTTAATACGGCTTAACATCCTTGAGTTTTATTGTAATTTGCCTCGATTATGTCTAGGTGTTTTTCCTTTTTGCTCAAAAAGTAGTAAATGATTCAGGTTTTTTCCGGTAATTATTTTGTTTACATTTTGATTCTACTATAATTTATTTGATGCGGAAGTTTGAAATTAAAGAAAAATTTGCATTTAATAAAAGACGTACCTGTTTCCCATAAACTTCTCTAAGCAATCTAGTATATTATATTCTTGGCACCTGTCTGTTTTCCTTACGCAATATTCCATAAATTCCTGAAGTATGACATCTGTTGAATATCATTTCGGTTTGAAACATTTTGTAATGAACTTAATGTACAGAATATTCATAGGAAATGATAGCAAAAAATAGGAGAGCAGAAATTGGAAGAAAAATTACGATTTTATGAAATTATTTAAAAAAATGGAATACAATTTCCCGCTTTGATTTTTATATTTGAATTTTGATTCTTCACTGATTGGGATAATGTATTTTTCATGTCAAATCGTTAGTGAATGAATTTTTCCGATTGCATTCCTCTGTATCTTCCATGACATCACGACAGTTGCTGCCTTTCAATACCAAAGATATTCCTGATAGAGAAGCAAAAGTGCCAAATGCAGAACAAATTACACTGCTGGGAATTGATATTATTTTCAGGTTACGAATTAATATCATTTTTAGGAAAATGATTTAGTTTTCAGATTGAATGGGTGGAAGAATTCACTTTTATTTTTTTTTTCATTTTTATTTCCTTATTATTCTAATTAGATAAAGAAGACAGTATGCTTATTTCAGATCAAAAAAGTTGCAATTTATCGTGCTTTGTTGTGCAGTATTCGTTTTTTATATAACCTATGGTTTTATTCAGGTTTGTCATATTAGATTTTGCATATTCCTGAATTTAGAAGGAAAGTCTTTTAGTATTCATTAACCATCTTCTTTTCAGGAATTATTATTTAAAATGGATGGTATGAAGTCATATGGATGGCACTTGACATTGATTCAATTTTTGATTTGTTCCATAATGGCTTCATTGGAAAATTTTTGCTGCGCCATGATAAATCAACAGTGAGTATGATATTTTCCTCATTTATATTCTTCTTGATGATCATTTTCGGAAGAAATTATGTGAAAAATCATTTCCGGTTAACGTATTTTATATAACTATAATCAGAATTAGAGATTAGGGAGAGCTTGGAAAAAACGGTTGATATCTAAACATATTTTCAAGTAGTGTAGAAGTTATCAGTGGAAATCAGAATATTTATTGTCAAATTATCCCACGCAGTTTTCTCCCACAAAAAAGCTATTCATGATTGTCTTATATTGGACAGGAACATTTTTTGCTGTACAGGGCATGATTGATTAGTAGTAGTGAATTTCTAAAACCCTCAAAGCTGTCATATGAAGGATTTTTTTTCAAATCCTTATATTGTTGTTCATTTCTGAAAGTTTTGGAATTTTTTTTAGAGTCTAAGGGGAATAAGTCTTAGCTAAAATGATGATCATTTACTGTTATTAATTTCTATCTCTTCCTTATCTTACTGGGCATGGGAATGATTGATTGGACTATGGTTTATTCTATTACTATCCATTTGGTTTTATTGTTGGCTTGAATTTCCAGTTTAGTTCAAGTTGGTACAGTTTTCGAAACTCAAATCCTATTTTTCCTTTATTTTTGTGAGTTTGAAATCATATATGATTTTTTAAATTAAAGAATGAATAACATTTGACTTTTTTACATTTATATCATCTTCAGAGAAAACAAGGAATTGAAGTTGAAAAATCAGAAGGATTTAACAATTTAGATATTTAAAAAAAGTAAAAACATAAAAAAAATCATTAATAATTAAAATATTATTATTCCAGAAGAAAAATTCCAATATACATTTACTTACAAATAGCGACTCTTACGGTAGGTACGATAGGCTTCTCAAATGTTGCCGTGGGTTATTTGAATTATCCGACACAAGTAATTTTCAAATGTTGCAAACTAATACCTGTTTTAATCGGTGAAATTATTATTCAAGGTTGGTAAAATTCTTTAAATTTATTAACATTATAAAGTAACATATTGATCTATCAATGAAAAAACTGAATAATCATATCACATATGTGCATATACATATGTAATTCCCCTCTCCCCCCCCCCCAAAAAAAAAGTTGCAAATTCGTACCTTTATATACATATTATGTAAAAAATGTTTTTTCAGGAAAGCAGCACTCATGCAATGATTTTATAGCAGCTGGTTTGATGAGCTTCGGTCTTGCTATTTTTATCTTAGGCGATAGTGTAGTATCTCCAATGTTTAATCCTTTTGGATATACGATGATTTCAATTGCTTTACTTTTTGATGCCCTAATTGGTAATATTCAAGAAAAATCGTTGCATACTTATAAAGCTACAAATAATGAAATGGTTAATGTTTACTTTTGTTTGTAATTTATGGTTTTCCACAAAATTAAACAGACCATATTTATGTCAGTATGGTAAGGAAGCTGCAATTCCTTGAACAGCATCCAAGCATTATTGGATGTAATTGTAGAATTCAAAACAAAGCAGAAAGATACTATATCACACTGTTCATTTCGAAATTAATAATTTTATGAGTGAAATGAAGTATTTAATCAGCTAGTGTTATGGTAATTAATGTCATATTTAAAATATAGTACATTCGTAATGGAATGTGTCCTCAATAAGCGTTGTCGTTAAGCCAATCGGTTTTAATCTGTTCGTTAATTAAATTATGAATGGATGATTAGTTACGAAAATATAGATCTGGAATGCTTCATCTTTGTTCATTCCAATTAGATCGATGATTTCTACATTCACTGACTAGAATCTTCAATGCTACTTGATCTTAATGTAGCCAATGAAAAAATTATGAATCACAAAGATGACGATAGACTGAGGTATTTTTCAAAAGATGTGAAAAAAATTCACGTCGAAGATGATTTTTTGAAAAGAAATTTTAAAAAATCAGATCGACTCTTTCAGATTCTGTATTCATATTCCATTGGATTTATATATATATCCCTGGGATTGGTGATTTACGGCAATTTTCTGGATGGATTTCACTTTTTCCTTAAGGTTTTTTTCTTTTTTCTGGCATCTATTTTCTTTACAACTTGAGATGGAAAACTCGTGCAGCATGAAACTGAAAAGTGCGCAAGAAGTAGCATCATTGCATTATACAAAGTATTCTAAAATTCATTGCACCATTATACAAAATGTTCTAGAGTTTTGAGTAAATAAAAACTAATATGTTAAGCTGAAGGATGGACTTATCGATTGGTTCTCACGAAAAAAATTTTGAAAAATTAGAAGCTTGCATATCATTTTACATAATGGTGTAAGTGGATTGATATCGTGTTTCATCAAAGATAAGACTAGTCAGAAAATAAGCCTTAGCTTGGTTTTTCAAGGTGGTGGTATAATTTCTATTTAAGAATCAGTTCCATTTAAGATCATCACCAGATAGACACATATGATTCATTCATTGTACATAGAACACTTTTATTAAATAATAATATATAATTAAATATTAATAAATAAAATAACTGGCATTGCAATTTTTGATAGACATATATAACAAAATTAGACTTAATGCGTCTTTTGAAGCAAAAATTAATATAAAACTAGTTTCGTTTTAGGGAAAATATGATAGATGTAGTGATCGTTCATCAAATCCCAGTTTTCTCTCCTTTTTATTGTATTGAAAAAAAATTTTTTTAGTCATTAAATATTAATGTTGAGTTTTTCAGCATCCACTACAAATCTATGGTTACGGTATACTATTTTCCGTATCTGGCTATCTTGGTCTTAATGCAGTATTAAGCCTAGTACGTACTCAAGGAGCATTTACTGCTGTTATCGTAACAACTATTCGAAAAGCAGTTACAATCACCTTATCATTCCTATTTTTTTCCAAACCGTTTGTTAGCCAGTACTTATGGGGTGGCTTATTAATATTAATAGCTATTTACCTTAATTTTTATAATAAAAATCGATCAAGCTGGGAACGAATTGTTAAGAATTTCATTCAACATTTACGTGCTACATTTAGTACAAACTATTCCAAATATCGTTCTATCGATTTCATATGAATTTTTTGTTTATGGAAATTATATTTGGAGAGAGAAATAAAGATGAGATGATTTCTTTTTCATTTCCACGGAATTGCTTACCGTTTAATAAATAGCAGAATGGAATTTCATCTTGCTACTTATTGAAATTCTTAATTAGTTTCCAAAAAGATGTTTTATTTATAATGCCATGTTATCCTTATCTCACCAATAATTTATTTATAACGTTATGCATTCCTTGTCTCATTAATAATGTCATATCTAATAATAGATGCCGAAAAGTAGTGCTAATTTCTTGTATAAATTTAAAAAAAAATCTCAATAAATAAAACGGTATTACGTTGCTTGAACTGTTTCTGTTGGTATCATTACTTCAACAACAGCCTAGAAAAACTAAAAATCAAGCTTTAGGAAGAAAACCAATCAAATCAATTGATTCGAACCACCAAACTGGCGCTCATTAGGATATTTATATTCAATAATTTGAGAACATCTCGAAAGCATTGAGACCCTAAAAAATTTTACTCCGCACAGTGTCACACTATCTTCAAGAATTGGATGAATCAAATAATTCCGGCAATTCCAGCAAAATAAAAAAAAAATAAAATTTAAGACTTAGGATCGAACTAAGTTACCGATAGTTTCAAAAAAAAACTTCAATAATTCTTGCAAGAAATCTTGAACAGTAGTTTTCCAATGAAATTTGATGCCCATTGAATGCATATGAAAAATCACAAATCTAGGACGTTCTCTTCAGATTTTTTCGCCAGAGATATAAAAGTAGAAACATCTTAGAAAGGCGATTTATCATTTACATTTACAATTAGGAAATATTTGTCTTTACATAATAAATATGAGTGAAAAATTTACAAGAGATATATCAAGAACAATACCGGGAGAGATAATGGGATGGATTCAGATGTATTTTTTTATACAGGTCGAGGTGTGTTGGGTGGTCGCGGAGTCTTAGGCATCGTTGATTGGGCGGGCGTAAAATGGTTTCCTTCGTTCGCTGGATGTATCACGATTTTTGGCTTATCTTCGTCACCTTCATACACCTGAAAATATTCTTATTAATTCATGCATCTTGATATGGTTTCAAATATTTTTTTTGGCTAGATAGCTGACAGTGGATATAAACTGGCTAAATCCCAATCCCAAATATTTTAATTGGCCAAAGTACCTAATAATGGAAATAAATTGGCTGAACTAAAATCAGCAATGCAAAAGAAAAACAAGCCTCGAAGGTATCGTCGACAGTAAGTGAAGCAAGTTTTGCCATTAAGTCAAAATTGCACACAACGGGGGCCATCTCGCGACTTTGTTCCCAACCAACTGGTGGAGAAGCTGGTGGTGAGATTAAGAATTGTTTCTCGAGCGGTGGTAATTTCAATAACCCGTCATCAGATGCGTCCCGCAATCGAATTCTCTGAGAAAACGAAAACTATGAAGAAGACAGTAAAAACCTTCAAATTAATTCACGAAATATAACAAAATGTTTGTTAAATTAACATCGTATCTAGGACTGATACGAAAATTTCATCACGGCAGGTTATAATATAAAAGATGAAATATTACAAAGATTTAATGCTTTGTAAAATCTGAGGAAAGGAAACAAAATCTTAAGAAAAAAAAGAAAAAGAAGAAAAAAAAAAGATCTGTATATATCTCATAATAATACACAAGAAACAATGGTTATGTGATGTCATTTATATTTTTCACATTTTAAAGCGAGTTCAGAAAACATTTCTGGGTAATGATAAACTAGGACAAAAAGATAAAGAGCCAAAAGTCCAATCAATTGCAATAAAAAATTAAACAAACAGTTTCGATAAATGACATCTTTTTGGCTCGACTTTTATCTTACGTTATCAAAAGGAAATATGTTGCAATAAATCATGTAATAGTTCATAAAAACATCAAATGAAATTAATACCTGAGCGAAAAATGATTTTAAAATGGTTCCATTGAATGATAAATGTTGCGTGAGTAGCTTCGCAGCCGTTGCACTTTCCGGTTTCTCGAAAATAATTCGAACTCGTCGAAAACTTCGCAGAAAATCGAAGTGGCAACTGGATTCGATTTGCGTGAAAAGGTCCGAAAAATTTTTCTTCTGTTGTTCAACCGAAAATACCTAGAAAAACTTTCGTAAATTACCATAATTAATTATTATCTTGAGAGAGAGAAAGAAAGAGAAAAGAAGAAATCTACAGTAACGCCAAAGCCATGCAGAAAGAAAATGAATTAAAGATAAGAAATGTAGACACAGAATGTTATCTTAATTTATAAAAGCTAACAGAAATTTATCCATCACTAAAATGGCGAACATTTATGAGATGCGAAGAGACAATATATGGATAGGGAATAAATTTTATCAGATTATGAGAATGGTCAAACTTTCCGTCTAAATGGTCTTATATGTCTTTAATTTCGGAAACTTGCGTTAACGACTGTCTTCCGAATATGCTCATAAATATTCTAACATGAAAAAAAAAAAAGAAAAAACTCCAGAAATGTGAGTACTTTTAAGCGCAAAAACTTTCGGATAATTAAAAAAAAGAGAAACCTCAACTGGTACATTGGTAACAATAATTGAATTTGGCAAATCCTCTTCACATTCGATATTCTGTAATTTTTCGTGTAAATCATCATCGGTAAGCATTTCAAGTTATCCCCATGAACGTAACATATGCGTTCGTTCTCACTTCTATTCCTTTAAAAGCAAATTATGGAAAAAAAGTTTAAAAATAGATACAAAAACAGATTCATATAAAAGTAATCTCTCATCTTTATGACTTTTCTTCTTCAACTTTACTATTTCATCTTTCACGTGAAATATCTCAGAAGACGATGATGTATGCAACATGTTCGATCCGAATTATTTCTTTTATACATATTTTTTTTTTAATATAAATTTAGTCAATATATCAATATATATATATATATATATATATTGATATATTGACTAAATTTATTAAAACGACTAATCAGATATGCAAAATTTAATCTACTTTATCAAATTTCAATTTTCAAAATACAATTTTTCATAAAATACAATTTTATGAAATTAAGAGATTTTCATCCTTCAGAATAAGATATTCTACATAAGATATTCCTGTAATATCCACTATACCAGGTGAGGGAGGGCATGGGTGATCGACACTTGACCTTTGATAACATGTGATAACCATATGAACGAATTCGCCTCTCCAGCCTCTCATTTCTTCCCACAACATACCAATTCGGGGAAAAAAAACAATACTCCTGACAACAAGTAGGAGAATCCTCTCGCCCCATATCATATCCGACTTAATCACAAGCTTTTTGCGCCAATTCAAACGTATGAAAAAGATTAATGCCATTTTCGATCGATAAATCATAGATCATAGATCTTAAATCATAATACATACATGCGGATATAGAGATAGACAGGTTGAGAAAAAGAAACATACGTGGATATAAACGTAAATATGCAAAGATATACCGATAAGAGATGTTATCTGCTATTATGGGGATAAGAATCAGGCTGGATGATACTAGGTTCCAGCTGCATAACTTGGCCTCGTATCCAACTTCCATTTACTTATGCAGTAGAAGTTTGAGACAGTGATAGTGATAAGATAGCTTGGGGAATTCATTCTGCGAGCAAAATTCTTGCAGAATACATGCTTTCATGTTACTATGAAATTAATTGAAACATACAAAAAAGCCGAAGCAATATGTTTGGCTTTCTGTAAGAAGACTTGGCCCATAACCTGGCCCACAACTTAGTCTTCCCGCTTAAGCCATTTGGATTTTCCATTTAATTCAATCAATGATTGGTGGAGTTGTTGGTTGGAAAAATTAAAAATTATTAAACAAAGAATTGTTCATTCTACTAATTTAGTCAAAAAGAGCCAAATCAAACTTTCAAATGATTGATGATGATATCAGCCATAAGTCTAGTCTATCTTACTGTTAAGCTTTCGATAGTTAATCGTCTTGGAATTTGGATCAATAGAACGGACAAGTTCTGGTAGTTTTTCGTTATCGTTATCCGAATTATCATTTTGTGCGTTTAAAACAAAATAAAGTGTGAAAACTTTTTACGAAATGAACTGATTAACTTGTAACATTGATTATAATTACAAATACAAAATTTCTAAATCTTTAATAACGTTTACTAATTTTCAGATTAAAATTCATCTCGACAAGCATGATAAGATAAATAATCAATCCAGATTTTTGCAGCACACTTGAAGTGGCATATCAGTTATCATTACTAGTGGTTGCATCACTTCTCCATAACCTGAATTCGGTGCTAATCCGGCTGGACATTTGCCAACTACTACCAAACATGTATCATCATCCAATAGTACTGCAAATAAATTATAGTTCAAAAAATTGCGATCAAAAATAGATATTTATTCTATTTGAGCTATCGCACCACAACAAGATAATGAAAATTACGAATTACTGTGATATGCATTTAACAAAAGTTATTTACTCTGTACGAAAAAAAAAAATTGCTTTCTGTAGTACCTGATGATCCTCGAAGTCCCTGTGGCCCTGCAGCTCCTGGTGGACCCCGTGGTCCTGCAGGTCCTGGTGAACCTTGTGGTCCTGCAGGTCCTGGTGGACCCTGTGGTCCTGCAGATCCTGGTGCTCCTCGTAATCCTGGTTTGCATTTACAATTGGCTTTTCCTTTAAAAAAAAGAAAATTATAAATTTATAAATTATTATAAATTTTTCTCAAACATTCAACTTATTACTGACAGTAAAGCGTGAATCCATCCATATATTGAGCTGCATGAAAATATATTTTAAAATTTTCACGACAAGTATTTCAGGTTATGGCTTAATAATACCTATATAAACATACTTATATATTTACCTTGATTTTGATTGCGATATGCAATTTCGTCCTGCATATTTTGCTCTTCCAGCAGTTTATCCAATCGCTGCAAAAACTTCATTGTAAAATTCTATAAAAATCAAATTTCAATAAAAAATTAACACTTGTAAAATAAAGGTCAATCCACTACGTCCATCTTTCTGAAGAACCATATCTTATCTGCCTGATGCATTATTTTCAATTCTTTAACATTTTGCACTTTCAGCAAAAATATTTTTCTTTCTCCAGAGTTACTACTATTACTACTACTCATATTATTCTTATTAGTATTACTGTCACTAACAAAATAATTATAATATTATTAATACTATTGCTATTGTCATTATCGTTGTTATTATGATAACGATCATTGATATTTTTATGATAATCATCATATAAAGCCATTAATTTTGTCACATTTATTATCATTACAAATGCGAAATTTCTCAATTTTGAAATACATACTCTTTGTAAATTATCGATGATAACACTTTGCATGTTAACTTGTCTGACTATATTACTGTATTCCATGGATGAATCTATCTCCGTTACAACTTCATTGGCCAAGTAAACGATTCCATAAATCGCAATGAATATTTTCGGATCCATCTCTGCTTGTCACTTGGTTTATCTTCCTGACTTGAAAAATAATAAAAATCAAAAAAGAGAAAAAATAAAATAACTTCTCATAAACATCATTTTTGTTTACAAATCAAATTTATTGAATAAATTTTATTTAATCGCACTCAACCTATTAACTCCATCCATGATTGATTTAAATAGCTTTTAATTTTAATTTATCATGCATGTTATTTTTCAAAATGTTTGACGAATGAGTATCTCCATAGCATGAATATTTTAACGTATTGCACAAATACGAAATTCTTACATTATTTGATAAAACTTTCAATCAAAACTTTCTGTATCAAACTTGTACGATTTTCGAAAAGCATTTTAATTAATTGACTTTTTTTTTTTTCGCTAATATTCAATCACTGTTTCATAATTTATTTCTTATTTACAATCCTAAATTTCTATC
This sequence comes from Onchocerca lupi, assembly GCA_028564675.1. Lineage (NCBI taxonomy): Eukaryota > Metazoa > Nematoda > Chromadorea > Rhabditida > Onchocercidae > Onchocerca > Onchocerca lupi. The sequence goes on from JAOVVO010000068.1 coordinate 171,032, forward strand.
GCTGATTTCACATCCTAACGAATATTTCATCAATAAGCAAACATCGTATCTTTATGCATGAATACTTATATTCATTATTATATATTTAAATGAGAAGCATTAAAGTATCGTAAAACTAACAAAAACTAATATTAGCTAAATTAGCCATACTTAATTAAATTAAAATAAATTTAAAAGAGTAAAACAAAGTATGTAAGAAATACGAAATTCTTCACTGCTTAGATAAATGAAATAAAATAAAATGTTGAGAATAAGAACTATAAGAAAGCATCTGTTTAAAGATTGATTTATTACTTAGTTTCTGCTATACAGATCTTCTGCTGATGGTTTTTATACTATCCTATCTCTTTTTCTATTTTTTCTTTAGTTTCAGAAAGTTTTAAAAGGAACAAAAAAAAAAAAAAAAAAAGAAGAGATTTTCAAAACAAAGGGAAAAAAAAGACAAAATCGAAGTTCCAAAACAATTTGTCGATATGTATCAACTATTTTATTAATCGTTAACAAGCACTTCAACACTGCTTCAATTTTTTCCCTACAATCTGTCATATTATTTGTGAAAATATTCCCATTGGAACGTATTAATTAATCGATTGTTACTATTATGGATGTGAAAACACAAATCAAATAATATGCTAAGATATTTTATGTTTCTATTTATTTCATAAACAAATTTTTAAATGCAAAGATCTCAACTTTCCACAAATAAATTCAGGTAATAAATGAATTTTTAGAAATATAAAGTTGTTATTGCTTGATGTTTAAATGAACTTTAAAAGCAATTTACAAGGATTCAGTTCCATCTCATTTGTTTTAAAAGATAGTTTGCTTTTTGCAATAAAGCAATTAAAAGTTTTAAATTAGTTATTTTCTCTTCAAATAGTTTTATGCCTTTAAGGTGACAAATGCAAAAATAATTGATTGGCAGTTTATGAATTATGAATTGTATGAATTATGCATGATCACATTATGCCATAACCAAAAATGAAGCATAATTATGTTATGATAGCATCAGGAGGAAATCACTTTTTGACTTTTAAGGCGTCCAAAGCCATCCGCAGAAGTTTTTCTCTGATTTCTATCTTTCTTTTTTTTTTAACTTAACTTTTTTTATAATGCAATTAGTAAACTGTACAACGTATGCAAATAGGTTTATTTGGTTTTTAGGTAATCTTTTTTTTATTTTCATCCTTTATTTTTAATTTTTTTTTTTTTTTTTTTGGTTTTGCGTATCTAAAAAAGGCAGTTAATTAAGCATTTCTACGATTTCTTACATTGAATTACATTAAAATAATAGAAATATCTCTATTTGCAATATATCTATACTTTAAGCTCTTGCCACATTTCTTATTTATCTTTACGCATCACAAATGGATATTCCCAAAGCTGTAATTTTGCAGGTAACATAGTTTACTGAAGTAACATATACTTCTACTGCAATAAATGATGGTGACCAAGAGCCAAGTGACAAAAAAACAATAATTTTGACCATCAGCTAGCCAATCTACAGTTCAAATTTTATGCATTATTATTCTAGGATTTCATAATTATTTCTCCGAATGACTAGAGTAAGATGAATTATTTATATTCTCATGCTAGCAGCATATATTCTAATATAATGAATCTTTTCCTTTGCTAAATGATAAACAAAAGTGAATCGATAAATATTATTGCGCATAAAATGTGCAGGCTGGAGTACTTTTCTTAGCAAATTAATTAGAATTATACTTACTGATAAATTAGTTTATATTTCCTTCTTATTATTGTTCTGCAAACTAGAATCAAATTACCAGGATGATTTCACAAATCATACCAATATATTTCTTGAATTTTTCCATTTTGCAGAAGCTATCATAAAACAATAAATCACCTGGTAAACCAGGAAGACCAATCTTTTCGTTTCAGGCTCCGCTGGATCAACCAGGTTTGGGAGAAGTCTGGAGAAAGGGAGATACTGATTTAAACCAGAATGTCCTAAGTTAAAAGAAAATCTACTACCTACACTATTTTCTAAATACTATAGAATTATTTGGAACAGAATTGAAATTCATGATTATTTACAGAATTCTGTATGTAAAGTTTAAATTAGCAATAAAGCTCTGCAGTAGCCTAGAAATATTTATTTACAATAATAAATAAATATTTCAATATTTCTTAGAAATGGTTTTTTCTATTATTCGTTATTACAAATTATCGACCTGGTGCTACCCTAAAAAAAAAATCTCATTTTTCATTGCTTGCAAATTATATTGTTATACTTCACAATTCCGGTACCCTGGTAATCCAGGTTCGTCAATTCTGCCCCAATTGCCCCGATAAATCGTTCAGTTCTGGTTTTTCTACCTCGTCCGGCGATCCAAGCAATCCTGAAATATATTTGAATCCACGTTTCAGATCGGTTATCTCGAAATTCATTTTGCGTTTTATTTTAAACAAAGTGAAAATGCACACAGCTGAAATGATTATTTATGAATCGAAACCTCAACAATCCTTAATTTTAAAATATTGCTATTCTCTTTATAAGTTCTCGTCCTTCACATTTACATAGTTCCGTAATTAGAAGAAATCGAATTATTACTTTTGTTATGCAGAATCATAAGTATCAAATATTCTTATTCGATTTTCTCTGAATTCCCGAGTCGCCTTGATATTATCAGATCAGGAATACTATCACGACCAATCATTCTTGGCAATCTTTCCATGCCTTTTGCATCGGATTTTCCTGCTACACCTGGAAAACTGGGTTTGTCCGCCTTATCAGGCAACCAAGACTATATTTCGGTCCAGGAAACTATTGGTTTGTTTAGCTTACTAGCGGAATATTCTTCACTGTGAAAACATTTTGAATGAAAGTTCAGCTTTATTCTTTTAATTTTACTTCTGTCCTTTAGAAAAAAGGTATTTGCAATGAAAGGAAATGTGCCATCGCTATTTGGTTATAACAAAATGGAGATTCAAGCACCGCGTTATCGTTCCCAATGAATAATTACTTTTTCAGCCGTGAATCGATAATTAACAAGTAATTTATTTACTTGCTAGTTTATTTACTTAATTACTTGTGAACCCCTTTGTTTCTCGATCCACTTGTTCCGCTTTCTTTTCCCTTTCTTTCAAGCCTTTTAATGGCTTTCATATTGCCATATGTTTAGCTCAGCAATTTCTTTTTTGTTAAAATTTCAGATAATTTTTTTTTCTGTTTATTTATAGATTTCAAAGTTTAATGAAAAAATGTTCATTAAGCATGAAATTACGGCAATCATACCCAGCAATCTTACCTGAAACTTTAAAAGTTCTGCCTGCATATCACTTATTGTTAACAGTAAGTGCTCTAATCGCTTATATATATGATGCATATACTAAATAAATAAATAGATTTGATTAATTAATTAATTAAAAGAATGAAAGATAAAATGAACAACAAAGTGATAGTATCTACCTGATCTGCTATACTTATTAATGTTATTGATTTTAGTTTGATATTCTCAATGTTACTGAGACATGATTCTATGATGTGGGTACATTGTTATCCTAACCGACTTATCTTAACGCATGAGCTTCCACCTAAATAAATTGAAATGTAAAATTTTTTTTTTCATATGTTCAAGATCTTAAATCTCCGAAAATCTTTACCGATTGTTTTGAAATTCTGACTCAAAATTGCATTCGAATAGACTCTTCGCTTTTATATACCCAATTATATAGATAGCACATTTATACCTACTATCATTCCCTCAGATAAAAATATGCTCTTTTTGATAATATTCCTTCCTTTCTCTCTCCCTTCCCTTCTCCTCCTTTATCATTTATCCATTTTGCTTCTTTTTTGCTCCTTTCACCCTCCTCCCTCCTATTTACATTTTCTTTTTATTCCCTTTGTCTATATTATTTCTCATTATTCATGATGAAAAGGTCAAATAGCAGGAAGATGTTGGCGAAATCAGAGGATGGAATCATGATAAATAAGATTAAACAACGCAGCCCCTTTAAAGCCAAAAGGGGCAAACAAGCCGAAAGGATGAACATGTTTGCCGCCAAAACGGTCCGATTTACAGATAAACAAAATGAAGTCAACCAATCATGAAGTGATATGCTAGAGGAGAAAGAGTCCTGAAGGATTCAAAAGATCAGGACTTCGGAGCTTAGGCAGTTTTAGTCACACAGTTCGACTGCAGCAGGAGTTCATGTTCAAGTTCAGTCACAAGTCAATTTCGAGGACAGTTCTCTGTAGCAGGAATTACAGTTCAACGAAACAAGCAATCGTTCAGCAGAAGCGAAAGTGGTAGAGCGTAAGAAGAACGATATTCACGAACGAAAAGTACGACAACGAAGTGAGCATTCAAACGATTGCTACTGTTAACCTGTCGGAATCATAACAGCAAGAAGAAACAATCTCCAGTCCAACCGAACGACAAACCAAATTTTACAATTCAGTCAAATTTTTTCCTCTAATAGAAGCAGCAGAGCGATGTGCAGCCAGACTTAGGATGCACGATTCCGAAGCATTACGATCGTGTTCTGCAGTTCAGGTCTACTTTATTCTCAACAAAATGAAAGCGACAACATGTTGCGAATGGATGAAGATGGATGATCGTTATATGAATGCGATCTTTTGCTCTTCAGGAATATTTTGTAAAATTACTTTAATATCTTTGAACAATAAACATCTTTTTCTTCTAATCATTCTTCTATTTTGCTTTTTTGTTTTTTAAACTTGATTCTATGATTTGTGTACACTATTCTCCCATCCCATCTATCCTGACGCACATGTTGCCATCAAAAAGAAAAAAAAAAAAAAAAGAAAAATAAATTTAACTATAAGATGCATTATCACAAATCACTTCATCATCGCCATCATTGTCATCATTAAGATCGACTCATCATTAAACAAAGAATCGATGGAATTCTCGACTTTAAAATATGCATAGATTTAACGTAGCAAAAAGTACACTAAAATTTGTATTTGACAAATCTATTGCAATGCTATCAGTTCTTTGTTTAAATTATTTCTTCATTTTGTGATTTTTATTGATAGTTCGTCGATGCGGCTAGCATCGATAAATTTAATTGCTGTCGGAAAGACACAACAGAATTTTTTATTATTGGGAAAACTTTGTGAAAGATGACACTCTAATATACTGTTCAAAATGGCGAGTGGTCTGTCAGTTAACTGCCTACAAAATTTTTATGAAATTCAATCATTCCGTTTAAAATGAAAAAAAAAAAAGCCACAGTATAAGTGCAATTATTATTATTATATTAAGAGACCATGAATACTCTCGGCACCATACTTTCACCTATTCAAATGATAATTGGAAAAGATTGAATAACCTATAGAACGAAATCCTATGAATTAAAAGTTAAAATTAAAGAAAAAAATTTATTGAATCTGATTAGTTCTCTTTCTTCAATTCTATTACTGCTTTTATCAGAACAGTACATTAATGTGAAATTCGATTTTGATCTAGAAGTCTATCTATTCTTCCATTTCACAATTTACATAGTAGTATGATGTTTTATAAATGCTTTGAAAGAGATAAATTCCAATGAATAGAACATTTCATAGTGAAGAACGAAACCACAGTATTTTATTCATATGTGGAATTTTTCAGGAGTACTAAATACAAAATGTTGGAGGAAAAGTGAAAATAAACGCAATTCAACTCGTTTGAACGAATTTTGCATTATTTGACGATTCTGAAACTCAATCCTTTTGCAAGATCTGCCGACATTATTTGATGCATAACCTCATTCATGATTTTGTTTTCATTTATAGTTTTAATGCTTCTAATCTCACTTCCTTTTTCTGAATCAAATACTTTTCTGTTTTTTAAGTAATACAAGCAGTTTGTAAAAAAAGAGATCATTCAATAGGAAAATCCAAGCAACTGCTGTAATATTCATTCTGCGATACAGAATTCGAACACCAAAATCGTAGCAGTAAAGAAATCACGAATAATTCACCGTATAAGGATTGTATGATGCTTCCTTTTATTCTTAGAAAAAAATTCCCTAAATTTTTTGATGTTTCAGTGAAAAATGTTGCATTTCATACTTCCAAAAGCATATTTTTAAAAACAGGAAAAAAAGCAAATAGAATTTCTCTGACTCTAGAGCAATAATATTTAGATTTTCGCTGTCAACTGGATTAAGCTTCCAGATTTTGATTTAAAACTTCAGTTTCAATTCACTATATGACACAGTTTATATTTCGAATTTCCAAAGTACGAGATGTGATAATCTATACCTTTTATCATCAAATCCATATCTGTTTATCTTCAGAATGTAAAATAAATGACAGAAATTGCTTATGTCTCTGATAATAAGGTCAAGCTTCAGCACGCAATAGAATTTGCTAGTCGTTACTTATTGCTTAAAAATAAGAAAAAAGTTCTTAGAAATTTTTATATCAACGCTCTAGAAAAAATGAAATTTTCAAACTAAAAAATAACAAACATTAAGCACAAGAAAATGCGAAACAATAACGTGAAACATGCAATATTTCCTCTGTAACTGAAAGTTTCAACAAAAGCAACAATTTCGTTAAGTCCTAAACATTAGAAACGCTGAGAATATGATGATGAGTAAAGAATTCAGACAAAATTACACACAGAGATAAATCATGGAATACACCTATTTTAATTTTTCAATTCGTGCATGTATGAATATTACCATATCTTCCCATGCTATGTGCGGAAAATTTGCTTTTTAATATCATTTGAATCTTAAATTTTATGCGTATACTTGGGGTTGAATCAAGCAATTAGAACTTCCAATAAAATAGACAACGAATTAGAAATACAGAAATAGTTCAGCTAAAATCAGTGATGAATAAAGAGGATAACTTCAAATAAAATAATCATGCTAAAGCGAATCTGTATAATTTTATGCAAAGTAAATGAAATAGAACCATAATTTGTTCAAATATTGTCAGAAAAATCAATTACATAGAATTTTAAATTAAGACTATTCACATTCTGATTTACTGATGCTAATGATTGATTTCTTATTCAAAGTAATGCCGGTATTTCGATCCATTTGTCTAGAGTTTTCTATTATGCCACGCAGTTTCATCCATACTCCTTCACAACAATGAAGCAGAAATTGATTTTTCAGCTTTTTTGCAACGCTGTATTGTCGTCTGTAAATAATTTCTTCTTATTTTACAAAATCTTTCATGAAATTCAATTAATAACTTTATTGCAATACGGAAATGATAAAATTTAGACATTCAAAATATGCAAAATATATGTCCCGAAAATTTTCAAACAATCTGAAAGTCCATTATATAGGCTAAACGGCGTGAATCAATAATAATCCAATCCAACGAACGAATTAAAAGCAAAGATTTGATTGGAACTGAAATCATTATGTAAAAGATGATAAATGACAATCTTCAGAGTGCAGATGTGCTGATCGGACACATCAATCATGATAAGAGATGAAAGTGATTAAGGCTATAGTATTACTAACACATCGTTTGTTTGCGAAACTTCAAAGGTCAATTCCATTTAAACAGCCTAAAGAAATAGTTAAAAATCACAGATATTTATTATCATCTTGAACAAAATATTTCGTTAATTATCTTTTTCAGTAACAAAATCAGTAGTAGGACAGTCTGGTCATTCAGTATTTTGCATTATTATAGAACCCAAACATCTGATCGTTTCATCTGATTACTGTTCAAGCTATATTATTTTAAGCATAATTAGTTAAAAATAAATTACCGAATAATTTTTGCAGCTGCGCGATATCTGTTTGTTTGCATCAGGCTGATTGAAATATATAATTTACAGCGTGAAATAAGAACCGGATCACCAATATTATTAGCAAGTTGCAATTGACTATAGGAAACAAGTTCTGCTTTTTCAGCCTATAAAAAATAAATATAAATCAGCAATTTTTTGTGCTGTAACATAAAATACTTCATTTTTTAATTAATTACAGAATGAAACAATAGCATAAAAACACTTTGTTAAAGGAATCTGATACTGTTTTAACTGTTTCGAAATGCAATGAGATTTTTCAAAATTAAAGGATGAGTAAATTCGAGATTAACTCACAAAATGCTTATAATAATCACCCATGGCTGACAAGGCGCCACCAAAAGTAGATAAAATCCATAAAGATTTTTCCAGCTGCAAACCTCTAATACAAATAGTAGAAATCCTGTAGTTCCTGAAAATAACAACAAAAAAGTGTTAAAAATTCCTTTTTTTATGCCCACATTTTAAAGTCTCTTTTAAAAATTCATCTTCTCATGAAAGCCTATTCATATCGAGTTTTCCGATTTTGCATTTGATTATGAATAAAAAAACTGACTTTCATTATGTCAAACCAGCTCCATTCTATTCATGAAATTATTTTTAAAAAGAATAGACAAGAAATATTGCCTACGAAAATTATATTTACCATTTATAATCAATTTCATTGACCAACGGCTCACGAAAATGAATTACCAAATATACAATCTAAACAGAAATAACATGAAAATTTTTTGAAAAATAATTTTGAATAACCAAAAATCTATTTCTCAACTAATATCTTCATAAATTAAAATTAGTTCCTACAGGAAATCAGCAACCAGAGATAGCTAAAACTCTTCAATCATATCAATTAAGCGAACCTTCAATTATGTAATGATACTTGAAATATGTTTAGAATCTAGAGAAAAGCAATATGTAATATATACTGTCATTAACGGACCAATGTTTATGAGGTTTGCAATTTCTATAAGAAATATAATTAAAACCAAATAATATGCGGAAGAAGATGAAGTGCAATAATCTTAGCCATATGCTGCCAGACAGAACAATTCCACAGTTTAGATTCAATAAACGGAAAACTTACCCCATCATCCGGAATACTGAAATTTCTCCTCAAAAAACCCAATAAAGCTCGTTTTACATATTCTGTCTGAATGGCATAAAGTAATGATACCAAAAAATGAGCCGATGTTTTCCATCTCACAATCGATTTGTTACCCGCCAAATTATTATCCAATTTAGCATAGCAAATCTGCTGTGGCATTCGTAAATCAAGTAATAATGTCCCATTAATTTTAAACCTCATTGAACATATCTAAAACCAACTTAAAGTTATAAAAATAATATCTCCAATATAAAAATTTTTTTTAGAAAGTCCCCTGTTGAAAAGACACATAATTTATAATAATAAACTTTATTCCCTTATAAAGCTACAATGCTATGATTGCCATTACCGCAAGAATCATGAAATCTTAAAAACTGGTCCAGTATTTTCATCCCGTAACTAATCGTAAGATTCAGCAATACAACTTAACTGAATTCATTTCTCCAAATTAATTCTCGTGCGAAGATTCGAAATTTTTTAAATTTCAAAAAACATGCAGAATGTGGAAATCCATCGAAAATAAACTGTTATAAATAGAATATAAGAGACATATCCTTTATAAACTTTATTATTTTTTTAACAATCTTAATTTCTTCAAAGTATATGCAAAAAAAGACGGTATCGGAGCACAAATATGAATTTTTTGCTGACTTCGTTTCGATACAGGAATGATCACTTCTTTCAAATGTATGTACATTGGTAGTCGACGAAATGAATTACCTGAAAAATTGATCAAAGTAGCTTTTCAAGAAATTCATAAACAAGATCTCCAGTTCGAATGAGAGTACATGTACTACAATTTGATAATCCAAATTTAATTATTCAACTACTTGAGATTTTATTTATTTAAAGAACATAGAGGGTATAAATGAGGTACAGAAACGGTTGTATATTGTGAGTTCTAAAATATAACGAGCACATATGAAGCCACCGCAAAGCTACATAGTACTGGTTAGATTTTAAAAAATCACTAAAATTACATAAGCTTTATCACAAAAAGTGAATATTAAAAACAGATATCAAACTAGACATTAACTCCAACTGTACAAAGGAATGAAAGATAAATTAAATTACCAGTAATATTTAAATCTTGTAACGCAATATCCGATAATCGTGGTGGAATTCCTCTTCCTGCTTCTCGGCGACTACAGTTGTATTTCATGTCACCAATAATGGGACATGCAAGGCCGATACCAAGATGAGCGCGTATTTGTTCTGGTACATCTAAAATTCTCGCTTTTAACCTTTTTAACAGCGACTGAAAGTAATGTTATAGAAAACAAACTTTATTCCTAATAAAATATTGTACATCACAATAATTTTGAAGCTTTATTAGTTAATACAGTTTTTTTGAACTACCAAAATATGAACGCTCAGTTTAACCCTCGCAATAACGCTGAACGTGCATTAACTAGCTAAATTATTAAACACAACATTCTTAAAATTGAACTCCCTCATAATCAGAGAAATATAATTAGTGTCCTTCAATCTTCGTGACTTAACTACATATTTCATTCCAGGAACTGTCTAAAATGAAAAAAGTACCACGATTAACGATACACTCCATATAACTGGTATGATTTTTGGAATCATGTTTGAGAACACGATAATACGTACTTGCTTCCAAAAACGGATTGATTTCATTGTTGTTGTTTACACCCAATGGTAACATCTAAATTAGTCAAAAAATTCAGCAAACGAATCAATAAATAATTTTAGCGTTGGGAATAGCATTTTTAAACTTGGCCACTAAACTAACTTCTTCAAACACTAAAGTTATGATTCTACAACGTTTTCTGCACTGTATAAAGTATCTTTAACCTATTAAAGAGAAAGTTCAAAAATTTAATAGTTTTTCTATCACTCAGTTTCATTCATCTAAGGAAGTCAATATTTATAAAAACACTAATTAGTCGAACAGGGCCATTTCCAGTCTTAAACGAATTTTGTAAAGTGATCAAATCTAAAAATGCCATTTTCAATGCGAAATTTATTGATTGATTTATTTGCTGAAATGGTCTAGTTTATATTTTTTATCTATAGTGAAGAAAAAAAAACCATTAAAATCAACCATGAAATTATTATTTTTCCTTCTACACTTGACAAGAGGAATATTGATAGTAGCTTCTTGATGCGCAGGTGCCATATTTGTAATGACACGGTAACACTGCTCTAATAATCTATTATCGTACAAAGCTTTTATTTTTTCCTGAGTACTTTGATTCCTGCAAAAGAAAGCAAAAATTCAGAAGAATATTCTGAGATTTCTAGAACAAACTCTTTCTGAAATTAATCTAACTCGGTTTAATGAAGAAAATCAATTCCTCAGCAATTTCTTAAGTTCCAAGATTAAAAAAATAAAATAATGTAGAATTCCAAAATAATTCTTTTGATAAGTAGACAGACAGGGAGAAATATTTTTGCCCAAATTTATTAATGAACAGAAAATAAAAATGAAAAAGAAAAAATGAACTAACTTTGCTAACAATATCACTCCACTAACAGGTTTTGCAATAGATTTTATCATTCGCAAACAATCGATATGTGGCGTTATTCGAGATGAAAGTTTGGGAAGAATACGTAACAATTCGGCTTGATTGCTCGGTGCATTTGAACAAGCCATTTGATATGGCTTGTCAAATGCGATAAGTTCTTCTGAAAACATGTATAAATCGAAAATATTTTTTGAAAGCAACAAATATATAAAACAGCCTCGGACTTCGAAGAGGGTAAAAAGCGTTAATGCCTTATACTCGAAAATAATAGATAATTATGTGCAGCAATAAATAATACCATCTTCATAAATGATCCGATTGATCATCAAATTAACTAAGTCCTCATCATTCATTTTCCACACTGGTTGAATTTCTTCCCATATTTTACTAAGACCCATATCTTTATATGTTTTTAAATTCAAAATTTCCTGCAATATTAATGCTTTTTCGGAATAATGTATTATTAAATATAGAGCTTACAGCACAATTTTTTTTTTTTCGTAGTTAAGAAATCTAAATTATAATATCGTTAGTAGAATATTACATAAATCATATGGTGATATCTTTACTTATACTTTCTCTACAAAAACAAAAAAATAACAAGATAAAGCTACAGAATCGTCAGATAATTTAATAACAAGCTAAATGGTCAAAAACTGGTTTTCCATATAAAGCTGAATGAAAATTTCCAATTAATCGCTTGGAAATTCATTTCCCTAACACAAATCAGTTTCACAACAGTTTCAAAAATAATTTGACGAGAAGCAAGCACTATTAGTTTTTATTGATTTTTTCCTTTAAATTATTGTTTTTAAATTAAGGATTTTGAAATTTACTTCAATATATCCTTTCACCAAAAATTTAACTTTTTAGCTCTATTAATAAAAATTTACGAATGATTGAATATTATCATCATCTGCATCATTTTCATTGTTACCACATCCAATATTCTCTTTGGAATCTCCGACGAATTCATTTGCTGATCTGTCCAATGGACGTTGAGCTAACCTGAAGAAAAAAAAAACATGAAAATGGGAAATCAGAAAAACTGATACTTTTAAGGATGCTTATGAGTTCTGCCTATTGGATTTATTTCATATGAATCTAAAATTAATAAAAATACTTTTCGGAACTTAATCCATTGATTTAAGAAAAAAGAAGAGAAACCAAAGAGAAAATTTAAGAGAAAAGATATTTCCATTCAACTATGATGCGTTCTAGTCATCTTTGGTGAAATAGCTATAATGTGATGCTTCCTAGCTATCTTTATAAAACCATTTTAATGTAAGTCACAAATGTATCTCTCCAGTATCAGAATCCATCTTGAATAAAACCTAATCAGAACAAATTATTTGATTTAGCAAGATATTTTCTTCATAACCCAAATCAATGAAGTTTCGCACATCAATACAATCCTATAAAAGTCAGATTATGTATTTAGATTCAGTCCTGAGCCGCCTATTTCTTCGTAACAATAAAGACATTAAAACGATAACAGGACATCAACATAAACTGTTCTCAATCTTAACATAATTAGAAAAATATTAGAAGTTAATGCAATCAGTTCCAGAGGAACTAGGAGATTTCTCAGAGGAATCACTGTTGTTTCGGCATACTTATCCCAGTTATTTTTTCAGGAGAAGTTTGGAACACTTCTATAGGTATTCTATTTGATATTATCTCGGTTACTCTTGTTAATTTTCTCAAATAAACTTTTGTCAAAATTATTGTAACTCTTATTCTCGTTCAATGCAGATCGACTGTTTAGGAAATCACTGAAATACAGCGCATCAACATAGTCGATACCAGATGTATCAGGCGAAGCATTACCACCTTCACTACTTTCTTCTCTATCAATTTCGATATTCCCAAAATCACCAAAATATAGCGAGTCGAGGTAGTCGATACCAGAGGTATCAACAATTGTACTTAAACTGCCTGAATCGCTGATCATTTCCTGTTCCAGTCCAGAGAAAATCGATTTGAAAAGCGTCTGAATAAAATTTTGATCCAAAATAAGCCGACCTCTGATCTGAAACAGCACTTCGTTTATTCGAAGCTTCATAGTATTTTTCCACTGTTGTTCTTGATCGTGACATGATTGCAGCTTTCATATGATGTGGAAGAGGTATTTCCGTGGCCTTCTCAATGCCAAAAAAATCATCTTTCTCGTCCATTTTATGCACCATTGTACAGTCTCACTATGCTCTTCCTAAACATATAAAACTGAATTAAAAAACCCAAAAATTGGCTAATTCCTCTGAAAGACAGAAAGCAGCATGAGAAATTTCCCACAAAAAAATTCATTAATGGAACATGAACCACTTATCCCATAATAAAAACAACAAACTTGTATTTGGATTAATTTCACAAAAACATGAACAACAATGAAAACATAGTAAATCTCTAAAATAACACCATGAAAAGTACTAATGGAATTAAAAAAGAATAGCAATGAGCAATAAACAGAAACAAATCATTTGTATTATCTAGACACATCTTCAATATCTAGGTAAGTTTCATATTAGATAAAAACATACCATTTTTAAACTTTCTTTCTATATTAGAGAATAAACAGACCACTTTTAAATTTCTTGAAAAAAAATGCTTATGATGTTATCCCCCCGACAATTTAATTAATCCGCTGGATATTGATGTTCCGAATTATTTATTCTCTATCAGCGGAAATATTGCATAGTGTTTCTTCAATTTCTTTGAATCTTTCAAGAACATATTCTATGCTTCAGTTGTTGATATTTCGGCATTACCATAAAGGCATAGTTAGAATTGCTGACATAATATATTGAAAAGAATAAATTAAAAAGGTGATTTTATAACTTCATAGCCCATTCTTTTAGGCACAACAGAAAGTGCTTCAGTCCAATTTTTTGAGTTCACATAACGCACAAGAATTTCAACAACTTGATTAATTGTAAGCATCACATTGAAAGTTCCATTGTCACGTCGATGTAAAAATTCTTGTATCGGTAATCGTCGAGCATCTAAGCCTAATTCTTCTGCAACATAACATACAAAAATCTTTTCGCTTTCTTTTGAGTTTAAATTTCCCTATACTCTCTAAAACATCTACTGAAAAGATTCCTTAATTGTGTCTTTATAATTATGCCTTCAATTAGTACTATTCACAACGACTAATTCCGAGTTCGAATATCATTGAAGCAATGCTGTATTTTTTAAAAAAATATATTATCAGCATAACAGAAAATCCTTTAAGAAAGAATATATTTCGAAATATAATGAAAATTGACATTATTTGAGCATATTTCTGCTATAATAAACGGATAAATTGATGTTGTTTTATCTGTTTGACACGATAATCAAAACAATATTTAATGAAGCAATCACTAACTATGAGACCAGAAATTTCGAGTTGAGGAATATAAATTAATAGCTGAAAAGTTAATTTTGTAGTTGCTCAAATAATTCATGTTCAAATATTTAATAGCACAGTAAAATAAAATAATAAAAGACACCTGCTCTACAATATGATAACGACCCAACACCAGTTTCATCCACGAGGCCACCAATAATATACACTTCGTCAGGTTTTACATCTAACAACGCATCAAGTTGCGAATCTGGACTCAAATAAACCATATGATGTTGCATAACAATCTGAAATTTTCAGGATAAAAAATGATATTATTGCTTATATTGAAAATGCAATAAAATTATTTCTCTAATTTATATTTTATACAGTGAGCAACACAGACGTGATTTGTGATGCACATAAATGATCAACAAAAATATAAAAGCGCTATCTATATGATGTTAAACAGCGATAGATGACTTAGTAATTGGTACAAATTGATTCTTTTTTTTGAATTACAAACGTGCCGAAATATCTGAGTACATTTCTAAAATGGAAAAGACTGATCAAACTAGACTTTATTTAATAATTAAGTTCCAAAATTCGACAACCAAACTATATAAGCAACCCTGTACAAGTTTAAAACATAACAAGGATCTTACTTCATTTATATTTGTGTTAGAAATGATCCAGTTGAAATGATCGAAACCAGACAACTTCTGACGTCCTTCACATAAAAAACGCTCATCTGGTGAAAGAAGTGTAACCTGCAAACCAGGATTCCTGCAAATTTAAGTCGTCCAACAATTCTCTTTTTTAAATGGAATTAACCATTCAATTATCTATTTACAATTGCAGTGACATAAATCTGACAAAATAGGGTTTAATAATTCAAAAGTAAAAAATCTTTCTGATGCAAATCCTATATGATCATTGCGTTTCATTCACTGCATGTTTCGTATATGTATGACGTATTATATATGTAAGATTATAAAATGTATGTACACTGTACCGTGCGAATGCCACAAAC
Source organism: Onchocerca lupi (assembly GCA_028564675.1). Taxonomy (NCBI): domain Eukaryota; kingdom Metazoa; phylum Nematoda; class Chromadorea; order Rhabditida; family Onchocercidae; genus Onchocerca; species Onchocerca lupi. The sequence continues at coordinate 186,753 of JAOVVO010000068.1, forward strand.
TTGACTTATATCAGTCCTATTTTGTTTAACTGATAGTCTGTTATTGATATATAAAGGGAAACTTTCTATTATACTGGAAAATCCATCAATATATAACCTAATGTAAAATGAAATATCGTATCTCAAGCATAGTCGATAATTTTGATAGATGAAACTGATTTAAATTAAAAAAGACTTTTCTAACGTTTGATCTGTCTAAAACACTACTTATGGTTTAAAACAAAAAAAAAAACAAACTTCTTTTGGAGACCCCAAACACGACCCATTTGCCGAACCAGTTTACCTATTTCTTTATCACTCATACGTTGCGCAAATCCAAAATCGATATACACTTGCAAAACGAAACTAAGCGGTTCTTTGATTGGCAGATTTTTTGCTAGATTTTTACGACGTCGACGCCTTTCTTTAGATCTGTTCAATCTTCGTTTTTCAAGAACTCTAAATTATGATCTGTTGAATACGAAACAGTGTCAAAAATATTGCCTATTAATACTTGTTATCCAATCAAAAAAGCTGAATGGTAATAGCTATATATGAGCATAAATCAGTTTCCTTTAAATAACTTTTAAACAATGTTAATTGTAATATTTTAACATCATATTTTGATAAAGCATCCTTTTTATTTTAATTTAGTTAAATCTTCAATTTAATTTGTCTCTACTTACTATTCTTCAACATACACTTTTCTTTTTCAGTCCATTTTCACTTTTTTTTTTTTATTTATAAGAAGCCATAGTAATTTAATTTCAGGACCAAAGATTAAAAATTCTTGAAAGGAAAGTAAACATAGATCGCAAACACATGAACAGTTTTTAATGTGATTTGTACTTCTCTCCTAATGATAATTTCAAGCTTACATAAAACATTTTGTATATATATAGATTTACATAAAGAATTTTGATGAACATCAAAATAAATTTATCTTCCTTCGCTATTATTTATCTATATTCAAATGATTAAAATCATTTCGTATCTTACCTCATATAACGCGTTTGTTTACTATAAGCCTTATTCAGATGAGACCTGAATTGATTATTTTCTGATTTCCTAACGACAGTCGCCATCTTTTCGTCTTCTAATGCATCAAGTAATTCTGCGAAACATTCCATATTTCTTGAAAAAGAATTATCCTTAAATATTATAGCACATTATATTGAAATGAATATTTTACAAAATTTCAACGTGAAGTTTTCGTTTAATTCACAGTTCAATTAAAGTAATGTATGTAAAAAAGAATTTTTGATCAAAGAGTCTGGGAAGTAAAAAATTGAAAGGAATTATAGTCAATATTCGGTGCGACAGATTTAGCTACCTAAATCAATTTCAGATTAAAATAGAAAATGAATACTCGAAAATAGATGCACGAAGAAGACGAAAAATTTGATACTATAATGTGTTAAATGATGGGGTAACAATTTTCGCAACAACCCATCCAATTAAGAATATAAACCAGAATATCGTGACCAAGTGAGATCTAATTACTTGGTTTGCACTAAATTTTACATACTAATTGTAACAGGGCACAATGAAAATATTAATTTCAGGGAAATGAATGAATATTTATGAAATTGTAGCAGTATTGCTGGAGGAAATATTTTGTTTTGGAAATAGATTTAGAAAGGCTTGGAACTGTATCTCTTTTTATTCTCTTTTTGAAATCCGAAATTAGCACATTTTTCTTATCATATTCTTCCATTTATTCTGACAACATTCTTTTAATTTTCTATATCCTATAAATGGTGAAATAAATTTAAATTATTCATTGATTTATCCTCACAACACTAACATTACTTTTATTTGCTCCGAGATATCCATTAAAAAGTAGATATTTAAAATGGAATATCCATAATATTAGGGCTATTCTGTTTCATCAATAGAGAATTTTTGCAAAAATATGAAAAAATTTTAAATTTAATTTCAAAGGTAAAATAAATTCATTTTAACAACAATTATATTATATTCTGTGATCAAAATGAAGTCCCCATAATAATAGGACTAATGCTTCCCTGCAATAGACGTTTTCTCAATTTATTTTGATTTTTCATCACAGAATGGTTATGTGGGAATTTTGAGAAAGAAAACTTTTTGCAGCATTGTGGAAGGATGGAATCGGATTATTTGATCATTTGAAGTTATGTTTTTTCTAAACAATATAATTTGATCCACCAGCTACTCATCAATCCAATGATTTATTCATTCATTCCCTACTGCAGTATGCATTTCTTTTAAGATATGACGATTAAATGGGGGACAGTACATAACTAGTGGAATTATTGAAATATTTATGCCTATTTGTGGCTTTCAGCAGAAAATTAGGAATGAAATGAAACATAAAGTACATGAAGTTAATTAGTAATGCCTTCAGTTTACACCGTGTGCATGATGCGTGCGTGCAGTATCTGCGTGCATCTATGTGTCAATGTTCTGCGAGAATGGCAAGTAGCAGTGGCAGTTATATGAATGGAATCAACATTAGCTTATCACATCCATTTAGTTAGGATAAGTTTGAGCACTTTCATCTGATTGTAGTGAATGTCGTCCAATCAGCTTCGTTTCATATCCTTTACTAGCCTGTAATACCTTTCTCATCAGGCCTGCTTCCCTAATTTGTGCACACATACATATACGCACATATCACAAATAAACAACTGCTAAGGCTAAAGTATATGCAGCTTTAGTTGAAATCAATAGGGGAAATGAGCCAAGAGCTATAACTGAGAAGTAGAAGATTGCGATAATGAGAGATAAGGCATGGACAGTTGGAGATTAAAAACTTTTTTTTTTTCGTGCTTTCTGGCTGTCTCTTATTGAAGACTTGGCCAAAGTAAGCATAGCCAGGTTTCAGTAGTGCACACGCACACATAAATGCACATGCATGCATAGATGCATGCACATAGAGCAGCTTAGATAGACGTTATGTGCAAGATGGGCTTGTCGTGCAATCTTCTCCACCCCGAAACGAGGCACTGCTAGTAGAAAGGTTGCAAATGGCGACAAGCGGTTGACGGTATGGTAGCAGGCCCGATTTCCGGTGCTGCTTCAAGGAAGGTTTTTTCATTCAACCGAGAAATTGTCTATTTTGTTGCCATTATCATTTTCTCTCTTCTTGCTGGTACTGTCAGTTCGAAATCTGCCAACGGTAGGTTATTAAAATTTCTTTCAAATAGGATTAAAGTAGTAAAGTATTAAAGAAATGATCGCTTTCATTTAAGGCTTACTTTTGGAAAACAAATAATTCAAATTGATAGAATTTTTGCCGAAAAAATAAGATAGAATAAAAATTTTTGATAACTCTGAGATCTGATATCGCAAACGACTGAAAAAAAGAGCCTAAATTACTTAGCAATTTGAAGGTACTAAACATATTATTCAGAAATTATTGTGAGAATAAATATTGCTGATCAAGATGTCCTTATGTTGAAAGCATTTCTGTTGAAAAGTTCTGCAAATAAATCAAGATGAAAAAATCAGATAAATTTCTAAAATCTTCTGAATGATTAAGCAAGAGCTGATTTGACATTCCAAACGATATTCTAAATTCATTTTGATTCAATGATTTCACTTCTTTCATTTCATTTTTATTTCTATACAATAATAATTGCTCAAACAAACTGTTATATTATGAATTTCGAAAATTGATGCTTTTTACTAGTTTAACAATATACGAATAGGCCAAACTAAATTAGATTAACTAAGCTGATGGAGCTTAAGTTCAGCATATAGAAACTAAATTAAAGAAGTGAAATTGAATTCAGCTGAAGTAGATTTATTCCAATTTATTCCACTCCCAGTATTTCAGGAAAAAAGTAAATCTGAATTTATGTGCTTTTTTGAATTTTACTAATTCCAACAGGAATATACATGCGACATTCAATTTTATTTCTTTTGAATCATAAGGTTGTTTTCCATCATGTTCAATTTAGTATTAATTTTAAAACTAAGAGTTTATTTTTAATTGATAAATAAGATCTCATCTTTTTATCTAAATTTTTAATTGAAAAACAAGTTCACATCTCCTTATTTTTCGCAATTCACTTTTCCTTTAATTGCATCATCTTTGCCAAATTTTCCCATACGTCCATTATAGCTTTCATTGGCATTCGTGAAGTCGGAAATTTTTCCAGAAAAATTCTAAAAAACATCGAAATGATATGAAAAATTTCTAAATTACTTCTTGCGCAAAAGTTTTAGTTCACATAAATGATTAAAACATAGGCGAGCATTTTATCGCACCAATCATCGCTACAGCTTTCTGAATGATTACCCTTGAACTGACGTCATGCATTCATTTATGCATTTATAAACAGGCACAGCCAACGACATTCTTATTTTCTAACTTATTTGAGTGGAGTTTTTTAATAGCCAATATATCAGTTAAAGCAATATTAATTAGTAAATGTTAAAGTAAGCGGAAGAAATTGAGAGACGGCAAGGATCGATAAGCATCAACAAATTCAGAATCCGGAAAAGAACAAAAACACGAAAAGTTTCTTCGAGAAAAAAATTATTAATTTATTGATTTTTTAAACGAATTTTAATTTGCAGTTGAATAAACAGTTGAACTGATGGCAATGCAAAATCTGTGTATTTCCAAGCAACTATTGTTAAAAGCTATCATCAGATGCGAAGGAGAGATTATTCTCTTAACAACTTTATCTTATGTATAACTTCTCTAATTTTTTAATTAAGAAATGGGGGAAAAGTGACTCATCACTAATATTTTGTTCGGATTTATAAAGTTCTTCACATGGTTTTTTTTTTTTAATGCATTTTTAATCAAAACTCCTTTTACCTGAAATATGTTTGTTGAAAAAGTAAATTTGTTAGTATTTTTGAAAAGTTAATTTATTTTTTTATAAATTTTAGAAAAATTTGCATTAATTTTTTGAATCGCAGAAGTTACAAGCCCTTCTCAGTATAAATTTTCATTTTGATTTTTTTATATCATAAGTTAATTTTTATGGTTTTTATATGGCCTGCTATTTCTTCTTATTCCTTTCATATAAAATGGTGGCTTATTTGCATTTCATGTAAATACTTCTTTGTTGAATTATTTTTAAAGTTTCAAAATGACGAACTTTTTTTTAAAATATTTAAAAAGTATGGTTACTAGGTAACGTACATTGACGTCATTTAAGAAGGCATTTAAGTGCTTTTTGGAGACATTCATAATGAAGTATTTTGAATAGCTATTCAGATGAGATGGTTTTTATGAAAACATCAAAGTAAAAAAAAAACTAGGAAAAATCTATTTATTTTCTTCTTTATTAAAAAAACTAAACGGATTTGCAAGGGGCCCCATTTGATCAACACATATAATATATAACTTCTAGTCATTTTTTTTCTCATTATTTCGACTACAAAATCAAAGTTATATAGTAAATAAGCACTGAAAGTTTGGAAACAATAAATGTATGCTTATAATGAGTCCCGGATGTAATTGTTATTTATTTCCTCTTTTATTATAATTTATTTATAGGCAGTAGTATAAATGGATTATGATATATGTTGGTTGGTAAAATTGTATTTTCTTGCATTCAATAATTATTAAAGAAGGTTTCTCAAATGAGTTGAAAAGGAAGCATAAAAATGTATAATTCGTTTTATGGTTAGAGACTCTTTCATTTGCCTCTAAATAGGCGAAAGAATTTAATAAGTATTTTTGGTACTACTTTTTTAATAAAACATTAACAGGGAAGAAGGAAATCATGTTTACTTCAAAATGATATGATCAACAAGATTTCAAGATGAAAAAAAATATGTTTGTTGTAATCCTCATATCTTAAGTTAGCGATTGTTATTGTAGACGATATATTCTTTAAAGAAGTGAATTTTTATCCAAGTTTAAGCTATCAAATCAAAGGAATGACGAAATGGAAGAAAATTAACATCAAATGTTAATTATTGAGGCATGCTGTTCATTATTGAGGTTAAATTCAGAGTAAAACTATCTGGAATTTGATTAAAAAATGATGAAATAATACTTTTTTAAATGAATCCATCTTTATCCCCAGAATATTGTGAATATTTCGATAAATTAAGAAAATTTCAAATTTTTATTTTTCAATCTTCATGATTGGTCCTTGAAATCTTCTAAATTGTTTTGGGAAAGAAAATTTTGTTCTTCAAAATGCTTATTCTTAATTTTAATAAGCTTTAGTTCAGACTTTTTACATAGATGTACTTAGTAAACAGCTTAAAAGTAGCGATTTAGAAAGAAATTGCAGAATGGATTTTGTCCATTTTAACAGATAAATTGCTGCAAGGCTTTTGCCTTTCCTTTTAACATGCTTAAAAAATATTCTCAAATTTAGCTAAGAGATTTAGATTTTCATTTCTGCATGATGAGATATTTTGAAAGGAAAAGAAAAGTAGACAGAATGTTGAAAATGTTTTTCGCATTCTTTTTCTTCGCTTTTAATTCTTTGAAGAAATTTACCTTCCATAGACACTTCAAAGAACCATTATAGCTCCAACTAATATTTCTGAATTGAGAAATCTTAGAATTCATTAATAATATGTAGTCCAAAAACAAGCAATATTATTCGTATATTTTTCTTTGCTATCAGAACAAGTCAACCATTGGATGATAGATCATAACCGAAAGTTCCAAGATTCGGCACAAATGTGAATGCCAACTTGACTTTGTATGAATTTTTATAACCATTATACGGCTTGGTAATTATTATCATTTAAAGGAAGGAATCACTATTAGAGTGCATATCAAAGTATGCAATGATTAGAGCATCATATGTTTTAGTCATATTTCGATATTGAAATTTAGTTTGTTCTATCATTCCCTTAATTACTAGTAAACAAATAAATCTCCAAGCAAGTTCCATTCTGCAAAGAATATGTCAGCAATAGTGATTATCAATTATTACGGATGAGAAATAAGAAGGAAGTTAAATTAGTATTCAGAAATAGGATTCAAAATACAATCAGAGTTTGAAAGACCTAATAAAGCTAAGAGCTATTGATATAATTATATCTTTTGTAGCTGATCAAATGCCACTTTTATTGGCAAATGCTAATCATCTTAATTATTGTCCCACTTATTTTTATTCGCAAATCATTTAAAAATAATACGGATCATTTATTTTTTCATACCATATTTCTTAGCGATGCATATAAACGAGTAACGAGATTTTGGGGAAGATATTCATAATGTAAACTGTTAATATTTTTCTGTTAAGACTGTTAATTATTCAAAAAATCTATAAATGTATTGATTTTTTTTCTTTTTTCCTATTTTTTATTTTTTCCTCCTTTATTTGCTTTTTTTTTAAAATATAAGAATGACGTTATGAAGCTCAAAAATAACATCTTATTAACAACCATCACAATATATTCAATTGGCGCTCTAATTACCTTCACATTTCTATCTTTTCTTTTACAAAACATTTGAAGCAAAATAATGATAGCTTCGTAATCATGTAAAAAATTGAAATACTAATTATTTTTGTGATTTCTTATTTATAAAATAAATAAGGGTGTTACAAGAGAATTAAAAATTGTACTAAAAGAAAAATCATTTTCTCTTTTTCTAGAGCAGCGAAATTTTACTGTTCCATTTACTTTTCCTTTGAAATAATGTTAAAATTTCAAGAATTTTAAACAAATATCATCAGCAGTTCATAAATTAGTTTAAAAAATTTGAATTCTGTTAAAGCTGAAACAGATATTAAAATGCGATTTTTCAAAATGATTTAAAACATGCTCGATATCTCATAAATGTCTATATCATAGCCATTCTGCTCATAATGATTTTGCTATTTTCCATTTTGACATTTCCATGCTCTACATAATTTCAAAAGTAATTTAGAAGCTTATAAGAAGGGAATAAATCGAGAGATAATCTTTTAACGGCCAATAAAGGAAAAATTAATTATCCTCTATATTCAAGCATCAATAAGCCATTCGATTTTTTTATTTCAACACGACTGCCTACTTATTGATTTTGTTTAGTTACATAATTTGTTGAGTAAAATGTAATATCGTACTTTAGAAAAAAAAGCTCACAGTATTATTTTTTCAGCTTTTTTTAACTTAACCGAAATAATTTGATCGTTCATTAATCTCTTGATAATTACTTGATTTCAATGAATTGATATTATTACTTTTCAAAAAAACTTGGTTCTTTCTTTTAGGTTGCATATTGTACGATGAAATATGCGATGAAGACGAAATTTGTGTACAAGGTTTGTCTTAATTTATAAAAAATTTCACTTAAGAAAATTTCATTTTCATTGAAGGAATTATGAAGTTTTTATATTTTGCTGTGAATTTAATTCTGAATTCATTTTATACGGTAATTCCTTGATGTAATCAGAGCTTTCTGATATTCAGTTCAACATGTCTTTTGTTAGTAATGTGTTATTACCAGCATTTTTTGGAGTTGATTCAATCTTCTACTATTTCACTTCATGCATTGGCTAATAGAAGTATAAAATAATAAGATTAGTCAAAAAGCTTAATAGTGCAGCTAATGAACTAACAAGCCTATAAGCCAAGAAAGTCATTGGACTAACATGTTACTCATCATTTTTTGTCCAATGGTGAAAATAAGATGAGGGAACTATCACCTTTTTAGAGAAAATTAAGTATTTTTGTAGATTTGTTTCAAAAAATAAAATCATTTTAAATTCTTCGTAAAATGAATTTTTTTATTCCACAATGTCTCTTTAAGACCATAAGACAGGTGCTTTAATGTACCGTATCCTTCTTTCATGTTTACACAGATACAAGTATCAATGGTATCGTGATACTAAATTAGTCATAACTATTTCCCCTAAATAACATCTGATTTCATTCGTTTAAAAAAAAAAAAGCATTCTTACACTATTTGTTTCCTTCAATTTTCTTCATATTTTATAAAAAATGTGATCGAAATGTAACCATTTTTTGATAATCTGAAAAAATTCATATTACTAATAAACATCGCATTAATTTTAATTTGAAGAATCATCGAAGAAATATGCTAAAATGTAGACAAAAATTGTGATTAGTAAACTAATACTAGGAAAGTAGACAAATAGATAGATAGTCAAATAAAAGGATACGGTAAAATGTCGGAAAGACGTGTAGACGGTTATAGTAAACTTTTTAATACAATTTGTAAAAATTTCTTAGCTAAAATTTTAAATATAACTTACATATAAAGCATAGAAAGAATGCATATCAGCAATGCATATAAGGATAAAAAGGTATTATTTTAAATAAAATGAATTCTCTGTGCAGTTGATACTCTGAAAAGAATACCAAAATCTTAATCTTTTTATTTGCTTCAACAATTACCGTAATCCGAATTCTTATTCAAATTACATTTAGCATAGTAGCAGGTGATAAAATAAAAATAATATATTCATCACATCTACATATCATCTAATGAAATTTATTAGTTTGATGTTGATAACGGACAGGGCTTCTGTATGACTCATTTAGAGTCAAAAGTTTTCGAATAGATTTCAAGACAAAGTGCATCTTTTATAGACGGTTTATTTGGCGAATGTGCATCAACCGAACGTCTTGCTTTGATTGTTTCAAATCCGGCCGAATATATTCTGAAGAAAGTTTTAAGTTCTCAATTAGAACAGCTTGGTCGAAAAGGTTATACCTTGGAAGATGCTCGAACACAATGTCTTATCGCATATTTCAAAGTGGTTTTAATGCTACAACTCAAATATGATCTTAACTTTTGCAATGTTGTTAATCCGGAAAATATTTGGCGAATGTTACAGGTTGGTGTTTCTCTTTTCTATTTTGTCTGAACATCATCTTAAAGAAGCATACAATAATCTCGAAATTGAACTAATGACTAATGGAAAATAATAGCATAATATTTGTCAATAAAATATTCATTAATTTCCCTAGTTTAATTTTGGAAATTACTTCTCACATTTTTTTATTGCAAATTTTTTATTAGATACTGTAACGATTATTTCGAAATATTGTTCTTTCGGATTGTAATTAATCAAATTTTCGATTTAATCAATTAGATTTTAATTTGTTCATTCGATTATGTAATCGAATTCTGAAAATCCAATAACAGTGAATATATGAATAAAATGAGCAATAATTTAGAGTTTCTTTCTTGCTGATCTTTTGAAATTTTTGCTTATTAGCAACAACAGTTCACTATTCGTATTTGATATCATTTTTTTTTTTAAATTCAAAATTTTTTCAATTGTTTAATATACAATGCATTACATATCATATAGAATAGATTACAAAAAAGTGAACTAGATATGATTTATGTCCGAAAAATGTTCAGCAAAACTGATGCAATAAATAGGCATTTTGCTTTCTATAAAGTATTGATTGCAGTGAAAGATATAAGAAACCAACCTTTTAAACTGATATATTTTTTTAAAGAGATTTTGAATTGACAACTCCTTCCCCTTACTAAGATTGTTTGCTTTTTTTAATGCTCCATCTTCTTTTTTTTTTAACTTTGAATGTCTTAAAAGTAGGAAATTTTTTCAAAAAGAACGTTTTCTCTATGTCGGAAATTTGAATGAATTATAAATGACGAATAAAATAACTTACTTTATACAACTTTACCATATGAAATTTATCCGTTTTTGAAATCATTAAATAGCACCCGAAATTATAAGTGCAGGGGAAAAGTTTTAAGGAAATTATCGATTTCGATGCCTCGATTCATCGATTGATTTGTCAAGTCTTTTCAAATTAATTTAACAATTGCAACAAATTAAGAGCAATATCGCTTCTATAGTATTTGAAATATTTAAAAAACGCTCAGTATAAAGTTTGGAAATCCTCTAATGTTCTTTCGATATTAAATTTATGTATTTCATATCATAATGTTCAAAGCTTAATAAGACCCAAGTTTCCCTTTCAAGATTAGTTTGATACGAAAATATTTTAGTCAATAAAATTGGCATTCGTAAATGATGTTACGACCGTTCAGAGTGTAAATTCGGATAAGGAATTGTTGGATAATTTCATAAAACAACAACAACAACAGCAGATAGGTATCTTCGAGAATTAATGCATATAGAAAATGTTTAGCACTTTGAATTTCAATAATTGAAATTTTAAATATTTTTACATTTTACACTGCAATATCTTTACAAATACATCTAATTAATTTTTCAGAAATTTAATTTATTAAAGTTAGTCAAAAAAAAAATTATAAGGAAAATCTTGTTTTCCTATCCTCTCTAGGCTTCCTTTTAGATTCCACAGGTGATGTAAACAGCGATGATGATAACAGTAACGCAGAAGATTTCAATTCGATTCCTGAAAATATGTGGGGTAACAATAATATTTTGAAATCAACGGAATGGGATGGTGAAGAAAAATCAATTAATAACGATGGGAATATGCTGGCAGTAAAAACTTTCATGCCATCGAGTACGGTCATTTTACTATCCAAATAATAATGCATCCGAAACTCGTTTGATTATCCAGAATTTTCATGAATGTTATCTGTGATGATGTTCGTCTTATTTATGATTGATATATAATCTCTAGGGCTTATTCACTTATCTGAAATATATGGCTTCCAAAAAATTTTTTTACTTGTAATAATTTTGATTGAAATAATCGCAATTCATAATAGTAGCATCCACCAAGTGATTACAGACAAAAATACTGTTGTATGAATAGTAATAGTTTTCTCAAATGATAAAGGTTAGCATTTTTATATTAAAATAAATTCGATTTGGAATAATGTTTGCAGCAGCGCCAAATTCTGGTGAAGAAGAAGAAGAAGAATCGATGATGAATGCCGTTGGTTATCATGCACCTGTTTTAAAAAAAGATATCGAACATCTTGGCAATCAGAATACAGGTTAGTTAAAAAAGTTTTACCACCATTCACTTGAATCGTATGAACTAAAACACTAATTTATTGATCCTAAGACGAAATGTGGTTGAGGACGTGATAACGAGGTGTAAAATAATGAATCATACAAGGTAACAAGGCAATTAATACTTTTTTTCTGAAATTTTAACCATTGAAATTCAAATTCGCTAAACAGCCGATCATTCATTGCAACATATTTCCTGGCACCAATGCACTTTTTCACGTTTTCGGTAAACCAAATTGTTCAATCCATTTTTCATTCAGTGAATGAAATTCATTAATTAACAAAGTTTTAAAATGCAGAGTGTACTTCTAGCGAAAATTTATAACTTCAAACCGATGACTGCTTCATTTTTATTTGATTGAATCAAAAATATATTGTTAGAAGATTTCATTCATATGATTTCCACTAAAGTTTATTTGTTTTCAGGCTTGGAAAAAATAGAGCACAAAATAGTGAAAGGAATGCCATCATATCAGAAGGTAGACGGTAATCGAGTATATCTAAAGATTGCCAAAGATCTAGATGATGGCAAGCTGCGTAATCTGATCAATTATTTGGATTTCTCAATTGCAAAGCCTAATCAACTTATATTCGATGATTTTTTGTACGCTTAATTATCATTTTGAGTATTGAATTTGACTTATCAGTCATCTTTTTTTTTTTTCAGCAAATCCAATCTTAATATCCTAAGTAGTGATGATTGGATTGTTTCGAAATTCTTTTGAAAATATTTACCGAAAGCTTGAAACTAATCAGTAAAAGTGACATATATTAACTAATGTATCATATCACCCTGAATATGTCGCAATTAATCAGACCTCGGCTAACTTTTCTACTTACTTAACATCCATATTTCAAGTTATTCCTATTTCATAAGTAAGAGCTCGTTTTTTTTTTTGTAGGTTGGATGGTGATCAGTTATCATTCCGAGCTGGTCGATCAGCTTTAACACTTCCACAAAACGAAAATCGCCTGAATTCAGTGGGAGGTATCGCAGAAGATGTTTGTAAGTATAATCTTTTCTTTTTTTCCTTTTATTTTTAGATCTAAACTTGAAATAATCTCCGAAATTTGAAATTTGCCAATTACAATGACAAAAACGAAATTTTTTACTTTCTTATCTGTATTGTTGTAGATAAACGACGGAAAAATATCCAAGCAGTTTCTGGAGTACACGTTGATGAAACTGGTATCGGGAGCGGAGAAGTAAACCGATTTTAATAAAATGTTTAAAAAAAAGATTTCTTTAATATCGAGGCAATATATTGCGATTACCACTTATCCCTATTTTATTATTATTTATTATTATTATTATTATTATTATTATTATTATTATTATTTATTATTATTATTATTATTATTATTATTATTATTATTATTATTATTATTAT
>JAOVVO010000069.1:0-199190 GCA_028564675.1 Onchocerca lupi
CTTTGATTGGCACCATATGTTTTTTCGAATCTGCCAAGTTGAATAGTTCGACTGGTGAGATCCAGCCGTAAAAATCATCAAGGATGACCACGTCCTGTTGTTCGTAGCCGTCCCACCATTGACCCATATTCGCGGTCTTGATGTAATAGGACTTCGAAAGGGTTGTGGCAAATGTTGTTTTGCCAACTCCAGTCTCGCCAATGATGAGGTATAGTTCTGTTGGTTCTTTATGGTCTTCGATGAAGCGATTCTTAAAAGTTATTGTTTTTGACATATTTCGCATGACGAAGACTGGGTCTTCGTCTGCCATTTCTTCGAGGGTCATTTCGTCCCTGCGATACTTTTTTAAGCAGTCGGCTTGTATTTCCGACTTTCGTTTTTTGGGTTCGGCTGGCCGGGTTCCAATTTCTTCGTGTATTGTCTCTTTTGAGCAATACTTGAAGTTCTGAAAATCGGTCCCTTTGGCCGATTCCATTTGTGTACCTCGTGGTAATTTGGCTTGCAAGGTTGAAAATCTGACGGGACTGTTCAACTTAAAAAAGAAGTCCACTATATATATATTAGAGATGGGAGTGGTTTACATTAATCACCGGAAACTGTTAAGACCCGAGTACAACATAAGCATCGTAACAAGATCTAATGAGAAGATTAGCATGTGAATATGCACAAAAATGTGAATTTAGATGAGTATTATGAGTAATTGACAGCAATAGCATTTCCTGTGTGCAAGAATACAAAGATGTGACCATAGATACAAGCGGAAAAGCATGGGAAATAAATCTAAGGAACGTGAAATGATTCACAATATTGATTACAATGAGGAATTTGGTTGAAGTATTGCGATAGTTCGCGACAGATGCGCTTTTGTTAGCGCGTGAGGATGCAATAAACATTGGCATAGTTAGGGGTTACAAAGCTATTTAAGAACAAAGAAATGATTCAATATATCTACAAGAATTACAGATCATCTGCATGAAATTTTCTTCGGTTGTTCCGACATTCCTGACTGAAGGGGTTGAATTCTTTCAGCGGGAAGGAAGTAGGAAACGTATATTAGCAACTCTCGTCCTTTGAATCGTTGTGTGGTATGCGATTTCTTTTGACACTTCTTGTACTTAGCGCAATGGATTTATCTTCGATTTCTTGCATTGGTTTCTCGAACACGAGTGATTGATTATTTGAGTTGGAAACATCATCAACTTCTAGAGGATACAAAAGGAATCTTCCATATGGCATTTCTTGCTTCCCCAGCCTTTCTTTTATTTCTTTGACCCTAGCTAATTTCCATATTCAACGAAGAACATCTAATTCATTAACTAACACTATTTCTTCTTCGCGTGGTTATTCTGGTTTCTTCATTTCTGGGGGATTATGTTGTCTTTGAGTTCTTTCTCTGAGACCGGTTATATATTCATTTTTCCAGGTGTCGCTGAAATCGCGAGGAGTATCAGAGATTAAGTGATCTCTTTGTTATTCAAGTGTATTTCTTGTTTGGTTATGTGGATTTATTTCTTTGTTATTAGGTCAAATGGCTTTATAACTTTTTCCTATGTTAGGTCATGCGCCAATACCTTTCTCGTTGATGACTGTCGCATATTTTTCTTCCTCTTCTTTCTTCTTCTGCGGCGGCGAAACTTTCTGGATGAATTCCAGCCATTTTTCATCGGTCGACTCGATCATGGCAATGTATAGCTCGAGGAATTTGATGTTCTGATTGAAGGTTCTTGATTGAAGGTTCTTCTTGCCACGTATTGTTTGGGAAGTTCGTTGTTCGATAAAGTCGAGAAGCGTTAAGTCATCCAGAAGTCGAGAAGCGAGAAGCGTTAAGTCCAACCCTTTGATTTCCTCGATGAGTTGTACTAACTTCTGCTTTGCCGCTTCTATGTTGATGATTAGACTGTCAGACATATCCCGGCTCGTGACACCAATAAATTTTTGTCAGGAACTTTGATTTGTGGCACGAACGAATCTCAAACTTGGATAATTAAACTGTTTATTACAAAAAATTTGAAAACGCGACACGATGCGTAACAATTACAAATCGATAATATTACTTAAATAAATTTAGTGATAAATTTATTAATATAAAAAATAGGGTAGAACGATATAAAGGGAAATTTTAAAAAAACCGAATCGGAGCATTAAACCGTTTCCGTTGACATGTCTCGCATGAAATGATAGAAGGCGATTACGCGCATGAGGGTACAATAAACATTGGCTTAGTTGAGGGTTACAAAGTTATTTAAGAACAAAGAAATGACTCAACAGTATTGTAAAGGAAAGATAAATAATGAACACGAAAAATCATTTCTGAACAAATGAATTACTAATCCTTGTATTTTAAATCAAATATAATCAAAGTTAGTATTTTTCTGTTGTCGTCAAAAATGCATCCCTTGTGTCATCAAGAAATCAAGCATAACTGCAGAAGGCACTGTTGTCTACTAATTAGCAAATGCATCCAAAGTATCGATGTTCTAATTAGAATTAAATGAAATTTTTAAGAAATGAAAACAAGAATTGGATGGAAATTTTTTTAAATTGTGATATTAGGCCAGATTATGCATTGAAATAATAACAGAATAATCGACTGAACTCTCTTGTAACTGATCTGAGGCAATTTTATAAAATAAATGAATCTTTTTTATTCGAATACAACATGATTAATTAAAATAAGCTTTGATGCAGAGTATCAACAATTCCTCTGTTCCATCATTATTGCAATCGTATCATAAATCTAGCGAACAGAAAGATAATGATGAGTTCATAAGATCATAGAATGAAAATAATATATATTGAAGAGTGAAATGATAACAAAAATACTGAAAAAAAATGGCAACTTAAAAAAGCGTTAAAAAAAAAAATTTCGCCATGCTGTTAGCTTACAGTGAAGTAAGTGGTTGCTGGCACAATCGCTCTTGAACAAGTGAAATATTTAATTCCCATTCATTCAGTAGCACATTTTGCGAAGAAATATTTTGTAAATTGATATATTCGTTATAGAAACTGATATGAGAAAAATAATCATTCAACATAGCTCATAAATTTCCGTGTTAGAAGTACCATTAAAAACTCGTTATTTAATTAATCAATAACCCGGTAAATAATAAAATTTGTTTTTCCGCGCAATTTTTGAGTTGAAAAGATCTGATAATGTTTGTTCCACGAAAGATACACTTTCACTTCCCTCCATTGCGATGAAACTAATAATTTAGCGGTAATATAAATAATATTTTAAACTAAATAATATTCATGTAAAAAATTATTAACGAATCTTCTTCGATAGTAGATTTAACTATCAAATATTTTAGGCTGCGGAATCTATACATTGAAGATACGATAGTTCAGACAGTTTCCAAGTAATATCATGGACTCATTGTTGTTTGTCTAATGATATCAACAATAAGTTTAACGCTCCTATTGTAAGTTTACTAGTTTACTGGAACAAGCCTAAATAAATCTCCTATAGATGGTTAACGTTCTGCAGTTTAAATAACGATTAAATATCCTGCAGCGTAAATGCAGGTTACATATCCTGTAGGTTAAATGAACATCCTGCAAATGGCTAGAATACATATGCCAGACAGGACATTAATTCCTTCAGGCACTTTTTGTGCACATTTTCGATAAATTTCCTCACCAGTTAAAAATCTGCACATAAATCTGAAACGAGCCACATTAAGATCTTATCGATAATGTGAAAACTTTCATTCTTCAAAAGCAATACTTTTCTTCTCGATGAAGCCTGAGATTGTTCGACATATACAATATATCATTGATGCATTCAAGAAAAGGCAGTTTTAGTTACCTAAATGATGATTTTTTTTGACGAAATTTCGGGCATCAATGCCTACGACCGATCAATTGGAAGTTATCTTTATCATATTTATATCGAATCAAAACTTTATTTGAATTTCATAATTTTGAAAACACCGGGTATTTTTAGATATGGAAATCGTTTTATTTAATTTAATAATCGTCAACACCAACCACCCAAAAGCGCACCATGCGTCCGAAAAAATTTACATGCTTTGTAACGAAATCCATAAAATAAGAGTTTTAAAAGGTTGGTAAACTCAATAGATTAGGGAGATTAATTGTACAAATCTTAGGATCTTTACAGTTGTCAAGAAACACAAAATCAGAAAAGAAAAATGACTGATATCATTAGATATATCAAAAATGCAAATTTACAATCAATAAAATGAGAAATAAATAAATAACTGAAAACAACTTTTCAAACAAAAATTGGGAAAGCTTGTGAATTAACAAATACAAAAGTGAAAACAAGAGTGAAAAAGACAATAGGGGAATCGTGGCGTGTTTATTATGCAGTAATCTTCCTGGACTGAAAGATAAACTGCCGAACGTTTCTCTTCTTCGCGGTTTGCTTGCTAAGGAGTTAATAATATAAAAAATAGTATTAGCGGCTTTAAAGCAATTATCTTTCTGGACTGAAAGAGTAATGGTTGCTTTTTTGTACAAATTTGACTCTGAAATCATATTATTTTCTTTTTATTTGGAACAAAACGATGTTTCATTCACTCAGCAATTTCTGGAAATTTCCTAGTCATTTACTGTTTACATGCCAAATTACTATAATCATTTACAGACCAGTTAGCGATACTACTAATAAAATGTCAAACAGGTATTCGATAATACTTGACATTTTATTAATAGAAACAAATTCTACAACAAATGAGAGAATCAAAAACATGAAAAAAAAAATTCTCTAAATTTTACTCAAAGCACTTATCCAATATTACTCGAAACAGTTGGGATTTTTAACAAAAAAATAGAATGATGGATTAAAAAGGAAGAAAAATATGCCGGTTCTACCGAGGCTAATACTTATTGCTGAAATCGAGGTAAATATCTGAGACAAAGTAGCAAATGAGGTGGAAAGAAGAGAAGTACTATTTTGGAAAGTAGTAGAAAACTACTACTCGAAATTGGAGGAAAACTATCAATAAAAATTGGCTTTTAATGCAAACAATTGAAAAACGTAAAACTTATAAAATTATGCATAAATCCGATATTATTCAGCACAGTATAGCTTAAACGGCCTCTACTTCCTCATCCATAATGTCACATGTTTCCGGAAGCAAAATTTCCGGATCCACAATCTAAACACATTATAATTAGTTAGCAAACAAGCTATTAAGTCCATAAAATTTATTTCAGCTTATCTATCAATTTCCAAATCGCAAAAAACAATGTTTGATAAATTTCACAACAAACTTTCCGATCATTACTCAACAAATATTTCCATTTTTGATCAAATTGTCGATTTAGTAGAAAGATCACAATAATCATATTATAATGATAATGATGCATATTTAACACCAAAAATATTTCACAGAACTTTAGTTCTGTTTTAATTTTCGTTTAGTTCATTTTCTTTTTGATCCAAAATGTAAAACACTACCGCTCATTCATTACTTAGTATATGCGGTTCTAATTCCTCTACAAGATGTGTACTTGCAGGTATGAATTAAATAAATCCCAAATGATATGGAAATAAAATCAAGCTTATTTTCATATCTTTCATCATCAAACGGCGCTCAAACTGTTTTATTTATCAAATTAAAATTACATAGAAATTTTACCTCGAGATCACCATGTTCAATGAGCAAATGAACCCGCTTATGATAACTTTCATGCTGTTCCATCGCCTTGCGATCTGCGAAAGTTCTCAAGCATACCTAAATTAAACACATGATTTAAGCAAATTCCATTCCTTTAACCGTAGTTTCTTCTTTTTTTTTCTTTTTGCAAAATATCCCATCTATCACTTCGAGAATACTTCTTATTTCAGAGCACTAACTTCGATTATTTCATTCATCACCAACTTACAAATCATCCATTTTATATGGAAAAGTAGTACTCAAAAAGCTTTTGAAAATTAGCAAACTTATAAGTATGATCTAGAAAAAAAAAGCTTACTTCACAAAATAATGGTCGCTCAGTCCTCGCCATTGGATGTTCAATATCAATATGTTCAACACATTCCAACCTTGACATAAATACCACCTTACAAATGGGACAATCAAAACGTTCAAATGATAACGCGCGGGCCTGCTCGAATATTTCATCCAGATTGAATGAATTCTCCTCAGCTGACTTTAACAATTCTGACAGTCTTCGCATCTACAAATGAAATTATTAACCGTGATATTTGTATGATAACGGTTGACGTTTGTTATATCTAAACATATGTTCGAATGCTACAAGCAAACCCAATAAACGTAGTCTGAACGATTATACATATGAATGATCTAATAGTTCATAATAAACAGCTTTCAAAACATTATATGGAAATTGGTAACATAACATTTTTTTTAAATTTTTTAAATATAATTCTGCAATGATGTCAAACAACACTAGTTTTATATAAAAACTGGTGATCAAAATTTTACAACTTCATTAGATTTTTCGGATGGAAGCTTACTTTATTTTTCTCTATTCCTTCCTCAAAATAAGAAATGAATAAGATATTTTTTTTTTTTCTGTAACCTTTTCAACTATGGGAGCACTTGGTAATAACTCCCCACGTCGGATTTTTTCAATCCACGGTCGTGCATCAGGACCTAAACCAAGTTTTCGTTTCCGTGGACGACTTGGAGGTGTGAAAAAGGGTTCACCGGCACTACGCACTATTATGGCATCATCGGGAATATCTGCTGGTGGTCTTCGATTACTATAATGATAAGGATATCAATTAAAAACCGCAGAAATTGAAGAAATCTAGAAACAATATGTATTAAAATCAAGCAATTCAGTAAAAACAATTCAGTAATCAAATAATTCTGCCTTCTCCTAAATGCTTTTTTTTTTTTCTTTATCTTTTTTTTTTTTTTTTTTTTTCAACATCTCATGTTTTTTAACCATACAGAAAAGACACAATGAAGGATCCAGAAATTCATCCAGCTAGAAATTCAGCCAAATTAATCTGAATTTCTATCATAGAGTTTTACCATGATGTGATTTTAGAGAAGGAAGTTATTCATTCTCTCCAACACAACATGTGATTTTATACCTAAGGAAGATGAATTTAGAATGGAAGAGGAACGCGAAAAGGCGTTTCTTGTCTTTTATGCAATAAAAACTAATAAAAAACTAAAGTTATATTAATTAAATAATCAAGATAAGTCTTACAGTCGAAAAGTCTCCTAGTAAGTAGGACTTTATGAAAATTACGGGACAAATTTCAGTGAATATTTCGCCATACTTAAATGTTAATTCAGTCAAACCGTGAGAATTGATTATTTACCTTGCAAACGGCTTCCAAGCTTCTTCAAGTTCTTCTTTTGTTGAAACATGTGTTTTCAAATGTTTTTTCAAATTGCCCTTAAGTCTGCATGTCTTACCGCAATATGGACATGCATGAGGAGTAAAGCCACTATGTACCGAGCGATGCTCAAATAAATTGGACTTAAATCGAAATGCTTTCCCACAGATATCACAGCCAAATGGTTTTTGATCCGTATGGATTACGGCATGCTGCTGCAGACCTAAAATTATCAGATTTCAACCTTTTTTAATTTCTAAAGAAAAGCATACAAACTTTAAAAAAATAGGACTGATGCACTTCGAATAAGCAAAGTACAAGCGAAATTCTTAGATAAAAGTTTCAAAATCATTTAATTTTCACTTTTGAAATACTTGGCAATCCATTATTTTCAAGACATATGATTTTATTTTTTCCACGACTTATTCTTTCTATCGTATTTACATATAAAGCTTAATTTATCCTCGCAATTTCGGCTCAATTTTATTGCTTACAGTTAAGTGAATGACACATCTCTGGTACTCACACTTCAGTGAGTGCTAAATCTTTCTCGATTAGCAATGTTATTTTGATATTTCGACAAATTTAAATAAAGAAAATAAAAATATTTGGAACAATCAGTTTTCTCCTTTATAATTACCAGAATCATTTACTAATTGTTCAAATATTTTCACTTCATGGATAATAAAAGAAATTCTTGAAAACCATTAACGAAGCCGAAAAATGAAAACTTATCTCCTGATTCATTTTACAAATATGATACATCGACATGAAAATGTTTACCTTTAAACGAAACAAAAATTTTGTTGCATATATTACATTGATGTACAGCTCGTGGTTGGGTATGATGTGGAGTATCATCATCGGTACCAAACTTGAAAAAAAAAATCTAGTTTTAGAAAAAATATGCTGAAATAAAAACTGAAATTTCGAAAATATTCAAATTCTAACCCTAACAATCAACTGAAATTTATATAATCAACCGAAACTCCAAATCCTCGTGGTAGCTAGAAATCTCAAGTATATATTCTTACGGAAACCATGATTTTTGAAAGGATTTCAAAACTGTGTAATTGGCGGGAATTATATGCAAAAAATGAGGACTTATGAGTTTGAATCCGGATTTTCTAATTTCTGAAATCACATTTATGTCATTTTTCATCGTTCGATTAAACGAATATTCAAATTTACTTCGTGTTCAGTAGCATACGTAGGATCATGGATATCATCATCCATTCGTCGTAAATCGTCATGTTCTGGATCTATCTGCTGATGATAAACACCATCCGGTGTCACATGTCCTCCGGCCATATCGTTATGATGCAAAGCCATAGCATGAACACTACATCCAGATAGTTGAAAATCACAGTGATTCCCTTCTCCTTCTAACGCACCCAGCAAATTATTTAATGTTTTAATATTTTTATCTGAAATGTTTTCAAAAAAATTTAACTATTCTAGGAAAATATACAAAAGTTGCAATGCAATGATCATCACGCGAACAAATGACTGTTACAATTTTTATGTGCAAACTGATTTTTTATTCGGAAAAATATTTAATATCTTTTAGTAATTTTTTAAATGAAAAACTGCAAAATTATTTTGAATCTAAAATGATTAAAAAAAATAAACTATGCTATTTAACAATTATATTAAACACGACATATCAAACAGTTATCTTAAACATGATAAAGACAGAACGATAACTCGGTCACGACGAAAACATGTAACAAACTAGCCAAGTTTAAAATATTTTTAACTTCTGCAATATTGCGGGAAAAATGGTCAGCGCTCCTTGGAAAGTACCGTAGCTATCAATTTAAATTTCAAGACTTTGAGCAGTAATAATAGAAAACCGATCTCTTAAATATTTCGCCAAGGCAAGCAAATCTAAGCAATCACGATGATTAAAGTATTCAATGAAGGAAGTGAATCTTCAGCCAAATCGTATAATCAGTTTTAAATTATGACTTGGCTGGCCTATTTTGCAGATTTTTGTCAATTTTAATTCAAAATTACTGTTACACAGGCATGAGCGGGAAAAGCATAGGCAGAACGAATGTGAGACAATGAAATTAATTCTTACGAAAAAATTTTGAAATTTAAACAATAGTTACTTTTAGAATAACATGAACTGAGCAAAGGATTTTTATTAGAAACCACTAGTATTGCTATATATTATAACAGAAGATTGATTTATCTACTGATCCAACATATATCAGTTATTAGAAGCGATGGAAAATAAACTTCCGGAAATCACTAAATCAGCAAACTGGAAGTGTTTACTGGAGAACACAATTCGAAACTGATTCTTTTATTTTCGATCGCAATAAAAAGAGAGGTTAGTAAGAAAAAAAAAAAAAAATGATCAGAATCTGTAAGTATTGGCTGTTAAAAAATCTGTAAAGACAAAAAAAATATATTTTGAAATATAGATTTATCTTCAACACTGATGTAGAAGGACATTAACATCGTTGGTAGAATGGATGATATCTTCAAGAAATTAAAAGGAAAAGAAAATAAAAGAGAAAATTGGAAAAAACTAACAAATTAAAGGGTGAAAAAAAAATTTGAGCTCATAAAGGATGGAAATTTCGTACCATTAGAAAAAAAAAAAAAAAAAACCAGCAAATATACTTTATAAGAAGATATCTAGCAGAGGATACAGAAAACTTTTTCAATTTGCAAACATCAGGTTAATAAATAAAATCACCAATTTGCTAAAAATATAAGAAGAGAAAAATAAATTTCTAACTGCAATGAAAACCGGGATGAATTAAATATACTGATTAGAAACTGATTTTCATTACAGATGTTGGGAGAAGCATTCAGTACTATTTGATGAAGAATTTTATGAAGTCGAAGCAACTAGTCTTACTACTCCATAATGTTATGATACATTTCAAGTAAAAAATTTTTTTGATACGGTAGATAAGACATAGTGTTGTAAAATCCTTATAACACCGCGGAATTTAATTCAATGTGCCCTTGATGACAGCATGACTTCATATCAGATTTGATTCAGTACATATCATTCTGTCAAAAAAGACTTATTAGGTATGGCCTCTTAACTATTTGCTCAATTCATTCACTCATTGAACAAACTTTTGATAATGAAGTGTCAAAGTGGAAAATGATTTCCGTTAAAGCAGCTATCTGTGTCATGAATGCTATCAGATGACGGAAAAAATGAAAGCATCTTAAACAAAGATAATGTATCAATGATTTTTCTTATAGTTTTATCATTTTTGATTTTTATTAAATAAAGTCGAGCGTTAAAGGATTCGTGAATTCATTAGAAACCGAAAGATGATCAATTATATCCGAGCAGGATGAAGCCAGAAGAAGCTTTGATCGAAGCCCAAAGCGATTCTGATGGGCAAATCGATCGTCTGACATTGGTATAGGAGCGAAAGACTAATCGAATAATCTAGTAGCTGGTTTCCTCTGAAGGACAGCTGGAATACATAATGAAGCTGTTACATTCGGTAAAGCGAATATGATTGGACAAATTATGAGATGAAATGTCTTCAACTTATTTGCAAACTTTCAATAAATATGACATCTAGCTTGCTTGAATGAAGCGTAGACATTGAATGTGTGCTCTAAGTGGGCTATTTTTCGTAAACAAAACTGGCGCTATAGGATGAACCAAATGTTGTAAATTAGAAGTAAAAAAAGAATTTCTGTAGAAAATATTTAAAACAAATTGGAAGTAAAAAAATGAATTTCTAATTTCTTATGTAAATGTTGTGTGTGAATGATTTTTAAACATTTGAAATGTATACACAAGTACATTGAAGACACTTATGAGGGAAAATATTTTTAAATTTATAAAAAATATTTAAAAAGCGTATATCAATCGTAACAGTGCATCATTTCTTTAGGGAATATATTTTAAAAGGAAAATTTTTCACTCAATATTAGAGAAATTACAACTACTAAGAAATGAAAAAAAAAAAAAAAAAATGATGCACAATAAAGACTCGTATTTTTAATGATGGTTCCTAGCAAAATTAGTTAATTAACAAATTTAAATATGACGAATGGAGATAGATATGAAAAAGAGAATTTTTATGGATATACGTCAAAAATTAAATTTCCATTGAAGAATTTTTTTTTTTTCGTTAAAGAAATAATCAACACAAATTTAAATATAACAAATTAAATATGATGGATTTAAGAAAGAAAATTTGAAAAAAAAAAAAAGTGCCTACAAGTAAGTCATCAATATATTTCATTTAAAGGAGAGATCAAATTCCCGCGATTACGATAACCCGCCAATAATGCCATGGAAATTTTTTTCGGTAACACCAAAAAGAGCAGATAACTCTAGGATATGTCACATACATAGACATACACAGACATGCATTCGATAATTTTGCATGCTTACATACAAAGATATGCGCACGCCAATATGCATAAAAAGCATGGTATATAGATACGTACACATATATGCACACATACATCTGCATACATGCATAAATAATCATCATATAAATATTCCGTATACGTAAAAATACTCACGTATACACCCACACACGCAGGTACATCTCACGTAAATACGCAATTATGTACGTACAAATAGTACTGACATAAAGCAACCCGGAAGAATGAAAAGATATGGTACATACTGTATCGACCGGAACACACATACACTAACATATAGACAGACGCAGCACATACTACGATAAGACTCTCTGGACACGGTAGAGAAAAAGAAAGGAAGAAACGGTGGTTTGCGATCTCTTCGCTACAATGCTACAAATGATATCTCGCTTCTCGATTTTTTCTCTGCTCTTCTGCAGCACATTTTTATCATGCTATTCTGAGACAAATTATGCTTTCTCAACAATGTCTGCAGTCTCATGTAATCATGAACTTTTTTGTTTTCTTAACTATTCTGCATCATCATTAAATATTTAAAGTTTTAGATCAGCGTCGCTGAAAGTTATAGACAGTTAAGGCGGCAATACGAATATCGGCTTGGTGCCAATTTTTGAGTTCGTGATTCTCTGATTACGATTGTTTGAATTTTGGTCCGGTTTGTCTACGGAAGGTGTCACTAGATTGTTCGTTCCGGTTTCTGCACGGAGAGTGTCGCCGGATTGTTCATTCCGGTTTGTTTAATCTTAATTTTTGACTTTGTTTGCTGTATTTGAAACAAAAAGGGAATGTAAAATATAAAATTTTCTGAAGAAGACAGTTATAGAATCTGAAACTTCCTGAAAGAGAAAGTTGATATTTTAGAAAACATTAGAAAAACTTATAACTTTCTTAAATATAAAACTTTTCAAGTATGAACTTATAAAATTAGAAGATAGCAAACTTTCTGGAGGAGACAGTTATATTTTCCACTCATTCACTTTATTACAGTATAAAAGATAGTTTACCGATAGAATACAGTGATTTCCGTCATGTAGTCTAGTTATGAAATGATATTTAGTTATATAACTTATTGAATAATTTTTTCATGATTCGCAGAAGATCTAATAACAACATGATATTTGCAGATTTATCAGACACTACCGTCATACTGATCGTTGGAATCTGTTGAATTGGGAATATTTAGCACAAAAATCGGAATCGATGACTAATGCAGTTGAATCGGTTAGGGATAAATACTGTCGTCCGGAACGTCACATTTTATCCGTATTCGATCTTACAAAATGGTGTCGCTCAAAGGTGAATTCATTTATTTATCTAGTTCGGGCTATTCTTCACTTCTTTATTCATCGAAAATTCAGTTTTAGTAAAACTTTTCTCTTATTTCTCACGTTTTGGAATAGTTTCCCTTTAATTTAAATTTCTTGAAAATATATATGCTCCAGAAAGTTGTGACGAAAGTAGTCTGTCTGTTCGTAGCAGTGTAACTGTGAATCTTGGCTTCAGTTTTACTATCAATAGTAAGTTTGCTAAAGACAAACATCAAAAAATTTCATCGTTGTTATGAAATAAAAGGAGGGACAGGGACAGTGGCATACTCTTCTGAATGGCTAAATGATGTTAGATTGATATCGAGTATAGTAGGTTTCGATGTTTTTATGCTTTCATGATTAATGAGAGATGAATAAAAATATTAATTTTAGTTCAATTTTCGAGTCGATGATTGTGAAGACTGTTTAAATCACAAATTACTGTGCTAAATCTCGAATTCGACATATTTTTAATGAGATTGTAATTGTAATAGTAAAGATACTTACATAGTAAATTAGCGAAGTCAGTTACCGTTTGATGAGAGATCTTTATTGTACTTGGCATCATTTCATGTTTTAATATGCTGTTCCCATAACAATGGATAACACATGCAACAATTTTGCTATAAATAATAGAACTGAATCTTATAAATCAATGTGTTTTTGAATTTTTTTCAGGCTTATATGGAATATATGGCAATGATAAAGGAACTGAATGATGCAGTTAAAGGTATTATGTCAACGGAAGATATCCCTATAAGTCCAAAAGTTATGGATGCAATTGATATTTTGGACGAACTTCAGGTTTTTTACATTTTTTAGTTTTCAAGATAAATTTCGGACTATTAATTAATGCTTCATGAAGAGGCTTCTCTTGTTTGTTCTATTATAAGTAATGTTTTTTCTTTTTTTTTGAAATAGTGCTTAATACATTATGTGTCCATAACTTAAATTACAAGAACAAAAATTCAAGTTTCACTTGCCATTTTAGTAATATTAAACTTTACACGCGTAAAACTCTTCAGCAGTACCTCTCTAACTAAAACTGGCTTACTATCTATATGTATATTATTACTTTAAAAAAAAACATGAGATAGGCTTTCAAAAAAATGTCAACAAATATTATTTAGAAAATCCATGTTCTACTCTGAACAATGCTATTAGCTATCAAATAGCTAGGATTTCATCTTTTTTTAGAAATGGACATTAGAATATCCACCAGAAGATATGGGGACGCAGCGTTTTGGTAATGTTGCATTTCGTAAATGGTACCAACGTTTAACAGAGGTTTTGCATTTTCGTAAATTGAAATAGCATTCAAGCAGATATTTGATTTTTCATCATATTATCTATTTTTAACAAGCTTCTGATCCAATTTAATTTCTTTTTAGGAAGCTGATGATATAATTTATAGCCTTCTAACAGCAGAAAAAAAGAATGCCGTTGTGGAATTACTTCCTTACTTTTTGGATTCATTCGGTAATTCAACCCGAATCGATTATGGATCAGGTTTCATTTTTTATTTTACACCGTGTTTTTTATCCATGCTTATTTCACAGTTCATTCAGAAATCTTTCAGGGCATGAAGCCTCCTTTCTAATATTTATGCTTTGCCTACGCAAATTGGGCGTATTTGTGCCATCAGACAATCGCTCACTTGTCCTTCGATTATTTCTGAAGTAAGTTTACTAGTAATCACGTAAATGAATTTTATATTATTATTATGCATGATCCGTATTGTCGTTTACTTCATTTGTTATAACTGATTTTCGAACTGTGTATTGTATCTCTAGCTTTGGCTAATTTAAATATACTTTTGAATATTTTATAACACGATACGTTATTACGCTCCATATTTGCTTTATCGTTTCCAATTTATTGAATAAATCTAGTGAGATATCATACTTTTTACCCAAAAAAATTTATCGATGACTGGTGTTGTGTTTCCACTATGTTCCACTTATCTTTTTTCAGATATTTACGACTAATACGATGTCTTCAAACTACTTATAGAATGGAACCAGCTGGAAGTCGAGGCGTGCATGCATTAGATGATTTTCAATTCATACCTTTCCTATGGGGCAGTTCTCAACTTATCGGTTAGCAGTTATTACCAAAAAACAAGCTCAATATTTACTTCTAGATTTTTTTATCCTTCTTGATATTCTTTGTTATAGGAAATAAACGATTGGTACCGGAGTCTTACTTAAAGCCTGACATTGTCGAAATGCATGCTTCAAAGAACTTATTTTTTGATGCTGTCCAGTACATCAATAAGGTAAGATTTAATTGCCTAAATAAAACTGAATATTTCTGAGATATTGACAAAAGAGCCCAAAAATCAACTTATCAATAGTTGTTTAATGAACAGTGATAATTTGAGAGGTTAACTTCTTTTATGTTTCTTATTTTCTCTTTCTTTTTTTCCTTAAAAAGATAAAAAACTTTGTGAAGTAAGTCGACGTAATCAATTGGCTTGAAAAGATAGGGTAAAGATGATTGCCCATTTTAGAAAAAAAGTTTGAAGGCATGCGATATTAACAGTTTTTCTGTTTCGAATGACCATGCATCAAAATTCCAGCGCCACTTTTAATTTTTAGACAAAAGTTGGTCCTTTTCATGAGCATTCAAATCAGTTGTGGAATATTAGCGCTGTACAAACCTGGGAAAAGGTCAATTCTGGAATGTTTAAGATGTATGAAGCTGAGGTAATCTTTATTAATCAGTATAATAGCTTTCTTATACTTTTTTGCATCTACTTTTTAAGCAACAAAATTTATTGAATTGACTAAAAAATCTCGAGGATGGCTTGAAGATCTCCTGAAACGGCAAAATTATATTGAAGTAGTATGACATCAATGTGAACATTTCCCAAGCTTGAAAAAATACAAAATGGGGTACAAAAAACTGAAAGAATAGACAGTCCTTCTTCACTTCTATACCACTTCTGGAAGTGTCATAAATTTATTTTCTTCAAGTTGCTAAAACTGATTTGACTATATGTTTTCATGCTTCAATTTTACATTTCCACTTTCAGGTCCTTAAGAAGTTTCCAGTAGTGCAACATTTTCAGTTTGGATCTTTGTTTTCAATAGAACCAGTAAAAGGAGTGGATGATCTGAACTTGACTGATGCAGATAATAGTACAACAGAGGCTCCACCATCTAAATGTTAGTGAATATCTAATATTTAACGAATTGGCGGCTCTTCTGCTGCATCAAAATCATGATTTTATTCTACTGTATTTTTTTTGCAAAAGGTCATTAATGCTGTCGAAATTTTGCCAATTTAAGTAGTAAGAAATCTCTATTATATTGGTGAGAAGAGACTTATTATAATCATGATCCATTTCTAAAGCATACCAATTTCTTGTTTATATTATGTTCACTTTTGGCTTCTCATTTTGCTAATTTTATGCTTTAATTTATTCTATAAACATCAAAGAATGACAATTTGAACTGTAGCTGCATATTTTATGTTTTTATATGTACAGTAAAGTAATTTTTGAATATAAGTAAAGTTTGCTTTGTTGTTTGTCATTATATTACTATTTATTTATCGAGTACATATTATCGATTAAAAAAAATGATCCTGATAAAGAATAGTTTTTGGATTGAGCGACCATTAATAAAGAATTTGACAGAGAATTCATGTCATCATGATCGATTTTATTTCCTAAGCCAATGGTGGAAATATTTTGTCTATCTCTCCATTGATCAGACATTTTTTTCTTTAATGTAAATTTCAAAAATAATGCAAGCAAGCTGAAAATAAGTTATTCAGTTCATATGAAAAGAGAAAGCGAAAATTATCAAAATAATAGTTCAGAATTTCATATTTTGTGTTGAACTAATTGTCATTGAATTTTTTTTTTCTGGATTAAATTTTTTCGTTGTTGTTAATGTTCAGTGTTTGTAACATATCTTCAAATAATATTCGACAAGGAAATATTTTTTAAATAAACTGATTAATATGAAACTAATTTGGTTGTTTCTTCTGTTTTAGAGGCGTATTTATTGCACAATCTAATTTGGAAGCAGAAGTATGTTATAGAAGAATTCTAATGACTTTCTCACTCTTGCCATATATTGCTTTTTTAGCAAAAAGAACAATTTTTAACTGAAACGCACCTTTCAATATGTGATGTTAAGAAAAAAAAGAAAAAAATATTGCAGATTATTTTTTTAAATGAAAAATTTGCAATATTAATCAATGCTAACTTTTCATTTCTTCAAAAGAATAATTCGAACTATTCATATAAATCAGATAAAGACGATAGTTTTATCAAGTTTTTGCTTTCTATAAAGTAAACAAATGATGGAAGGAGTGATATGGAATGAATTGTACTGATGTTAAATTTGTGACTGAGAGTTTGAATCATGAAGAAATCTGGAATTAACGAGTTATGTTGAGTAAAATCAGTGAGAGAATGACAGGTTAAATGACAGGTATAAATAATAGGGAAAGTCCAACAAATTTTAGCTGTTTAGCATTATAGGACATTCTGGAAAAAGTACATCAAAAGTTTGATGAAAATTCACAGGAAAGATGTTTTAAGTTCCGCTGGCATGCTATAGAATATTATTTTTGCCATTGATCTTATGGTAATTTCTACTATTGCATTTGTAGCAAATGAATTGAAATATTTGCGAATAACGAATAATGATTAATTTAATTATAATAAAATATTTCAGCTTGAGAAATCAGTTTATAAGAAATAATGCAGTTTATGTTGATAATGTAGAAATAATGCAAAATATGCAGTTGATGAGAAATAATCAACTAGAATTTCAAGTTTTATTATTGATTTATCATTAATGAAAAAGAAATTCGTCCTTTATTTTTAATCTTACTTCATATTACTCCATTAATTCATTACAATAATTATGCAAAAATGATGATATTCAGATGGAAAAAATAATCTTTAAATGTTGCAATTGTGACATCACAAAGCATTATTGTTCACAGAAGTTTTGAAGTCGGTTGATTCATTTTATTTCTTTTTGCTTCCAAAAAAATTCATCAAGACATTTGGACATTATGTAGGAATGGTAACGATTGGTTAGTATCAAAATGTGGTGATGATATATGTTTCAGAAGATTCAGAATTTCCGAAAATCGAAATCAAAGATAATTTAATTAGAAATGTTTTTTGACGATTCGGGCTAGCATCCATCGGCAGTGCTATATACATTCATTGATTTATTGATCATGGCAATTTTAGTTTATAAAAAAAGCTTTTATTATAATCCATTAAAGGTTTGGCTTTATACGGTTCAAGTTTCAAGGCTTCAGTTAATAGCTTTCTATACTGTTTCTTAGATGACTGATAATAGCGCGACAAAAGTTCAAGTTGTACCACACGAAGAATGCGTCACTATCGATAACCAAATGATGATTGAAAATCCAATAAAATCAGTAAGATCTAAGTAATATGAGTATTTTTCATATTAGTATGAATTTCGCATATGTTTTTTTTTTTTTTTTTTTGGAATTCACGTAGCTTTCATCGCAAATTTTAATAAATAAACTTTTTTTCCTTGATTTTCAAACCATAGAAGTGACTTTTTTATTTCATAAGGAAGAAAAAAATGGAACTCTCAGATAAAGGAAAGTTTGTAAAGCATCTATTTTCCTGTCGAGTAACACAGAGATCAAATGTTTCAACAAATTAAACGTTTTTAATATTTTTTCATTAAACAATTTTAGCTCGAATAAATGACATTTGTCCCTCAATCAAATATCCTAAAGTTTTGGTAATTCGTTCATGACATCGTTTTTCTTCCCATCAATTTCTTTATCACCAGTCTTTAAATCTCCTCTTTCATTGATAATATTATCGTCGATATCCTCTTTTCACTGTTTAATTAAAAAATTGATAAGGATAAAATCGACCAGAAATCCCATATAGATGATGAGTAATTATATTTTTTGCATTTTAGATAAGAGGAAAATCGGAAACTGTACGAATAATTGATGAAAACTTTGAAGATGATTCCACAGAGGTAGATAAAATGGAAATGAGCAAAATCAGCGATGATATGCTTAAAAAATTGTTATTGTGTGATAAGAATGAGCAGAAAAATGATGCAAGTAAAATTGAAGGTCCGAATATCAATTAATTTCTGTTGTCAAATTCAAAAGTTAGCACATCAATAGAACGGAATACGTTTTTATTCTTAATATTTATTCCATTTAAAGAAAATTGTACAGGTTGAAAGAAAAAATTCCAATCTTAATTAATTTACGATTGCCAGAAAGTCCACCAAAAACATCAGAAGAACTTGAGGAAGAGGAATTACTTCGAGAGATTGCCAAGAAACCTTTGGAATCGTTTAAAAATATGAAAGATATACCGGATGCTATAGCAAAAACTTATTATAAAGTGACAAAATTTATCATTATTTCATTTAATTGAATCATTTTAAAAAAAAAAGAAAAATGAATTTCGCCAAATTTTTAAAACTTAATGAAGAATTTAAGTGATTTTAATACAATACTTCTTTTGTTGCCTTTATTTAAAAATTTAAAAAAAGCAGGATATCGTTCGTCGTTGGAAAGAATCAGAAGCACGCATCAAAGAAACTGAAAACCTTCTGTTGAGCGTAAAATATGAAGAACGTTCCTTAGAGGAGGATCGTCTAGAGATTCTTGGTGAATTGTTAGACAAAGCAAATCAGTCATTCGAAATTTATGAAGAGCACGAAGTGAGCCATATTTGAGGGAAAATTTCATCAATTTGCCGTTAAAATCAGCAGAAGAAGAGGAATTAGTTAAATTACTTAATAAAATTGAAGTGAAAGTTCCATTGGCAAAATTAGTTCTAAGTAAATTTTTTTTTTTTTCAAAATTTTTCTGAACAAAATTGGTCAGGAAATTTTAAATATCTCGTGCGCTGAACTTTCACTGTTCGAATATCGCAAAAGATCTGAAGATTTTGCAGAATCGTAAAGTTCCATATGGTCATCGAATTGTTCTTGAAGCACGATTGTTGATGGTTTTCAATAATGCAATCAATCTTATTTATAAAATTATTGATGAATTTGATAAACTCAAAGATGATCAAATCGGTGTGAATGATGAAAGAGATGTAAGGTTTTTTCTTGAATAAAAAATTTTGTCTGAAATATTATAGCTTCATGAAAATGCTAAATTAGATTTATATCATCAAAATTTAATAAGGATACTATTATGCATTAAATCTCTGGAAAAAGCTCACGATATTACCATTAAACCGTTTCTCTTGAATCTGTCTGCCGATATGAAAATTTTGAATTTAAAATACTGTAATTTCAATAAAAAAAATTTCACATGGAGTGAGCGTATTTTTCAGCAACTTCGTTATGAAATCCGTTATTGTGATGCAGTTTATACGGAAGTTCATGAACGTTTTCTGAAATCCTATTTAGAAATGGATTGGTGAAATCATTGATGTAAAATTATCATATTTTATTTCAAAATGATTAAAAGAATTTTTTTTTTTTTTTAAATGGTGATCAAAATGCTAAAACATCATGAAATGAAATATATTTGTAGAACAAAATGTTTACATTAACCACGGTTCGATTAATTTTGTTTTGAAATTTTGAGAAAAAAATTTGTTTTTCTTCATTTCACAATTCGAAAAAACAATGCAAATAATGTAAACCAATTTCTAACGCAATTAATGATAATACCAATAACTTGCTTCCTAAATAGATTCCAATTCAAAAACTTTAGAAAAGTCCAATCTGAAAAAAGCAAATGACCGTGAAGAAAGGAAGATAGAAAATTATTCATTGACTAGCTGAACGGGGCCAAGCCCAGTATGGCCAATTCAGCTAATCTATATAAATAAAAATGTCAATGTTCGTTTGTTCAAAAATCATAAATCTCGGAAAGTTCATAAAAACGAGTCTTATCTATATTAATTCAAAATCTTAGACATCGTTAAAGTCCTTACTATTGCTTTGAAATTCCGATAAAACGTTGCATTCGAATATGCTCATGTTTTTGCACACACATTGCTATTATTTATTATTACTTATTACGCAATAATTACAAATCAATAATGAAAAAATTCTGCTCGGTGATACCAGTAGATGTAAATGTGATGTTAAGAAATATATTTCGATTAACAGATACACAAATGTTAGCAAAATTTTTAATAAAATTTTTTCACTAATAAAATCATTATATAAAGCTTGAAAAATTAAATAAATCGAGACGCCGAAGATGATCTATACATTGAAACAATTTGTTGAACTTTCAAAAATTGATGAATTAGGATTGATAAAAGAATATGTGAACTGTTTTCACTAGCGGTGAATTGTTTAATGAAGGATGAAAGGATGATTTCAAAAAGCTTAAAAAGATGGAAAATGCCAGGACTAGAGAAAAATGACTGAAAATTTCAAGGAACATATCACTGTGTCCACTTTAAGTAACATGATATAATTGATTCAACTCCAGGAAACTTGCTAACAATTGAGTTAAATGCAGGAAATCTGGCAATATTGATATTTGGAAGATTTACTCATAAACATATTTCATAAGTCACTGCACCAAAGTTTATTTTTGTTTTTATTTTTGGGAAAAGTATAGAATAAAATGAATTTCTAAATTTGCTTCATTCTTCTTTGTTTTCATTTCACATAAACACATTTTTATATCGGCACTTGTCTTCTGAAAAAAAAAAACTTGATGATGCCAGCTGTAGGAAAAGCAATTAAACTGGAAACTTCCTATTTTCGTATTCTAATATGCCGCAATTCCCAAATTTCTAATCAATAATATGAGCAAGTTACTGATTAGATGATGATTTGACTTTACAAAAAAAAAATTCATCTTATACTGGACTTCATCTGTTTTCGGAAAAAGCTTGTGATAAACACAAAAACCAATTTTAACACATTTCATTCCGTGCTATATCACTTGTTCCTTAACTGATGATCGATTAGCTAATAATTTATTGCTTGTTTTCGATATTCCTTCATATCTGTATTTTTATTGATTTTTAGTTTTTAAGAATTGAAAAGCATTAATGATTTATTTTTAGAACGCTGTACATACCAAATATTTTCATCGTTTTCATTTCCTTTGGGATAATTCATTATAAATGGTTGTAATACTCAAATAGTTGCATTTCATTTTTATTTCAACAGAAAACAAAAAATAAAAAAAATTTTTTAATCCTAAATTTTACAAACAAATTTAATGTTTAATAGATGATCAATCAGTAATTGTCTATTAATAGTCGATTAAAAGGAATAGAAGATTGTTATACTTCAAATGCTACCACTTTGCTTCTACGCTAGATACTTTAAGATTGCATTTCTTTGCAATGTGTTTGTTTCTTTTGACATCGTTGAAATATTAACCTATGTTTGAGTAATTCTTAATTCTTTTTCTGAATCGCTCTATCACATCCTTTTTCTTGATTCTTATCTTAGAATCTTTTTCTAAATCCTTACTTTAGAATTTTTTTCTGAATCCTATCTAATAATTCCTTTCCTGATCCCTATCTTGGAAATTTCTCTTCTCGAACCCTATTTTAGTTTCCTCCTCTAAATTAAACAATGCCATTTTTATCACATACTCTTTTTTAAGGATAGAATTAAAATCGTTAATCCTAATTTCGAATTATTTTCTTCGGTGATTTTGATGGCATCTCCTACATCGTGCGTTTTTTGTATACTCTGATAATATAATAAATAATAACTTGAATATGATAACAATCATTATTTTCCATTTCATCACTATCAAAATCATCTTCTATTTCTCTAATTTATGATCAACAAATCGTGCAATATCATTGTTAAATCAACTGCTATTACTATGCAAAAATAATTTTTACCGAAAGTAGCTGCAGATATTTCAAGTAATGAATATAAATTTTCCTTAATAAAACAATAATAATTCTTGCACATTTATTTTCAATTTTATAATTTATCATTTCCCTTTTTTAAAAAAAAAAAAAAAAAAGAAATCTTTCCATGTTTATTTTAACACAGCATTTTAAAAAAATTGGGGAACGAAATGAGATAGTGTGTTTGAGGTTGTATTTCATTGAATTAAATGGATATGATCATTTTTTCTCCCAACTTATGCACTCTTTTCTCATTCTATTTTATTTAAATTCTATAAAATTTTTTTATTTCAATTTTTCAGAATTTATACCGCCTATTGTTAAGCATAGAATTTTTGGAGCAATATAATTTGCATTTGTAATTTTTTTGGGATTAAACAAACGTGTCATGCAAAAAATTGCACGTTATCATTGTTAGCTGATGCAATTTTATTGACCAATTTTTTTCAAATCAAATGATAAACATTTACAAAGACAAGCAACAGAGCCAAAAACGATCAAACAACAAAATGCTTAAGAGAAATTTTGCTATAATTGATTAAAATTTGACCAGGGAATTTGAATATTTAACAGAATTTTATACATTTTCCTGAGAAATGATATTTATATTTAGTGAATCCCATATTATAGTATTTACATAATAATATAGATATTTAAAAATCATAAGGCTCAAGAATGTGAATTCGAATTGTTTCTTGAAAAAATTAGGAGACTAGGAATTTCTAACTTTTTTTTGCCGCAAATATCCATTTGAAATTATCGTCTGCTGGAAGTATTCCTATTGCTATTCTTCAACAAAATTAAATTACTTCCAACATCTTTAAAATATCTAATTTTTCTCTTTTCCTCACTCATCTTTATTACCGCTTCATTTTGCTGTCCTTCTTATGATTGGATGAAAAAAAAAAAAAGTTGTTCCTATGGGAATTTCATACATCTCTCTCTCCCATTCACTGTCTTTGACGTTCATTTACATTAATAGATATATCAATTTCCCCCTAGAAACAGGCAACCCAAATCTTCCAATAAAAAAACTTAAAATGGTCACTTTTTTTCTTTTTTTAAAACCAAAATGCTTAAATGACAAAAAAAAAAAAAAAAAAATCCACTCTACGAAAATTTCATTTGCATGAAAAAATACATTATTTTCTCATTTCCTGTCGAGTGAAATGGATGAGAAGAAATGAAGTCATCATTCCAGTGTACAGTTGAAGTTCACATCCAACCAGGAATAATTGTTTTCCCGGAACATTCAAATACTTATACTATTTCAAGCATATTGCTTGATATTTTCAATTTTAATTTGCATATATCTATATAAAAAAAAAAATGTAAATGTTCATTGTGGCTCTTGACACAGTGTTTCAAATTCTCCACCGATTGATTTAAAATTTTTACACAACGTTGCATTCGAATAGATGCGTGTTTCAGCATAGATATACCAACTTTCTTTTTTATCTGTCCATAAGTATAAATATATTTACCGCCAAAACGCCGTAAGAGTAAACATATTTCCCGCCAAAACGCTCAAAGTGAGGTCAACCAATCATTGATTTACTGCTAGATAGTAATCGACAAATAATCTATATAAATAAAAATGTAAATGTTCGTTGTAGCTTTTGACACAGTGTTTCAACTTCCTCATCGACTGCTTTGAAATTTTGAAATAACATTGCATTCGAATAGACGCATGTTTTCATACCTACATTTTTTTTGCTGTCACAAGTGTGACAGATAAAAGTGAGCGAAATTTTTATTTATATAGATAACGGAATGGCCACGCATGTCACAGGTGTGAATAAGTAAAAGTAAGTGAGCAACATTTTTATTTATGTTGACTAGCTGGATGACATGCTTTACATGCCGAGTAAAGTTATATATAGTATTAGTTTTAGATATTATTCTAATTCTTTGACTAATGTGTCATATAAAATGTTGTTATACCTTTTAATCTTTCCGTATAAAGCAAATTAATTAAATTCAGTATACTGTTTTCATCTCGCATTATTTTCTTTGTGATTTACAAATTTTTCTTTTTTTTTTTCGCAAATGATGAATTATCTGCCAGTTTGACAAATGAATGAATTAAAAAGGAATGTTCAAAGAATAGCCACTATGAAATTTCTTTTTTTTTTTTTTTTTTTGCGCGATCTTACATCATTTCATCATTATTACTGCTAAAAAAAATAATGAATTTCTTCACTATTGCTACTAAACAAAATTAATAAATAACAGACAATTCCTTTAACTAACAGATATTCGTTTTCTTGAATTTTGCAACTCTTGACATTTGGTATTTTCTCCATAAAAAATATTCTTTGAAGTTACATAAAAAAATGTATTCATTCTCTCCTAAAAAAATTCAAATACCTTTTTTTCTTTTTTTTTTAAGAAAAAATTGATTTTTGAGAATAAATAGAGCCAAAAGAATCAAAAGAAAAAATCTGAAAGGCATAACGGCCTAAACATGATGAATAAAATTTCATCAAATCATTATATTACAGTCAAAAGAAATAGTATTGAATCGTAGATATTTCAAGCAGTAAATAATTTTTTATTGAGCAATCATTAAATCCACGCTTGAAATAACAAACTTTTTATGTCTCATTATTAAAGGAAATAACCTAATTTGAGTTTCCAGAAATTTAATTAACAATTTGCTGTTGATATGTCAAGAATTGTTATATTCAAATACATTTTCATCTAACATTTTATTGCTTCTTTCAGTAGCCATCATTACTTTTCGTCCTTCTCCATCTACGACAATGCTGGTGGATGACTGGAATCGCTTGATCTTAATTGGTCACGTATGTGATAACAATGTCTTTTTGAAGTTCCATTGATTATTATCAATTAAATCAATGTAAAGAATAATTGATGGAAAAATTATATTACAAATATAGGCCATTTTTATTATATTTTCATTTCGTTGCTCAAGAATTACCAGCAGATGAGGAGGATTGTGGAACAGCTGAACAGTTGAACAGTTGCTATACTATAATTTTAAAAAAACAGGTAGAACAATAAACACTTCAAATTGGTGAAATCACCAAAGAATTTCGAATCAGTCTTGCCCTTCCATTACTTCAAGTAATTCATTTCCTAAAGCTTAAAGTATTTTTCTATCTCGAAAGCACCATTAATTCAATATGCAAGCTAATTAACTTCATAACTAGTCAAGCGGTTTCCTGCTAACTTTACATCTTATCATTACTGATTATTTATTATGCTTCATCGTTTCCTGCACTATTTAAATTCAAAATTCGTGAGATGAAAAAGTGAAATTGGTTTTTTTCATATTTCACAAATATTTGTATTATTTTGCTCTCTTAAAGCATCGTTAATTTAATACACAATCCAGTTAACTTTATAATTAATCGAGCAGTTTTCTGGCAACCTTATTATTTCAAACAATGATTTAATTTTTAAGTTTAACGTTTCTTATTTGAAATAATCAAAATTTTTTCATTATCTACATGAATGTATGTAATTACTTCATCATTAATTGATTTAAACTAGTTTAGAATAGATAAATTTTTAATAGTAAATAAAATAAGATAAAAAATAATAAAATAACGGAAACAAATAAAAGGGATTATTTTAAAAATTACGAAAAAATTCGTCGTTATTTTTCTTAAAAAAAAGATTTGAATTGTTTTAAAGTGCATTAAGATTAGCATTGATTTCTTCACATATTCATTACTATATAATATTTTCCACGGAATTTCTGTAGGTGAATTCATTCGTGACATTCTTCGTTTGACCAAGTTTACAAGCTTTTTAAAGTTGAAAATTTCTGCTCAGATTATTTTACTCTTGAAAATTAGACGATGTTGATCATATTTATTTCTTTCTTTTTTTTTTTCTGCTTCTTTAATGATTTCAAACTTAATTCCTTATGGTCAAATTGATGATTTGGAATGATTTTGTCGAGCATTTTTTTAAATTTTGCTGAAATTTTGTTCATAATACAAAATCAAAAATTAATACTTGAGGAAAATTTTAATAAAAGATCTCGTAGGATATGTGACGTCTTTTCGTCTTTTATAATGACGTACGTCAAATTCGTCAAATATCATATCAAGCGAAAAATTGATTCACCAGGAGTGAATTATGCATTTCACGTTACATAACTACTATCTACTTAATACCTATCTTACTCACATCTAATCACCGAATATGTATCTAAGGTTTTTTTTTTTTTTGCTTGTTTGTTAAATTTAAAAGTCAGAAATGGAGTATTAAGCATGATTGAAAGTTATAAACAACAAAATTTGCATCTTATAAATATTATGCTGTAAATTCATCGAATAATTGAATATTTAAAAAAGAATAAGCAAATAAGTGAGTTAAAAATTAGCAAATTATCTGTATATTATGAAATCTCTTAAGAGTGTAAAAATATATCTATTGATCGAAAATTAATTTTTTAAATTCTTTCAGATTACCTTTTGCACAAACAAAAATCTATATGAGAAGGAAGACAATTTGAAATGATGGTAAGTTAAGTAGTGGAGGAAGTTCTAAGAGATTGATAAAATATAAGTAATCAAAAAATGATTAATATCGCAATTCAATCAGCAATATTTCACAGATGACGAATTCGAACATATCAATTCTAGCAGCATTTCCGTCTAGCATATAAGCTTTCTTTTTTTCCCGATATATTATCTACTGCAAGTTTTGAAACGCTTCTATTAAGTTATATCAAGTACTCATTAATGTTAAAAAAGTGCAATCAATTTTAGAAAACAGTCGAAAAGAAAATGAAGAATACAACTAATTTAATATTAATTTTAATTGTGGAACGATATCATCGATTCAAACATATATTAGCGCTGGCTCAAAATTCTTCCCTTCATTCACTGCTGAACATTGGACAGAAATTAGAAATTTCAAATTTATTTACTTTTTTTCTTTAAATGAAAACTTTTCCTCGCGGTAAACTATCTTCTTTATGATATATTTGAATAAAAAATTTCCACAGTATATGAAAATATTTTCCTTGCAAAATATGTCAACTAATTCCAATTTAAAATATGTCAATTAATTCAATTAATCACTAATTCTCATCGCAATATTGTGATTACATATATCACTGTTACAGTGTAATCATTATTATCATATAAACAGTGATCATACATTCTTAATATTTCGATTAAATATTGTCAAAATAGTTTTTGTTAAATCTTGAAAATTTCAGTTTCTTCGATCAATTTAAGTAAAAAATGGAAATTAGTAAGAAATAGTTGTACAATCATTGGGAAATAATGTAGAAACATATTTCATTTCATATCGATGACTAAGGATTTTTCCTTAATTAAGGATTAAGGATTAAGAATTAATTAAGGATTTTTCAATCACAATTTCAGTTGCACGTCCATGTGATAAGTTGAAGCTAATTTTGTGGATTTTACCTATATATTGATGATAATGAACATATTTGCTAATTAGAAATACATTTAATGAATTCTTTCGACTTTTGTGTTAAATTATTTCCGCACA
Organism: Onchocerca lupi; assembly: GCA_028564675.1. NCBI lineage: Eukaryota > Metazoa > Nematoda > Chromadorea > Rhabditida > Onchocercidae > Onchocerca > Onchocerca lupi. The sequence continues at coordinate 28,340 of JAOVVO010000069.1, forward strand.
GCTAAAGTTATAATTATTTGCTACAAAATGGTTGAACCATATGTTTTTCAGTATTCCATTGGAAAAAAAAATTAATTGGATAATTTTTAATATTTAACTATTCCAATTGGCAATACAGAAGAAAAAATTTGATCTAAATAATTTGTATTTGGATTCGAATCTATCATCATAGCAAATAGAATAATGCATACCGGAAATGCTAAATATGGCCAAATTGAACGATATCAAGTTCAATCTTATCGATATAAATTAACGATTGATCCAGTACAACAGTTGCCGGATAGAATTGGTGCACATATCCTTCTACAACTTTCTTTTAAACAACGAACAAGATAAGTCATTTCAGATACAAGTATTCAAACTATTATTCGATTTTTATCATTTTTGTACAATATATCCTAATAGTAGTTGTAAGCAACAATGAGAGAAATTGATTATCACAATGTTACTGTAATTACAATGGATGATCAAGAATCTGAAGCATGTTCCACTTATGGGAAGAAAGGTGATAAGATAAGATTCGATGATAGAGATTTTCTAAGCCCTTGCATGAACTGGAAATTTGACAAGTTCAAATCGACAAGCAAAATCCTCATCTTTACTTCTCTCTGCTTTTCACTTTCATTTATTGACATGTTTTCGTTTCTCTTTTGGCTTTTTCTTTTCCCTAAATTTTGAAAGTTTTATTACTTCTTTTTCAATTAGTCCTGAATTCGTAACTGAAACTCATGACAGAGAGCTTATCAAAATTCAACTACTGCAATTTTTTTATTGGTATACTTCATTACAATATTCATAAATAGATTGTTCACTTGTATTTTGCGATCAATTTATAATTCTTATTGTTGTCAGAAATAAACAATGTCGCTTTTTTTTTTTTTTTTAAATTTTCTTTCTCATTAACTAAAATAAAGCTTGCAATAACTATCTTTAAATTTGCGATACTATCTTGCGATTCATAAATCTATCGTTTCTATGATGGTTTTGTTGATGATACAAAATTTTTCAAATGATATTATGAAAAAACTGAGTAAAATTGATAAATTTAAGTGGATAAAAGTCCGAATTATTGGTAAACTTACGCTATACACTACTCTTATCGTTATCATTATCTGGCTTAACATTTCATTGAAGGCTTAGTGGGATGATTAAAATATTCAGCTCTTGACATCGCTTATCATCTTATCATCCTTTATCATCTCTTCCTTCTCTTTCCCAGAAAGCTTCATTCATACTACATTACACCATCCAAATCAACAATTCTTCCTGCTATAGCTTGCTAATGCTGCCACAACTTACATCGTGCGAAACATTAAATTTTCATAGATTTTTACCCTGTTGCGTGCAGCATGCAGCTGCAACTGCAGCTTTCAAAATTATGAACACACACACATACACATACATACATAAAACAAACATATGTATATCTATATAAACAAACATGCATGCATACAAATTTAAAATAAACATATGTATATACATATAAACAAACACACATACATACACAGACATACACATACACATACATAGAAAGAGACACACACATACACAGACACAGACATACATACAGAGATATGTATAAACAAAAATAGTTTAGAAATGATTGGATAATATTGAGAATTCCATTTAATTAGAGGAATGCGGTGCTCTGTTGCTTTAATCATCACTGCTAAGATGGGAAACTTCGCCTGAAATTCCCTTTTTTGAATTTTCATTTTTAAATCTTTTTTTTTTTTTTTTTTTGTTCCTGTTTGTTTTCTCACTTTCTTTTCTTACCTCCCACTGATCCTTTGGGAATTCCGGTGATTCCTTCGGGTCTTACCCAAAATTGTTTGTCATTCAGTCTCATTCTTTATCTATTCATTCATTTTATTTACTTAATTCAATTCATTCCATTCTTCTTTTTTGCACATCAGTGATAGTAGAAGGATCAATAGATCAATATGTGATTGGGGTAAGATCGAGGGATAGGATGAGATCGAACTTTTTTTAGGAATTTATGAAAGTGAAAGTTATTTCTCGATTGTGTTTATCATTAGATAAAAAAAGCATCCCTTTCCTGAATGCTTATCATTTATCTCATTCTTTTTTCATTTCTCCATTATTTTGCAGTAGAATTTGGGCAGAATGACCTGGAAGGGTAAGTTTATTTCATTTCTAGTATTATTTATTGTAATTCAGTTTTAATTTTCAATTTCGTCTTAATTTGATTATAGCTAACATCTTATGATGCGTAATTAAAGACTTCTTATCTGCTGCCAATCTTTATTCTCGAGAGTCGACAAAGAAAAATGCAACCAAAAATTTTAATGTTTACATCAATTGGGTTTTTTTTTTCCTCCAATTTTTCCAGTTCATTTCCATTTTAGGCTTATTAATTTATCAGATTAGAAAGCATTCATTTGCCTATTAATGGCTTCGACGATAGAGTATAGTGAGTTCAAGTTTTGGCCAACATGGATCATAAAACAAAGGCTCTTTTTTGGTGAAATGGAAAATCAATCAAAAATAAGCCAATTATCTTCCTTCTAATCATTTTCTCAATCATTTTGATTAGCTTGGTGAGCTCTAAGTAATCATTTAAACTATGTATGTGTCGTTTATGTGTGTGTGTGTGTGTGTGTGTATGTGTATGTTTGTGTATGTGTATGTGTGTGTATGTGTGTGTTTGTGTGTGTAGGTGTCATCTGGAAGGACATGTTTGCATCTGTATCTCTTCGTTTATGTCACCATTTATAGGCATAAGTATATGCATTTGTCGACATCTGGATATTTTGAAGTTCATTCCATATGCTATTGATTAGATAGCAAAGAAATATCTATGATAGCAAGCTGCTACCGTTTGGAGAATATTCTTAGAATTCAGATTCTTAGAATTAGATTTAATTCAGAATCATTCTTCCTTGCTTCATGCAAGAATCTTATCGCAATAAATAGGATCATTTAGGGGTTATCTATTCTAATATTCATATTTATTGAATGATTGAATTTTAGGCTTGAATTAGTGAATCGAAAGTGGCGTGAAGCATCGTTAATGGCATCACAAACTGATGATCGACCTGTCTGGGTTTACATCATATTTCGAAAGAATCACTGCAGTGGACACGAGAAAATGACTGTTAATTTAAGTTTCGATGGACCTGTTTTTTGGAATCGACAAGTGGCTTATATTTATTGCTGTAGCTGTCATTTCCATGAGCATGAGGTTTTTTTTTGATTTATTTTAAACTTCTGAAAATTGATTTCGTTTGATCTTAGTAATTACTAAACAATAATTAAGTAATTAATTATGAAAGAAGTGGTTCCCAAGCCTATCTTAGTTGTTATTAAATGTAGCAATTTGATTCAAATACTTAATTATTATTATTATATTTAATGAAGTTACATTAAAATAAATTATGTATTTGAAGATTTTTGAAACTTACCATCGTGCTGTATAATGTTTCGCATATTACTTTAATTTTTCAGTCAAACTTAAACTTTCAATAATAAAATTGGGAGTTCATTCATAATTTTAATGATTGAAAGACTGAAAATCATAGAAAATGTCCTCTGTGAGAATTTTAAATTGCCAAGAGGATATTATCATATTTAACTGACATAAATCATTTGGGGAAATTTGAACAATATAAACTATGAAATTAATTTATATCTATATCTATATAAATAAAAATGCAAATATTTATTGTTACTTTTAATGTAGCGATGCAATTTCTTCACCGATTGTTTTAAAATTTTTGAAATAATGTTGCATTCGAATAGGCGCAAGCTTAAGAACTTTCGGAGATTTAAGATTTTGAACAAACGAACGTTTACATTTTTATCTGTATAGATTAGCTGATACTTCGCGTAGTCGGCTCCAGCTAATCATTTATAAATTAATTATGAATTTCTTTTTTTTTTTCCAGTAAATGCCAATATTAGGGTCAAAATCAAACAAAAAGGAGAAATTTCATCCTTAAAATTTGATGATTTATTATTCAACAGTTATCCTGATATTATATATTAACATTTGGGAGCATCAAATGCAAAGCAAAAGAGAATTAATTTGGTTGTTTTTGTTTAATAAAGAAATTTACGTCTCAGTTGACATAATTTATGCATTTTTTTTCTTATTCCGATTTTCAAATTAGCTTAGGGAAAAAATAATTTTTCTGATAAAACTTTGCCTATGCTTACCAATTTGTCAATGTTTGTTTGTCATGCATGATGATATTTTTGTTCGCTAATTCTATTTCATAAAATGCTTACCATTTTTTTCTCTTAGCTTCCTCATAATTATCTATATTCGAATAAAAACATTGCTGAAATTAAGCATTGCAGAACATTGCAAAAAAAATATTAAAAGAAAATGAAAAAACAAAAAAAAAAAAAAGAAATAGAAATTATTGGATGAATTGCAATCATTAGAATGAATATTAAAGTTTCAAAATTTCAAACCCTGCTTTTGCACAAATTCAATTTCAACATATACAATTTCTCAAATAATTTGATTTCTATTTGATTTTGAAACAATTTTTGCATTCCTATTTAAATTGTAAACTAATTAAAAAAGGAACATTGCAAGATTCATATCCATTGATTGTATTGAATTTTATTGATTCAATTTTAATAAACACATGAAAGAAGTGGATATGTGTTTTCAGACAAAAGTTTTTTTTTAAGGATTAAGCATCAGATAAAAATTTTACTTTTCAGGGGCCTTTATTAGCATTGCTAAGGAAATTAGAACATCGAGTGAGACGTGTATGTATTGTGGATACACCTGTTGATTATGCTTTTCTGCCAGATAGCTTCTTTTCCTACATGGCAAGAAATATGCCTAATCTTCAAGTTAGTCTTTAAAGTTTTAAAATTATTTTTTTAAATATCTCTCTTGCTGAAATGGATGATTTTGACATCGTTTTGTAGAAAATTGGAAAAACTCGAAATTGTTGGAATTGAAAAAAATTTTAATCCATTTTAAATGATGATATTCAATCAAATTAACGCTATCTTCAAGTTTAAGAACAGTTTTTCAAATAATATGGTCATTATCCCAAGAGGCTTCTAAGAATCTCAAAATTCATTTATTATTCTTGGAATTATTAAATTTATCTACCCATGAGCATAGTTTCTGGCATGAATTCGCTGGTAACAATTGTTAATTTTATAAGCCAATAAATTTAAAAGCTAATAAGAGTTAATTTAAAAGAAAAAAGGAAATATTCCTATCATATTCATGATATATACAATGTAATCTTACTATTGCTGATATCATTTATATTACATAAATAAAAATGTAAATGTTCATTGCTGTTTGCTACGCAACGTTTCAAACTTCTTCATTGATTAATTTGAAATTTTGAAATAACATTGCACTCAAATAGGCGCATGTTTAAGAATTTTCGGAGATTTAAGATTTTGAACAAACGAATATTTATCATTTTTATTTAATACATACTATAACTGGACCATTCATGCGTTGCCATAGCAACGGTTTCAACTGTAGATTAGTATGACGTGTTAAAGATTGATACTGAAAAGAGTGAATTAATCACTTGGCCAGTCTCGAAAAAATGCTCGAAAATAATTTGTCTGCAAGAGGAAACGGTATATTGATTAGGTAGTAATTGATGTAATTGTATATTAGATTTCAAAAACATTTATTCAAAAACATTATTCTTAGTTTGGTTTTGTTGCTAGAATATACTATGAGCATACATACCTTTGTGAAATTAAAAAAGAAAAATAGTAATAATAATAATAATAATAATAAAATATTATGAATTACTTGTTTCATTTTTTTAGTTTATATATTTGCGTGAAATTGATCTCGAAAAGATTAATCGCGGGACAACAGTTGAATTAGCCAAGCATCCTCAACTCAAAAAACTTATCGTGCATAAATGCCGAAATTATGAAGTAAGCCATATCCATTTGAGGTTATCCAATTATATAAGATCATTCAGCTTCCTGAATTCCGAGAAAATATTTCCTGCATATTTTGATGGAAAAAAGAAAGAAAAAACTACAAAAATTGATTTCAGGAAAGAAATCGACGAACAAATTTGTTCTTAAAGTTCCAATTAAGCTTAAAAGTCACTACAAAGTACATCAAGTAATTAGAGATTGGATAGTTTAAATAATTCATTATTTAAAGAAAAGAATGAAAAGAAATTACATTCAGATAAACTATTTAGGTTTTCGAAGATTTCCATAATCTACCTCAGTTATTGGTTGTCAAAGGAGATATTGTCGGCTTGAAAGTAAGTTATTTTTAAATTACAATAAAGTAAGAACAATAGGTAATGGGAAAAAAAGAGGTTTAAAAAATGAAGAGAAAAGCGAAATTCACAAATCATTTCATACGATTCATCAGATGTTTCATACGTTTAATTTTTCCAGATTTTTTGGATCTTAGATTGATTATAACAATCATTGTTGTCATTTTAAGTTGTTAATAATGCGAACGAAAAAGATGAAATTTTTTTTTATTCAAAAACATCAAAAAATAAAGGAACTAAATGATTTAGTAGAGTGATTAACAATTTCTGGACTGCAGATGTCTCAAGATATGATAAATGATTTGAGACTTCCAGTTTGCTGCAATTTTTACACTTGATATATCAGAAGTATTAAATGACAATAGAAAGATGAGGGAAAAACGATGAATTAATATAGTGGGCCTATAATATCATTTCTTCCTGAATATCTCAAATCCAAAGAAATTTGAAAAATCCGCATAATACGAACTTGATATGATAATCGGCAATGACGAACTTTTTGCAGGCAATGATCGGCGATTATCCGGAACTTGATGAATTTACAATGGAAGCGCAAAAATTAGACGTCAAGCCGGATGATACAGATTTATCAATTAGTTCCGAGGCAGCCGCATCATCCGAAGATGTCATTACATCCTCAACTTCCTCATAAAATTACTGCCATTCAAGATAATACATAAAATATTGCCGGTTATCTTTTAATGTGAAAAGAAAAATTTTTTATTTTGAAAAAATACGAATTTTTCGGAAAAATTTTAAAATGAAATTCATCAATCGAATTTAAGGCAATAAATTTTTCAAAAATTTTATGAATGATTTTTATCCTAAATAATAAAGGAAAAAATGCCGAATGGTAAGAAAATTAAGAAGAATCTATACTGGCAATATTCATCCAAACATTAGAAATAGCTGTATCAGTTAATCATATCAATGTTTATCACACTGTCCTTTTAAAAGCTTTCTCGTCATTCCTTTGTCATTTTTATCACCATTAACATTGAAAATTTGATTATTCTGAACTGAAAACCCATTTCTGTTCTGAATCTCAACTTCTTTCTAAATGTCTTGGAAATGACTTATGTCAGTTTCCGGAAGAGTACTATCTTGTTAAGTGAAGAATTCCGCATCAAATCTATGTTACACTTACGTATATATGTATGAATATGACGATTATTGCTTTGAATAAATGTAATTTTTAATTTCTTTAAAATTTAAAATCTTTTTTGTGAAAACTATCGAAAAATTACATTTGATCTCTTTAGATTATGAATTTTTTTTTTTTTGAAAAATTGATCACACATTTGTGTCCATTTTGATAAAACTATAGCAGCTGATAAGACTAATTATTTCCAAAGACCATATCATCTATACCGTATCTTTGTTTAAGAAATCCTTAGTAAATTATCAGACACGACTCAATTTCATAACCTAAGTTCCGAGCTTATTCGAATCTATTGAGATCTACGTTTACTTTTCTTTATTCAAATTATATAATAACCAGTCACAACAATAGAGTTCATGAAATCATTGAGCAATGATCTTATCAATGAGAGTCAAAATCACAGGAATAATTAAATTATCAACAAAATTTTATCAAAGAACTGACAATATCATCAATGAACAGATATCTTCTCGGAAGGATAACAACATCATCATATCTTATCGAAGAACAGGAAAGTAATACTAGCAGATAATATTCGGAGCAATGATTTTATTTCATTTATTTGTTTCGTATTAATTATTTATGACCTATGACCTATTACTATTTAATCATTTACACGAAACTTCTCCATCCCTGCACAACACAATTGTGTTATAAACGATCGAGCAAACGAAAAGGTAACAACATTACGTACAGACATACATAATATATATACACACATACACATACATACATACACATACACACATACACATACAATATGCATATAATACATAGTAGATATCCGCGGGAAGAATGAAATAGAAAGATAGACACCTTGCGAAATGTCAGTGTCAATAAATCTTCTGCGGAGTGGCGACGGAACAAGCGGTACGCAAGGCGAGCCGGATCGATCGTAGCGGGCGGATCGATCGTTGCGATGAAGTAGTGCAAGTGGTGTTGCTGCAGATCGACATTGATTCCGCCATTAGGCATGCCGTGATGGTGAAGTGCTAAATTGGTCGATTGCCGCAGTATTCCGACGACGACAACGACAACGACGACGACAGCGACGACAACGACGACGATGACAAACAGATGTTTTCTTCTTTCTCGCATTTATTATTTATATATATATGTGTGTGTATGTGTACATCTATGTATATGCGTACATATATGTATCATAACTATTCTTTCGTAGTATCAGCAATAACTTTATACGACAACAAAACTTTTTCCATTTCTTGACCTTTGCTATATTATCAATTTGATTTACGAAACGATTGAAATTTGAAAAATATCAAATAGCGAATATAAGATGTAAATGATGCAATATTGTTGCTACCTAGCAATAGATAGATATGTTTACGAATGAAATATAAATGAAATAACAACTTTCACAATGTGATATTTATACGGGAATATCAAAAAAAGATGATCATTCGAATTGCTGGCAGGCATCTAAATGTGATTAAAGAAGTTTGGCGCAAAAATAGCAAAAAAATTTTCGCAAAATCTCATTTCAAATAGCATTTGATATAGCGAAAGAAAGTTTTTTATTTGCTTAGGAGAAATTTATGGTGAAATTTTATGATGAAACATAGAATATAACTTGCAAAGAAATAATTTTTTTTTTTTTTCGATAAATTAATGTTTATTAAGCAAATTTTCTCGCTCGGAATGCGACATGGAGATATTTTTTCGGACAAAAAAAGATCTTCTTAACTCAACTTTCTTAATTCATTTTTGTTTGAATACTGTTGCTTATATTTTTGCTCTTCGGAATCTCTTGTTTGTTATCTTTGCATATTCGGTCAAATAATTTATTTGGTGAAATGAAAAATTAGGAAAAGCACAGATTCTGAATTTTTTCAGATATTCTGATGTGTTAGAAAAGTGATATAGTTCAGTGATGTCATCGAAGGGTGGTCCAGATTCCACATTCAACGATAATTTAATCAGAGAAGTGCGTCTGAATCCAATAATCTATGATTTCACCCATCCTTTATACGGCAATGCAGTCAAAAAACAGGAAACTTGGATTGAAATTGCTGCTAAACTTAATGAGAAAGGTTGGTTACGAATATTATCCTTTTAATTTGCAAGAAATGCTCAGCAAAAGCAAAAAATTATTGGAATTATTGCTAACTTTAGTAGAAGCTGTAAAAACTCGCTGGCGTACGTTACGTGACCGATATACGAAGGAACGTCGACGTGTAATGACATCCGGTGTCGGGTCATCCTTCTCCTACTATGCTGATCTCTGCTTCTTGGACAACTCTTGCACTGAGAATAGGTTTGACAAATTTCAACTTTCATCATGATTCTTTCATAGCTAAGAAATATCATATTACTCAAATATTTGGAATGTTTAAATAGATCTTCAAAATAATCTAACATTTTACTAAGCTTTTCCGAAGTTTTTGAAGGAAATTTTAAAGTATTTTTTTTTTTCAAATTGTGATATTTCGTTAGATTTAAAGCTTTGATCTTAATGATTGAAATCGATTAAACGATTTCTTTCACAATGATGTAATTCTGTAAAATTTATTTTGTCTTATTAAAGTAATTGAGTTAAAAAATTTTCATTAATTCAGGATTACACCATCAAAAGCTAGCAGAAGCAGTAATCGTAACAACAATGAGAAGAACGGTAACAATGCTGCAACTCATTGCGATGTTACGACATCTATGTTTGTAAAACCGGAAATTTTTGAGCAATCTTGCGATACTAGTTATAGCTTCGATAACAGGTTTTTCATTTCTCCCTCTTTCCATAAACTTTGGGATAAGTTTTATAACAGCTGGAATTAATATTTATGAGATTTAGTTAACATTATGAGTGTGAAAATTAATGCTAACAACTGAAAGGAGAAATCATTGTTGATTTGTTTGACAATTTATCATCTAATTATTATTTTACACTTCATGCAAGTTTCCTATACGTCTCAAAAATTTGCTATTACGGAAATCTTACGAAAATATTTTCGCAAATTTCATTTTCGAAAAATTTTTTTTGTTCGTTTTATAGCTTCATGCTTAAGATGAAAATATTTGTTATATTGCAGCATACACTATTTTCTTTAATTTTTAGGATCGGTGATGATATGTTAATGGAACAAGAAGAAACAGTTCCTTCTTCATCTGGACGAGAACGTTCGATGCAAAAAAGGCAGAGGATTCGAAAAGCAAGTCGTAAATCTCCAACACCACCGGTAAGCTCAGCAACAACAACAACAACAGCTGCAACAGAATTAGCAGAATTGATGGCACTTGAAAAAATACCAACAAAACGCTGTAGATTGGATCTTTCGCCGGATTCACCATCAGATACGGTTGCACATGCATTAATGCGTAGCGTTGAAGCGTTGCAGCATTTAGCGGAACGAAAACCCATCTTTAATCATGCAGTCAGTCCTCGTGATGCCGACGAATGTTTCGCCGATTTTGTTTGTATGTCGTTAAAATCAATTGATAATGGTAGTCGAGTACATGCTCGAATTGCAATTTTGCATGCTTTGGCACAATTTCAGACGTAAAAAATGAAATCATAGCCATTTATTTGTATCAGGTAATTGAGTGATTTTCCGAAAATAGTGGACAGAAGATAGGGATAAGATGAAACAGAGAAATATTTTAGAAGGTAAGAATCAGGAAAGATATTTTCGCAGTTTTTCGGAAATTCACTGAAATTAAATATCGTAAATATCAGTGATTAAGCATTTCAAATATTTATGGCTCGATTTTGCTGCCGAAATTGTTCATTTTCGACATTCTTTCTTTATTTCTTTGTAAAATCATTAAAAACTAAATTCTATCATATTTACTTCCAAATTGTAATACTTGACTCTACATTTTTGCAGGATCTTATTAGATCCTATTTTGCTATTTTTAAAATAATTTTGCTATCATTTCCTGAATTTTTTTGTTCCTTTTTTTTCTATCTAAATAAAACGGATATGTTATTACTATTTCTGATAATAGAAGTGTCTTTTGTGTTGATTATACAAAAAATGTGGAAATTTGGATAAATGAAGAGTTTGTTGCAATTTCTAACAAATCTTACTCTAATGAACTGAACTACTTATTAATTTTGCAATTTGACAAATCTCATTCAATTTTTCTATATTCCAGTAAAGCCATTTGAGACAAGGAATCAAATGCATTCTGATCTGATTGATCAATGTGCAAGTTATTATTCGTGATGGAAGTTTCTTAGTTTTTTAATCGAAGAAAATCTACTAATTAACAAACTTCATTCAAAGTACTTTTGATAAACTTATAAACTATTACAGTAATCATTTTTGTAATGATTAAGAATATCAAATATCATACTTCTTAATCAGATCCCAGTAACTACCCATTTAATTTCTTGCAAGGCAAAAATCCGCTCCGTATTACGACAAGAATTGAAAGGGATGAATTTCTAAAGAAATCCGAGACAGATACCTTTGATCGCTTTCAATAAGAACATTAATTATGAAGTAAAATTAATAAATAGGATAATGAATTTGTTAACACATTTATTCCATTATACATTAAATCTGGATTTAACAAAAACATATCTATAAACTCTACAAGGTTTACTTATTGTTGTTGTCATTGTTATTAGCAAATAATTAATATAACTAATATAATTAACATAACAAACAATAATTATTATAACAAACAGAAGTAAAAAATGCAGAATGAATGTTGTGATAATACATAGATTATTATTATTTTATCATAAAAATTGCTATGGATTTCCCGGTATGTTAAGAATAAATCGATTAGTAGTGCCATGGTTTTCTAAATATATTAATCATTTTTTTTTTTTTGGAAATTGTTTTAAATTCCACATTGAAATTATATGATTTCGAATTTAAAATAAAACTTTCAAGTTTAAAATAATTGTTACATGGCATATGACAATATTTATCCAGTAATATTATCAATAATTTCATATTCAAAATAATGTATTTCGAACAAGTAAATTGCCTGCTCAAAATATGCATACTTTGAAATGAACTTCTCAAACTGGTAAGTTTTAATATTTTTAAATAATATTCCAGGAAATTATTTAAAAATCGTCTGAAATCATTGTTATTTTATGATTCCAATGTATATCAACTATCTTCTTGATTCGAATAAAATAAATAGCACTTTTTTGTTTTCGTACTAAGTGCATTACAAAAAGCCTTCTAAAGTTTCAAAATACGAAAACTTTTTTTCGAAAAAAAATTCTAAAACTTTCAAAAAAATTCGGAAAGTATTCAGATTATGAAAATTTTCCTTTTTCGAAAACTGTCATCAATTACATGAAGCAGTTGCATAGATGCATATTTCAGATGCACATAAATGCATACATAACAAATAATCAGTAAACTTTCGGAATCATGAAACTTGATCCGGAATTATTTTTTTGCTACAACAACAATTTCCTTCACAAGTGACACAAATGAATTCTCTAGCATTGCTAACATTGCTTGATTCATTCCGATTTTCCTCATTTTCTTTTGCTGTTGATGATGATGATGATGATAATGAAAATGAAAGTGATAATGATTGATTGCTTTCAGGTGATTCGAATAATGGTGGAATAGCGCGCGGATGAAAAATTGGTGTTGAATGAGATTGCGGTAAGAAATTTGTCGAATTTCGTTCAACTTGGGATGAATTTATTTCTGAAATATTTGCTGATGAAGATTGCTTTCTCCCTGAAATCAGACTGATCAAAGTTTTCTTTGTCATTTTCATGATCAAAAATAGAATTTAAGTTTCATTTAAATCTCTCGTACGTAAAACTTAGGAAGTCTAATGTCTCAATTGCAAGCATCCTAATTAATTAAAAAATCAGATAGTCAATTTTAATGGAAGCAAGTTCGATTTGCATAGCTCGTACGTGGTCGTGTTTAGCGATCAATAATAACATTATTAAAAGATCAGTTGCGCACTGAATTTAATGATTTTGAAAAAATATGCAAGAAATTGACTGACCTTTGAAATCATTTCCATAAACAGATCGCAGCCAATTCATTGATTTAAAAGATTGATCAAATATTGAAGCAAGTTTTGCATTGATCGAAGCAACTAATGGTGATGAAATGGAAGGATGATATTGGTTATAGATAAATGATGCAGTGGCTTTCTGTGCTTCCTGAAATCCATCCTTGAATCCCAAATATGCCATCTTTTCTGCTTCTGGAAATAAACTTGCTTCTCCATTAATAAATGATTTAATTAAATTGACGCAATGAAAATATTGGCCCAAAAGGTTATTTCTTTTTTTGAAAATTTGATGAAATTTAAGCAGAGTTTGAAACATTTATATTTATTTCAAAGAAAAGCCAAAAAAAAAAAAAAAATTTCATATCATCAGAAAAAAAAAAAACAAAAAACGATAAACTTTCGTTATGCCAATACAGCCTTCCATTGTATCAATATAGCCTGTTCAACAAATTACTCGAACAATCGACGATATGTGGATCGATTGATCGTAATTTAAAATCATGAAAAAAAAAAAAAAGGAAGAAATTATTGCAAAATATTAACGAAAGCTAAATAATTTTTGCAAGAAAAAACTCAGATTTTTATTAATAATAGTTGAATTTAGATAAGTGTAGTTCGATGATAACTTTTGATTATTTGTGGATTGGGATGAATTCACAAATAATTGCAAGAGAAAATAAAAGATTGAAGAACTTTTCATAAATTTTTTTTTTTTTTTAATTTCCAGATTTTATATAATTATTAACGTTTTATAGATCTACACTTTGATATCAAGAAGTTGAATTTTACGTAAAGGTTGAAGCATAATGTCAAGTTGACCAAAATACAATCCTGTAAATATTACGATAATTTCTATATTACAATATTACGATAACTTCTATCAAATAATAATTTCAAAATTTTCAAAAAAAAATTCAATTGAAATTCAATAGTAAATATGGAATCAATATTCAAAGTTTTTTAGATTTCAAATCTACAAAAATGCGCATTTTTCGAAATCGAAATAATTTTCAGCAATTTTTGAAATAATTTCTAATATTCTATGAAAGAGTACCAGAATATTTTCTCATTTGTAATAATAAAACTATTGCTCAAAGCACTGTCTGTACCTCTTCTTTGATCATTACTAACTGACTGAAGATATTTGATTGTTAAATCTAAAATTTCAATTTTTTCCATTTTTGATTCAATTTTCGGTGAGTGTATTAAATGGAACATTTTCAATTGATCCAACGAAGCATTCATTCGAGCTCGTCGACGACGTTCAATTTCCGCTTTACTCTGCAAAAAAAAAAAAAAAAAAAAAAAAAAAAAAAAAAAAAAAAAAACAAAAAAAGTTAGAGTGATTCAACAATCTTAATTGATATTGATTAGAGAAGCTTTCATTTTTAAAATTAAATCATAGTTCATCTTGCGAAAGGTTCAGGCTATGTTCTAAGCCAAATTTTTGGTAAGCCTTTTCATCCCATTCGAAATCAAACAAACTTGTTTAGTTTCGAATGTAGAAAATTTTTATAGATTAAGCATTCTCTTCGTTTTGAATTAACATTTCTTTAATGATTTAAACAAATCCGAATTTTCAATCACACTTAATTGGCCGATTGATGATTTTCTTAATTATTTTTTGAATTTAAAATCAAAATTTTGTTAATTTGCTTTTTTGAATTTCAAATCTTTCATTCTAAATCTAATCAATGATTTAACCATCTGAAAAATTCCAAACGACTCTTCTAAAAAATTTATTTTGTGTATTTCAATTGTCTCAATGAAAAAAGATTTCAAAGAAATTGGTAACCTAAATTTTTTCACTGCAGCTGAATTGAATTCATTCATTCATTGAAACCAAATTAACAAATAAATGAATTGAATCCAGCTGTAGCAAGAAATTAAATTTGAACAAAAGAAATTTAAAATTAGGGATGGCGAAGATTGCTGAGGTTTTGAAACTTAAATTTATATCTTTTTTTTTATCGACTATCACAATTTTTTGCTGAAATAAATTGATGAGAAATTTGCAGAAATTAAATAAAAAGAATTTTATCAATTTCTTATCAAATCTTTCCATAAAGGTCGGTAGAACTTAGATTTATGCTTTGATTTGTTTGAAATTTTGTTCAGAAAATGATTTTTTTTTTTAAGGATTTGTTTAGAAAATCAGAATTTTTTTAATAGAAAATCATATACAAGACAATTTTAGAATTAAGCTTATTGATTGTTCAAAAGTATTTTCGGTACACTTGGTTTGACTCCAGCATTTTAATCATTCCAAAATTATATTTTAAACATTTCTATGCAGCAAACTGAATATTGAATATTCTTTTACTCCAAATTCAGTCCAAATTTAAATAATTTGATGCTTATAAGATACCATTTTTAATTAGATAAGCTAAATGATCGTTTAAAAAGTACCAAAAAATTATAATCGCTTGAATTAGTAATTGCCAAATCGCTTGATTTCATTTCACCAATTCTAAATATAAAACAGTATTTTAATCAGAGGATTAAATTTTGAATAAAATTATAACTGAAAAAATTATTATCGGTTTATATCGATTTTGCCGTACTTATCTTATGAAATCTAAACTTGAACTAATTTTTAAGTAATTTTATTAGTCAATATTGATTGCCATTTAATTATGAAGTAATTTTTGTTCGTAGAAATATGTTTATTATTTAACATTAAAATATTTCCATCTAATGATAACAGAATCAGTATCAATTAATCATATAGCTTTACATATTTGATTTTATTCAAAGGTGATTGAAATTTTATGAAATGTTTCGGTAAACATCCATCAACATGTTTTCCAGCATGAAATTATCTTGATTCTATCTTTTTCAAATAAGGGAAAGATAATGTAAATAACACGAATTAATCATTTTGAAATACAAAATACTGGTCATAAATCTTACACATACAATGGAATTTTAATTTTAATCGGAAAAAATTGCCAGTAGCTTAAATTTCATACTGTAGATGGTACAAGTTCGATAGATTGGATCTGTTAAATTTAAAAAAGAAAAAATTAAAGGGGAAAAAATTTTAAAAACAGAGCAAAAGAAAAAATACCGAAAAAATTAGATAAAAATAACAATACTAGATTTCTTACTTGGAATGAATAAGTTAGGTCCGTCGATTTAATTAAAGGGGAGGGAAGCGGTATAAGAAAATGATACGATTATCTTTCGGATCGATTTTTAGATTTAAAATAGCAAAAGTTTTTCCCAGACTTCCATAAATGCAACTTAAATATATTATCCGATTCACACCTATTATAATTCCTGGAAACAATACCATGTTGACTCGTGAATGATGTTGACATGAGAAACACGAGTTGAATGAGAAAATTTTTGAAGAAAATATATTGACTATTATTGGCAAATTTCAGAACGATAAGAGTTATCTTATTTTCTAATTATGATTCCTGAATAAATCAATACAAGTTTTTTTTGCTGTAGGTTTTTTTTTTTTTTTTTTTTTTTTTGATTTAGGCTCTTTTTTTTAAATGTTTTTTTTGCGTTAGGTTTTTTTTTTTTTTTTTTTTGTCGATATAGGCTCTTTTCTTTAAATGATTTCTGAATAAACGAGTGTAAATGAATCAGCATAGATTTTTTTTTTTTCTTTTTTAAATTTATTTTATAAAAGAAAAGCCGATAAATCATTTCTTTTTTAAGTGAAATTTGATAATAACTTCTTCAATATTGTTGCATTTAGTTTCTCATGCTGTTTTTAGTCAATCAACTAATTTTGATTAGCAAATTAATTCTTACCTTTTATTTTATTAATAAAAGTTTACTTTTTTCTTTTTTTTTTTTTTTTTTGCAATTATAGAAATTATATAGAGAAATTTCACATATTTTCAAACAGCCATCAACATGTTCTCTTTTTGGATAAAAGTCAGCTTTGTACTGTAAGAAACATTATCTATCATCATTTCTCATACAGTAGAACAATTGCTGGATAATAAGAAAAAAGAAACTCTCACGCGTCGATGAATTCCTGGAATTATTGAAACCGACAATTATTATTTTTTTGTATGGGAAAAATGGATGATAATTTAATCATCTGAGATTGTGATTAAATGACATTTGGTAAAGCGGCAGATATTTATGCTAGACATTTCTTAGATTATATTAAGAAGCAAAATTTGCTTTGATTTTTTTCTTTTTTTCTTCTTTTCATTTTGAAATTTTGAAATTTTTTCTTTCTGACTTAATTTTCAAAGCAAATTTCTAGTAGTGAAACTTTGAAAAATGTTTGTAAAGTTTGAAATTCATTAACATATGCTGCATTATGTAGCTATATATGTTTGATGTTATTCCATTAATAACATTTATTTGATAGATGATAATTTAACAGTAAAAGTAAAGTAAACAAAAACATAAACAAATAACAAATCAATTAGGAAAACAATGGGATTTTAAAAAAAGCAGTTGAGAACAGTGAGAGAGAAGTGATAAAGAAAAAAAAAAACAAATGATTATGATGTTATCTGAAATATTATTTATTGCTAATGGCAGTTGTAGACCTGAATAAAGAGAGATTAATATGAAATAATTTATATTGGACAGAAAATGTCGCGTGTACTTTAAAATTTTCATTTCAACCTAAATTTAATCAAAGTAACCTATTTCAGTATTTTTGTCTGTGATCTATGCAACTATTCGATTAGTTGATAATTCATTTCCAATATTGATTTCCGGTATTGATTTACCTATAAAAAGTCAAAGTGAATAACAGTAATTTTGCTTTTTCTCCAAGAAATGAAAAATTATAATGAAAGAAGAACTGGCAGTGCAAGTAACAATGATAGAACAATGGAAATAAGCGAAAGATGCAGAAAAAAAAAACAATGGCAGTGATAATCGTGATATCAGTGATATTGATAAAATGATAATGTAATAATTAATAAACATTTAGGTTACCATCCTTGTGAAATAATGTAGTAATTAACAAAACAAAATTATGTATAATTAAATGGTGGTATAAATATATCCATACAATTGTGATATATGGGCCCTATTTTATATATATATATCAACATATTCGAAATGTTTTCCCGAAATTTGCTAATATTTTGTAAAGCTAAAAATAATTGGAAAATAAAATGCTAGAAATGCTGGTATTATGAACATTTTATCATTCCAACTTTTTCTGAGATCATTTATAATCGTAGATCGCAATTGATGCGAAAGAGAAAAAAAAAAAAAAAAAACTTCTCATTGTCTTGGGTTAACTATCACAATTTTTAAGTATTATCATCAATTTTCAAGTTAGGATAATTGATTTTTGGCACTTTAACTCAACGTCTGGTTCATCTCAGAGCGGAAAGATGCATATGCAATGGGCCGTATTTTTGAATTCTGTTAACATTTCCCACTATTAAATTTGGACACAATATTAGTAACAGAAATGAAGCGTTCATCTTCTTCGCTTAACCCAGTGCTTACTGTATCATCGGATTGACAGAGTTGACTTCTGGATTCACTGGATGAGAATGATTCCTCACGTGTAGACAATTTGGTGATCTGTTCCAAATGATGCAATGGTACTGATTTTATGCTTTTTTTCGTGTTTTTTCGGTCTAAGATTGAGGCAAAAATTAATTATCAGAAATAATCTATGATGTAAATTAAAAAAATCTTTCCATATCTCCTCAATATGGTTGCAATAAATGAAGAAATCAAATTTAACGAAGATAATTTTATTTCAACAAATTTAGAACAAAAATACCTTCTACAGGTAAACGTTCTTTCGTAGATACAATCGTTGTATAGTGTATCGATTGTTGTTTCATTTCATCATTATGTGATTCAGGAAGCAATTCGTCATCGTTATCGAAATCTTCATCAAAATCATCGTCGAATTTTCGTGATATACTATCATAATGATCCGTATAATGTTCTGATGAATGCGAATAATCCACTGTATTAGATCGAATCAGTGATGATAATCTCAAATTTAATATTTTTAAATTATGCATTCAAAGAAAAAATTGAAATTTATGATTCCAAATTTTTTGTAACATTCCTAAATTATTTGATTTATAAAGTTTCACATTTCAACTTTAAATCATTTCTTCATATCATCAATGTTGGTAAATTTTTTGGTGAAGCAGAAAAATTGTTCCTGTTCGAAGCAAATCATTACATAATTAGTTAGAAATAAAAATTTCAAATCATTAAATATAGGAGAATATTGAATCAAATTATTGCAGATATAATTACCATATTGAGATATTACGATAAAGTATTAAATTTTTAATTATATATTAAAAAAAATATCATTAAAATTATATGGTACTAAAGTTTTTGAAATTAAGTTCTCAAATATCAGAATATGTGTATTACATTTTAATATTGAATATCGAATTAAAAATTTAGATATCATATATATTGTATTATCGTATGTATACCTTTTCTTTGCAGTATTCGACATTTCATACGTATCATCACTATCCACCAAAATCATTTTGAGTGATAAGTTGGGCGGTTTTATTGGTATTGGTGGTGGTTGTTTGAAAGGAGTTGATGGTGCAGTATGAATCGATGATAGTGCTTTATCAAGAGTACTTCTGAAATAAATTATTGCTAAGTTTATTTTGTTAGAAATTCAAACCAGATAATGTTACAGTATACCGAGAGGAAAATGATGGAGGAGGTGGTGGTGGTTGTTTGGGCCGCATTATCGTCGATTTGCGCACAAGACATTCCTTATCACCTGGTGCAATTAATACTGATATGCCATTTGAATCAAGCTGCAAGAAACAATTGTTAAGCGACTTTTTCGAAGTGATATTCTGTTATTTAAATGTTGAAAGTTTGGAATTTTGAATTTGAGAAAAATTTAGAATTTTTAGGATTTCAATAAAAAAAGTATCAATTGAATATGATTTGATTATTTTATGATTAATATACCTTATGGGATATTCCAATCAAATGGTTTTTGGCTACGACGATATTGTTACCAGCGCGACGTAATGATTTTGCGTAATTACTATCAGCGTAATGCCAAAAATATTTTCTTTTTGGACGAATTATCGATTTGAAATTTGAAAAGAGTTGTAGAAGATTGCATGAACAATAAGTACCACAATTATAATTTGTTAATTTGTCGCAATATAACCCGAAATATCGTCGAGTAACGCAGATGATAAATATAATAATAGTAAGCATGATAATTATCCAACCACAAATGTACTGAAATTGATACCTTATCAGGATTGTTGACAAAGTTTGACACATTCAAATGTTCTTTTTAATTATCAAAAATACTATTTGAAGATGGCATTCATAAAAATTAAATATAGCTATATTTCAGAAAAAAGTCTATTCAAGAAATGAAACTATTGAGAAAACGATTATTATCTGTTTTTTAATCAATTCGAATGATGATTGATAGTGCAGCATAATTTTTCATATATATTGTAATGCATTTTGTTTTTTTAAAAATATTATTTAAAAAAAAAAAAGGAAACTTTTTTTTCAAAATCAGAAACACACAATGTAATTTTTTATACTTGAATGAAATTAAATATAAGGAATAGCAGGAAAAGTTTGACCTATGACTGTACAGGTCATTTAAATTTCGAATAATTTAATAGTCTTATAATGGTTTCACAATGAACTATCTTCTTGTACAGTGACTATTGAAATTTTCCTTCCAACAGTTTATTTTTAAATTTAAAAAATTATGTTAAATAAAATTACGCGATAAATTTATCTTCTCAGAGATCTTTTTTCAATATCTCT
The DNA here is from genome assembly GCA_028564675.1 of Onchocerca lupi. Taxonomy (NCBI): domain Eukaryota; kingdom Metazoa; phylum Nematoda; class Chromadorea; order Rhabditida; family Onchocercidae; genus Onchocerca; species Onchocerca lupi. The sequence goes on from JAOVVO010000069.1 coordinate 49,490, forward strand.
GTTTCTTTTTTTTCTTTTTTTTTTTTTTATTTTCACAGAGATAGATGTCAAACTTACCATTTGCCAAGTTTTTACAATTTGCAAGCACTCATCAGCACGACAATTCAAATTGTAGCATAATTTTTGTGAACCGCAATCACATTCCTCCGTACCTTCGATAATTCCGTTACCGCAAAGCGGCAATGATTTTTCAATCGTTTGTTGCGTAAAAAAAAAGTTGATACTCTTAACATGCTTTAGGCAACGATTTTTCTCCAACATATTGACCATTTGTTGTAGCGTACAATCATGATCGTAACCTCTACATAAAATCTCAATTTTGACGTAAATATGCTTAAAAATTCTCCTACTTTAATGATTATCAAAAATAGAAATATGAATAAGTGTGGAAAAATTCTGAAATCGAATAATACAATGATAATGTAAATAATTGTATTCTTCTAATGCATTTAAATTATTAGATGATAATGTTGAAAAAAACAACTTTTTTGACTTAAAAAACGTACGGTATTTTAAGACATCCTGAAATAGTGGTACTTCGAATCATTGGACAATAACAGTTTGATACATCGATTGGATTAGTTGTATTACGATGCGGTACGCCAAGAAGATGTGCTACTTCATGAAAAAATATACCGCCCATTGCAGATGGATTATGTGGATAAAACTAGAAATTATGCTTTTCTTTTTTTTTCGTTTAAAAAATTTAAATCAATTTTTGCATTCATTTCTAATTTATAGAACTAGAAATGAAAAATTTTAAATTTGAAAAAATTTCAAAAAATTTCAATTTTGATATAGTCAAAAGTTTTAATTTTACATCTAAAACATACCCCGCATAACATGACAGCTTTTGAGGTACACATGCCATTAACGAATGCTAATCCACCGGCATAGCGATATGAAATTAAAGCGGCAAAATCATGATTCGGTAATTTTGATATTCTGTAAAAAGGTAAAATTCTGTGGCAAAATTAATTTGAAGTGAAATTAATATGAAAAGTTTAAATCAACTTTTATACTCAATTCTAAATACTCATTTCCTCTAACTTGTCCCGAAATAGAGCATTCGATGAAGAAATTTTAACAAATTTCGATTCTAATGAAGCCAAGAGTCTTTTTTTTAAAAATTTTATATCGTAATTTAAAGTTAAAAAATTACAATTGAAAAGTTTATGTAATTTAGCATTGAACTTTAAATTATACCTCACTTTTTTCTTTTATTTATTGATCTCTTTTTATTTTGTAATTTGAATTCTAATTATATTACAACAAAGATTAAAGAAATTAGAAAATTTAAAAGTATGGAAAAAGAAAGTTTTATGCTTTCGATTTAATCGAAAAAAAAAAAAGAAAAAAAAAACCAGATAAGAGCAAATGAAATGAAATTTAGATTCTTTAGATGGTAAATATAATCTAAGAAATTTCATCAGCAAAATTAATTTTCGCTTTATCATTGAAATTTCGTTTCTGATAAGTTTTCAGTTAAATTTTACAAACAACATGCACATTTTTTTTTTCACAAATAATATGTCATTGGAAATTTTTTTTAAATTTTATCATTAAGTAGTGAATTAACAATGAGATAAGAAAAATGCTTACCTTCGATTTCTGAATTCCTCAAATGAATACAAGCTGAGATTATTACAATGTGTTTGCAATATATCCACTACAATTATCCGAACATTAATTTGATAAAAATACTGCAATCGAAAATATAAACAATTTGTATTTAATATTAAGATGGAAATTAAATTCATTCCAAAAAATATATGATATATAGTTTTGAACAAAATGCGATAAATAAAATGATCTTTTAAAGATTGCAAAAAGTTCAAAATTTAGAGGAAAAACTTACATTATTCGCTTCCTGAATCAATTTCATTACATTTTTCTTTACATTATCCATATTAGAATTATAATGATTAGTCTGTAATCAAGTTATCATGTTAACAAATTCAATTTATTTTGAAATAGTGATAAAATGTACTATCTGAAGTGATAAAACTTGAAAATGATCTCATGAGAACATACAATTTTAGAATCGACAAAAATGAGTGTATTCAAAAAATGTATATAATCGTTCAGCTGAACACCGCTATAATCCGGTGCGGGTTCACCCCATACAGCTGGCTCACGACGTGATCGTCGTGATAATTTTTCATAAATTTCATGCTGATCCGTAAAATTTGACTGAAAATAGTACAAGAAGTTAGAAAAGAAAAAAAAAGTTTGTAAATTTAAATTTAAACTTCAACTTTTGAAAAGAGTTTGTAAATTTAAAGCTTGACATTTAGTGTGACATTTCAATCTGATTGACTCAAAAGATCATATATTAATGCAAAAATATTCCAGATTGCCTTACCGGATTATCTCAGATTATTGATTAATTCAATTTCAATTTCAATCGATACCAAATCTGTACTACTTTATCTTCTTCACTCATCAATATACTACTTATTCTAATGAAAGAATTTTACTATTTACAATGCTATTAATTTGGCGGAAATTTTTGCAATTATTGATTTGATGGAAATTTCTATCATTGATTAGCTGTCAAGAGGTAACATAGCAATTTTTTATAAGCAAAATTGAATTTTTGTTATCCGTTTACCTCATCCATGATGTTAAAATCGATAACTGATTTTGCTGAAGTTAGATGATAAGATAAAGCAGTTAAAGGAAGAAGCACAGATATGATCATTGGCATATCAATCATTAGCAATCAATATCCTATCAATGATAGCAAAAATTGGCAGTGATTGTTGTCGTATGAGGTAAATTGAGGTCGATGAATTTGATTAAAGAAGTGCACTACTACGCCGATCTGATAGAATAATCATATCAAATCCTTAAATGAAATAGATTCATCTGAAAAAATTTGAAATTTCGCCAAAATAAAAAATTATTCGAAGTAAAAAAAAAAAAAAAATTAATAAGTTCGAAAAGCAATTTCTGAGATTATTTTGTCAAAAATTTTTGATGTATTTCGTTTTGTTCAAAGTAATACTCAATTGAATATATCATAATTTTTATCATTTCTAAGATCTACAAAAATAACAAATATATCAATAAACTTGATAGAAAAAGTGAAAATGACATTTTAGTATTATTAAAGGTCACATTTTCATATTTTTAAAAGAAAAAAGATCACATTATTTTAAATGTCATTTTTAACGAAAGCCTTATTTTTGCTAATAATTAGTATGAATAAAGAATTTTTAGTATTGTTGAAATGTGAAATACATTTTTATCTATTTCATATTGTAAAAAATAAAAAAAAAAATTTTTTTGTACAACAACTTTTGGTAGCAGCATTTCAAGCTCGTTTTTTCTTCTTCTTTTTTTTTCTTTAAAGTAAAATTGCTTACTAATAAATTGAAGCAATGAAAAAATTTGCAAAAAAAGGGATATTTTATATATATTTTCAAAAAATAAACATTCTCATATGATGATGGTACTTGAAAAATTTGCAAATAGCATTATCACAGATCTAATCACAAAAATGAATTAAACAGATATCGTTTTATTTTATTTTTTATTTTTTTTTTTCAGAATATGTACTCATCCAAAATCTTATCAGACTCATAATCATATCATTACAAAAAATATCATAAAGAAAGACCGAGATAATTTTAGCAGAATCTCGAGAATTTTGCCATTGATTATTTGTTTATACATCAGAAAATGAAAAGTCTTATCAATTTACTGAAATAAAATATTAATTTACTTTTCATTCGAAAGCACTGAAAGCCAAAATAATGAGCGAATTTCGTCGAAGTTTAGTTTGACCAACTATTAGCAATCATATGAAGGCAATAATACAGTACTGATACTGGTGATGGTGATAATGATAATGGCAGTGATAATAGGCTTAGAATAAATAAATTCTCCAAGTACGTTTGATTATTCCTTCCTGCATGGCAACAGGAAGATTCCTCTTCCGGAAAAACAGGATAATAAATGCAGCATCAATGCTGTTAACATTTGATAATGTTAAAGCCTTCTGATTACCGGATCTTGCATGATTCGCTCGGGATTCTTCTGAAATTTTGGCAATTTTCCAACTATGATTAATTAAAATTGAAATAAATATGATGCTATCGAAGGCGAAATTCTGATGATTCCAAAAAGTTTTAAGGTTGCTAAATTAGCATTTTCCATCCTACTTATAGACACTTTATGCAATACGAATGGTAACTGAAAATCAAAAGATAAAATTTTGTGCTTTTTTAAATTTTTTTTCTTTTTCATGATTATCATATTCAAATACACAAATGCATAAAATTCATATTGAAATATTTGTTTTTTAATATAAATTATGAGGTCAAATAGCAGCCGATATCCAGGTTGGAAAAGATGAATATGATAATTTCGGATTTAGAAGAAAGCATGATTGGACGAAAAAAACGGATCATTTCACTAGAACAGTAATTTGTGTATTTGCGAAATCATTACTATGCTTATTTTCATTTTTCTTCTTCTCTTTTTTAAGAGAAAAGACAAGTTTTTTTGTTTAAAGAAAAGCAAAAATATCAAAAATGCATAAATTTTCTTTTACAGTCATTCGCAAAATATTTTTTTCAAATGCAGATTTATTTTTTCGAATTTCAAATTTTTAGTAATATCACCTGGAACGATCAGTTACAAAAAGGATTGGCTTTTTTTTCTTCACCTATAGCTTATAGCTTATGTATGCACTAGTAATTATGAACGATTAAAATAAAGAAATATTTGAAGAATTTGCCACTTAATTTTCAAATTGGAAATCATAACATTCAATAGCAAGCACATGAAATTTTTCTATTTCAGTCCAAAAATGATTGCGGAATTTATTTTTTTGTTTACATGATGGTGAATTTGTAATTCAATTTTTCGCAAAAACTTCTATCGCTTCGAGCACTTGTAATTTTATTTGACAGAAAATATTTCAAATACTTGAAGAAAGTTAAAATTTGAAATTCAATAAGAATTGTCTTCTCAGATTTCTTGTCTTTTTTTTTTTTTTTTTTTTTTTTTTGGAAAAAATCAAAGAATAGTGAAACAATATGATAACGGGAAGTTTGAAAAAATAATGGCTTACAATTTTATCTACAAAAATGGGTCTTTTGGACATAGAATATTCAACTTAAGCGCATAAAATATGTCATCTTCAGAGAAAATATCACACTTAAATGCTTGTAATACTTGATGATTATTATTTTTTGACCATGAAAAAAAAAAGAAAATTATAATTACTGAATTATACTACTGAATGGGCCATATTTTTAATCAACTGCAAAATACTACTTTAAATAATTCATGTAATAGAAATACTCGATATTACAATAAATATATATTTTGCAGTCTTGGAAATTTCATAACTTTTCCTATTACTAAATTACTGAATTACTTTTACCATTACTAAATTTTTTCTTTTACTAAATAAAAATTCCGAGAATTTATATATATATATATATATATACAATCATGTTATATTACCAACAAAAATCTAGAAAAGAAAAAAGATTAGCCTAGAAAATTATAAATTACTTCTCTCAATAATTCGATTGCATATATACCAATTTATATTCACAATTTATATATTTATATAAGAATTTATATCTATACATTAAATTTACATTTTTACTTAATTAAAAGTCAAAAGAAAGAATAAAGAAAACTAAGCAGCTAAGATTATAATTGGATTTTTAGAAGTTTAAAAAAGTTGATTATGTCACTTTTCTTTTTTTTTGTCAAAACAGTGAATAACAGATGATCAATTTATTCTATGAAATATTTTCATTTAAAATTATACATGTAATCAAAAATGAAAAAGGAATTTGTTAGAAAAGATTCTAAATTAGCTATTGATTGAAAAGCAAATATGCGCCAACTATGAAATGATTAATTTTGAAATGATCAGTGATTATTACACAAATTATTTTCATTATATTAATGCTTCAATAACGTAAAGCAATTATTTATGTTAATTGATACAATATATTAATTCTTGTTTTAAGAGAAATAGCAATATACAATTCGATGATATAATTAGCATGCAAGCAATTTCCGGGGAAAAAAAAAATCGCACGAAATTCTAATCGAGAAAAAAAATCTTGTGAAATCCAATCATCAAACTATTCCACAATTTTTTAATACAAAATATAATATAATTACTTCAGCCATTTTTTTTTCAAGTAATTTGATCAATAATTAAAATATAAGAGCTTAAAAAATAAGTACAGAAACATTATGGCTCATTGAATGAAGAAGAATTGAGTAAAGAAAAATTGAAAAGATTTAATTCAAAAAAAAAAAATCCAATTCACTAAAAAATTTTATTTTGAAAATTAAAAACAAAAAAAGTGAAAAAAAAAACAACAATATTTGTTTTCTAGCAGTAGAATGAATATATATTTTAATAATTATACATCCATAAAAGATTTTAAATGATAAAAATGATGAAAGGAAGTGATAAGCAGCTAGAAATCTGTTCTGATAGGGTTGAATAGTTGGCTTAGGAAAAAATGATTACTATTTAATACTTTTTTTTTTTTTTTAGATTTTTCAGTTTTTTTTTTCTTTTTCTCGGAGGAAAATCGATTATTTTTAATAAATATTTCAAGTCTTCTATGAAGAAAAATTGATTACCTTTGCTCTATTCTTTCCTTTTTTATTTCTGCAAAAAAAAAGAAAAGAAAAAAATCTTTTTTTTTTTTTCATTTTGCTCTTCCCTTGAAATTTTTTGCATAAAACTTTGCAACAAAAAAAAAAAAAAAAAAAAAAAACATTTTTTGAAATCAAAAAAATCATTCTTCTTCCAGAATTTCTTACACTTCCAGAAGCAAAGATGCTTCTTCTCTTCGTTCATTTTCAATTTTACATAAATTTTTGGTGCAAATTTTTATCGCAGAATGAAGCAAATGTTAGCATTGAGTATAACTTATGCATATGTTTAGTTGTATTCATTTCAAAATAATTCTTTAACGTGAAATTTTAAAAAAATAAAAAAAGATACCAAAGAAAAAAGGAGAAAAGCAAAAAAAAAAAAGAAAGAATGCAGAAAGTTGTAGAAATATATCGAAAAAGATAAAACACATTTACAAAACTAAACAAAAATTTTTTAACTCGAAATTTAAAAATTTACTGCTTTTTACTATACGCTTAGAAAATTTTAATTTAAATAAATTCCAATTGGAAAACAAATCTTAATCTAATCTTTGTAGTGATTTTCAATTTACAAAATTTAAGAAAACTTCTTCGTAAAGTGTAATTTATGAAATTTTCTTTCTTTTTTTTCAATTAATACAAGACTGTATTGTTCAAATCACGAATTCAGAAAGTCTCAATTTGATAACACTGCTGCTATCAGCCTTATCAATGCCAAATGACAAATATAAAAGATAATAAAGGATCGAATAGTTGTGAATAATATGATAATGAGATGATTCATACAAGTAAATGTTTTAAACTTGGGGAATCAATGAGACAGGCCTAAAAATGCAAATTTCTTTGCTAAATCATGGATGATACAGAAATGGGGAATTAGTCTGATCACTTTGTCACATAATCTAAATCTAACTAATGTTCATAAAACATTCTACATAATAATCAACATTTGTTTTTATTATTTTCAGCAAATAATTCAAAGATCGAAAAAAATGAAATTGGTGAATTGTTCAGAGAGAAAAATTGAGAATGTCTTTCTTTTGCTTTCATACTTCATTTTAAAGCCAAAAAATTTGCAAAAGAATCTGCCAAGATACTTCTAAAGAAAATTGATGATTTTTTGCTTTTTTTTTTATTTTTTACTTTTTTTTTTTTTTTTTTTGAATTCTTTCGACACAAAAAAAAAGAAAATCGAAGAAAGAAATGAAAAAAAAAATTTGAAGGATAAAGCATACATGTTACAGTATCATTTGATGCAAACTGAATTAAAATGCAAAATTTCTTCTTTCTCTATTTGACGAAAATTCATGAATTTCAAACAAAAAGATTGCTTGTTATTCGAATCGTTTCTTATATTACCGTATTCTTGACATAAATATTCCATATTTTGTTGTACTGCAAATGTCAAGAATGGGCATTTTTGAGAAAACAGTGAATTCTATATTTTTCGGGAAGCAAAAAAATCAAGCCAGAAGTCGAAGGAAAAGTTAAATAAAAGCCAGAAATCGAAGGAAGAGTTAAATCAGATTCTAGAAATCAAATTCTCATTTCCAATATGCCTCATAAATTTTCTGAATCAGATTCTCATTTCCAATATGCCATATAAATCTGACAAAATAATTCAATAAAATCATTTCTTGATTCGAAGAAAAAAACAATAGTAATAAAAATGATGAAGGTAGCAAAAAAGATTTATTCTAATCAAGGAAGTTTACGATTTATTTTGATCAAAGAAGTTTATAATTTATTCTGATCAAAGAAATTAACGATACAGAGAAGCATTTAATACTAATGCAATAATTGATTAGAATTTGATGAAAAACTTAGACTTCAACGATGCAATAAATTAATTAATATACTTTATCATTCTTCTCCTCTCAATTATTCATTAATTTTTTGCAAAATTAATTAATGTCAAATTATGAAAATTTTAATGAGGTCAAGAAAAAAAAATGGATTGAAAATATTAAAATGCAAAATGAAAAATAATTTATGAACATGAACAGATGCGACGAAAAATGTTATGACAATTCAGCAGATGAATGTGCCGAATGTACGTACATCAATGAGTGATGATGCGCAGGTGTCAATGGAACTCAACGATCATTGACCTCAAATTTATTTCTATTTCTAACAAATTTTGGTAATTTTTTTGAAGCTTTTATTGTTGCTTTCGCGCCATCTTTAAATTTGAAATTATTTTTACACAGATAGTGATAAAATTTCATTCGTTATCTTTTTTTTTTTTTTTTTTTGTATTAGTAATCATTAGCCTAGTGCAAAATTATTGTTAAAGATGGATAGATTAATGTAAAAAGATAGAGAATGATGGTTCTTTCCGAAAAAATAATTCCGGAAATGTGCTTTTTCTGACAGATCTTAATTTCTAATTTCAGCTAAAATAATATTTATTTGAATATTGATAAATATTGATAACTAGATTAGGCTCTTTCGCAATGACTTATAAATACAAAATATTTTGTTATATTTTTCCTCATTTTACTAATTATAGCGATATTCTCGATCAAGAATGAAGAAAATCAATTCCTCTATCCTCAAAAGGAATCACTATCCAAATTAAATGATAAACGAATGATTAACTCTTGGCATTGGCTTTTTTCTTCGGAAAATTATTAATCACTGCTTGCAAATTTAAAGTTCTTTTAATTCTAAAATGATTAATTCTTCTTACTATTTGAATTAAGAGAAGACATGCACTATCAAGTAGATATTTCGAATGAGAAGAAAAAAAAAAGAAGTTTTAATTAAAAATATAAAAAAAAAAAATCAAAGAACGTTAGAATATTTTAGGCATAAATTGAAGAATGGAAAAATTATCAGTGTTAGCGATCGGATGACATTTGATGATTAAAAGATTGCATTGCTTAAAGCTGTCAGAAATTTTTACGCATTACAACTAATTTCTATCCCAAATGTATAATCAATCTAATGGATATTTTATACATTTTACTAATTATACCTCTTCAACATATATCTTCAACACTAATCATACCAACTGTTATACTAGAAAGTATTTCTCGTTTATTGCCGCTTTGGAATATGCTTTTTTTTTTAACTAATAATCATTTTAGATGGCATTAAAAAGGTCAAAAAAAAAAAAAAAAACTTATTGTTAGATGATTTCAAATAGGTTACAATCAAATAGATTTCTGATGATAATTTGGTTAAACTTCCTACAATCATAGCAACAATAATATTTTACAATAATATTAATTACAATGATATTTCTAAAGATAACATCGAGGACAACAACAATAGCAATAACATCGACAACAATAACAACAACATCGACAACAATAACATAGCAACAATAACAACATGGACAACAATAACAAAACAAAGACGACACAATAAAAATAACAACAATAACATCGTCAGCAATAACACAACAACAATAATAACAACAGCAACAAGGGCAACAACATCGAACGACAATAACATAACAATAATAATAATAATAACAACAAAAACGTCAACAACAATAATAGAGCAAAATAACAACAACATTGACAATAATACAGCACCAATAATAACAACAGCAGTCATAACAACAAAAACAATAGCAACTATAACAATAACACATCAACAATTACAGCAACAATAATGACAACATGAATAACAATAATATCGGCTCAAATAGTAAAGAGTAAACAGCGATGGGATCGAATGTTTCCTTCCATATTTTATTGCTTAATTGGAATTTTTCCGAGAAAAAGTAATGAAAGAAATTATGGACAAAATGATGAAGAAATTCTTTTATTCCGCCGAATGGGACAAAATCATCAGAATGATTGGGAAATATCATCTTTCAAACAATGAAAATGGAAGTAACATCAATGAGGAGAAGAAAGTTTCAAAAAAAAAAGAAAAAAAAAATGAAGAGAAGAGAAAAAATGGCTCTGTCAGGCCATATGGTCCATAAATACTTAATCGAAAACTGTGCGAAAGTGATAGTTTACAAAAGGATTTTTTTTTTTCTGAAATGATACAAATAAAGTTCGAATCAATAAATCAGCATGAGAAATTAAATTAGCCTTAGTGAAACTTCTTCCGACTCGAAAAGTTTTGCATAGCTAACAAATTTCCTCATACCATTTCTGATATTTCTAAATCCCTTTGGCTTATTCGTTCTTTCTTTCTCCCTCGTACAATCTTTTTCTCTTTATTTATTAGTCTAATTGAAATATTTAACAATTGCGATTACTTTCGCAAATACAAATATAACAGTGGAAGAATCTAATGTTTCTCATATAGGAATGACACAGAAACGACAACTAATATTTTTTTAATTTAAAAAGATTTTAAATATTAATTACAAATGCAACTTTCAAATCAATGCTGGTCATATCAAATTGCTTTGTTTTTTCTGTATAATTAAATTCTGAAATATTAAAATGATGACATTAATTCTATTGAATAGTTTGAGAGATTTTGCAATTTACACAAATGAAAGACAAACAATTAAAGTAAATAAAATGCTTACTCATCCAATCTAAACAATTTTCAAGGCAACAAAGTTTTTTTTTTTTAAGTTGCTTTTTTTTTGCACTCATTTCATATATTTTACAGTTTGGCTTATTTTATTCTTTTGAGGACGACAGATTCTTCCAGAATTTCCATGTATTTTCGTTTCAATAGATGATCATGCCAACCGGTATAGTTATGATCCGGATAGTTCCAGTGATCTAGAAATTTCAATTGATCGATATATTTGATCCTGTATTGATTTAGCTGATAGATCAGAGAGATATTTTCAGGCATTCTTTATTTTCATCTTTAAAAAAATTAAAAAACGCGCAACAAAACTGACATTTTCAGCTTAGTTATGACAAATGGAAGGGAATAAAATTTAAACAAGCGGCTTCTTCTAAAGGAATTTCCGAGCAGTTTTTATATTTTTAACGAATTTACATTTTTTTTTTTTTTTATTAAAATAAACTTTGCTTTAGAACAAGTGAATAAAATGGATGAAGAAATCTTTCCAAAAGGATTGAATGATTTCAAATAAGTAACATCAACAATATTTAGTAAAATATAATAATTTTCGCAGGAATTTCAATTTTTACAATTATGATCGAAAAAAATTACACAACATGTTGAAGTACGAATAAAATATAATTTTTAAGCCTTTTAGTCAATTTTTTTTTTCTTTTTTTAAATAACAACTGTTTATTTTTGGAAGGCAAATAAATTTGCATCTTTTAATTTTAAGCAAAAAATTCATAAACTATAAAAAACACCATATACATTGCTGGATCAAAATTTTATTACTAAATTGATTCAAAAATGGAAAAAAAAATTTAATTTTTTAGATATTAGAAAAATATCTGATTAAATAAAACAAACAATAGTTGTTGACAAAAAGCGCATATTTATTTTTTATTTTTTTTTTTTTTTTTTTGGCAATTTTTCAATGAATAAAACCAATCATTAATTAGGCTTTCCGGTAGTTATATTTGGAAGAAATGGTCAAGCATAATTTTCCGATATAAAAGATCAAAGATACGAATTTGTTTAATTGATTTATCAATTATCAAATTCAATTAATTTAGCAATTTGCTTAAAACTTATGCAAAAATGTGAATTAATGGTTGCAGTCCAGTGTAATAGATGATATTATTGCAATACATTGAAATGTGAAATAAAACTTAACATACAACTGCGACGACATCAATTTTTTCTGAAATTTAATTTGTTTCCGTTACAAATTCATCATTCTTCTCTTGAAGTTACACGAATTATACCATGGATTGAAAAGAATAAAAAAATTGAGAAAATAATTTCTTCAATAATTGAAAAATTAGATGCAAAAAAATATATATAAATTTAAAGAGAAGAAATAAAATTTCAAATAACATTTTCGTTTTTTGTTTTTTCTTGTGAATTATGATGAGAGAAAAGAGATAAGAAGAAATCATCGATAAATGAGATGAATTTGAAAAATTATTTCAAACTAACTTCGATAATTATTTTTTATTTCGTTGCTTAAAACTTGATTTGCAAATGATTCTTTAATTAGTATCCAATGAAAGTTGCAAATTTCAAAATGAAAATTCCGAAAGATTAATTAGCCAAATAAACTAATGCAATCTATAGCATTTCAATGAAATAAAACTATTCATTTAATGATTGACAATAATGACTGATAAATTTTTGCTAGAAAAAAGAACAGTTGGCAGAGATCATGTCGAATTGCAAAGATCAAAACTAACTTTATTAATTATTTTTATTTCGTTGCTGAAATTAAATCTAATGATATGCAAATCATGGCAGGTGAAATGCAATAAAGATCAATGATTGTATTATATAAATTCAAAAAAAGAAAAAAAAATAAGGAAATAAAATGGGAGAAAAAAAATGAAGCAAAATTCTTAAAAAATCTTGCTATAAAGAAAAGGAAAGAAATGATGAAGAAAGATGGAAAAAATGGAAATAATTAAATAGTAGTAATAATTGGCATCTTATAGTATTAGGAGAAAAATTCCATTTTATTATCTTCACATTGCATTTGCATTTGTCCCTCGACGGATAGATTCGATTCGATTCGAATATTTCAGAGTGAAAAAGAAAAATGGTTTTTTCTTTTTTTTTTCTTTTTTTTAAATATGAGCCTGACAGAATCGATCCTCAGATCACAGATGAGATAATATTGACAAGCAGTCTTCACTTCTTACAACATATTCATCACTAACAAACGAGAAAAAAATTGCTGAATAAGCATAGAAAAAGTATATATGTATATATCTTTGGTAGAAGGAAAAAAAAAAGTTTTTTTTGAAAAAATTTTTCGAGAAAAAAATACGCTGTTCTCTTCATTTCAATCGTTCTTATTCATCTGCCATTGGGGGCATTAATCCAAATCGATTTTGGAGTTGATACCAAGAGGATAGAATATAAGATAAAATTCTCGGAGGTGTAGTTGTGGTAGCATCGAGAAATCTAATCGATTCCTCAATGATTATTTCCATAATTTCAGCCAAAATTAGCTATTTTACAGAAGAAAAATTGGTACAAAATGAATGCTATTAGTTTGCAATGATTGTTATCATTAATTATTCATGGAAAATTTAATGGAACACGAAACCATTGCACAACAAATTTAGATGAATCAATAAAATTATCATACAACATGACTTTTCTGACTGAATCTTACAAATTTAGGAACTTCTTGAACAGTATAATTCTTAAAAATTTCCTCTGAACAGAAAAATTTCTTCTTATCCTACTCTCTTTCCTCTTTTTCACTTCACTTTTATTACTGAAAAATTTCTAATTATAAAAGAAAAAAAGAATAATTGAAAAAGAAGAGCAGCAAAGAAGGCTATGCATAAGAGAAATAAGGAAATATAAACACGGTCGGGCAGGACCATTGGTCAAATGGCTTGACCATTGGTCATTTTGATAGATAATTGACCGAGCAAGCAACGCACTATAAAATTTATTGAATAAAACTATCGTTGCACATCAGCCAGAAAATATGCCATCGACAGGTCAAGCGCTCTTCGAATGAGTAATGCTAAGAATAGAGGATGTAAAAAGAGCAGAAAAAAAAAAAAAAAAAAAAAAAAAAAAAAGTAGAAATTCGCTAATTTCGACTAATTGGAAGTACTAAAAAAATAAATATTCCTGAATGATGCAAAATAAATCAGAAACGCTTAAAATATCAACATTCCTGACTCAGACATCAGTTTTCGAACGGAAATAAACATTACAAGATGAATCAGGAACGTTCAGGATATTAACTCTCCTAAGCTTCCGAACGGAAGCAAAGATTCACGTTACCTTCGGATTGCGTAATGATGTTTCGGTGTTTATCCAGAACTTCTGAAAATATGTTGAAGTATATTATTTCGTCGTACTTCATTTGTTCGTGCTTTTATGATACCAAAATTAATCTAATAAAGTACGAGGAAAGAAAGTTCTTGGAAAATAGATGAACATTTTTATGAATCCGCGAAAGGAATATTTTTGCTTTCACTAGATAACTGAAAGTGAATTTTTGAATTTTTAAAAGACAAGAAATGCTCATTTTTTAAAGACCAAAGAATAGATTGGTCAAATTTGAGTGACACTCGAACATTGAAAGTGATAAGAACAAGAATTTTATCCTCTTCCTTCTCATATTTTTTTCCTATTGAATCTGCTATCATGGAAATTTTTTAAATTGAATCAGCGCTCATTTTTTAAACAGATCTGAATTTTTCGCTTTAAATTTATACCTTTATGGAGAATGCTCGACAAAACGAGAAAACTTAATCTTACATAGCTGCAATTGATGTATATAATTATTCTTCATAATGCTGTTTGTATTCTTTTACTGGCATCATCTATACGAAAAAATAAAAATGCAAATGTTCATTGTTCATTTCCACTCAATGTTTCAAATTCTTCCCGATTGATTTGAAATTTTGATGCAACGTTGCATTCGAAAAGGCGCGTTTTTAAGAACTTTCGGAGATTTAAGATCAATATTTACATTTTTATTTTGCGTGGCCGGTCCAGCTGATTGTAAATAGAATTCATCTGATAAGTACGATCAAATTCTATTTAAACTAACATATTTTAAACTCTATTTGAACTTATTCATGTTCGCGTGATGCAAATCGTATAATTTGCAAAAAATTTTCAAGTTTAGATACAATATTCATAAAGATTGCTTCGAATAAATATCAAAAAATTGCGTTTAACAACAGATTCTTAAATATTAAATTGAAATGTTATGTTTGTCTCTTTCAGGACAAATAGAGTATATTTATTGGCCATTTTGTCTAAAGGATGATTCATCCATCTCAAATACAAAAAGAAATAATTTCAAATATGGTTTTGAGAATAAATACATGTTATTTGAATGAAAGATAGAAAAGAAGAAAAAACACTTTATTTTATCTTGAATATAAAGAAATGTTGGAAAAAAGGGGATAAAAGATTTATGAGATTATTTGGCTGGTTTCGGTTGTTTTACGAAATAAAAGCCATCAATTAAACATTTATTCCAAGTCTATGAAATACACAATTTGTGTTATTTGATTTCATTTCGAATGCAGTAAATTTAAAAATAACGACCCAAAAATAAAGACCCCACATCAATCAAACATTTGCTCCAAATCTATGCGATATAAAATTTGCATTATTTACATAACTGGAAATTTATTGAATTTCTGTAATTAAAAACTTAATCAATGATCAAAAAATTGAAATTGACAACTGTCATCCTTCTTGTCTTCCTTTGTTATGAAATCATTAAAAACTGAATTAAAATTCTTATTTAATTAGTGAAAATTTCTCTAACAAAATAAAAATACTTTTCCGAATATTCCTGCGAACATACCTTTATGTGTTGTTTCCTAATTTATTACTTTAAGATTGATTAACCTCAGATAAATTCGACTATTTTTTTATGTTCTAATTAATTTGCTAGAAAATTGAATGAGATCTTTCGAGTAGAATAACCATACATTTTTGTAAGTTCACAGTTCCAAAATTGAAATTCATGCTGAAATCATCATTTTTTAGCAATAGTAGTCAAATCACATTTTTTCAAGTTTGAATAATTAATTCCTTACGAAAAGAATTCTTTCGAATGCTAAAATTTTTCGGAGTAATTGATAAATATGATTGGATGATAGAAGAAAATGATATATTCATCACAGCATTCTTTCACATATTACCATAATATTAAACATCTGAAAAAAAGAAGACATTTACTTAGTTTGTTATTTAATCAAAGAATTCAAGTTGCTTAGTTCCAGCTCTTAGTTAATCCAAATATATTTCACTTGCATTTAATTGCTATTTAATTAATTAGGCAAAGATTCGGCTACAAGTATGAGATGAAAAATATCCTTCTATCATCAGTAATTTTATCAAATTTAAATTAATTCCTGAGACAAAGATTACCAATTTTTTATCTTAAAAGTAAAAAAATATTGATAATTTAGTTTTTGTTGTTGAAGGCTATGGAAATTTTTCACTCATTAAAGTCAAAAAAAAAAATCAAAGTTTTATTTCTTAAACTATTTCTTCTTCATCGTTATAAAATTAATAAGAACTAATATGAATCATTTCTAGAGATCAGTATAGGTAATAGTCAAAATTAAATTATTTAGTGTTACAGAAAATTAAATTCTACTTAAAATTTCGAAAATCACTACTAAAGATGATGAATCGGAGATTCTATATATGGATTTTTTTTTTTCTTCATTTGTAGCACTGAGCATTTTTTAATTTTACCATTTTTATGATTTATTCAACTTATTATTGCATATAATTCGAATAATTATTTCAATGTTTATTGTGACTTACTGGAAAATAAGTATATTACAATGGGATAAATTAACTATTAAAGACACAATTACCTAAAAATCATCTTGGCTATATCTAATCTTTAAAATTAACAATGCTTTAGTACTATTGCAGGATATAGTTCTTGTTCTCTAAAAGATTTACATATTTCTCTTAACTTTCTCGATTATATTTCGTTTTTTTCAAGATTTCCAATGACTTCAAATAATACTGGGAAGATTTGTAATGAAAATATCTAATTAAAAAAAAAAAAAAAAGCAAAATTTGTCAAGAATTAAATATAGTGAGCGATATAAATTGCATGTTTCAGCTTATCCGAAATAAATCATTCTAAGAGAAATGAAGAGTAGATTTAGAATATTTTGAAAATTTTGTTAAATCTTTTTCCTCTTTTATTTTAATAGTTAAATCCAGACTAATTGAATACAGAAGAATGCAACAAATAATAATTCTAAAAGTAGTCTAGATCTAGAATTATAAAACAAGGAAAAGAGAAGATAGATTTGTTTCATGAAAAAGGAAAATTATTTCTTGTAATAATAATACTTTAGCGAGGTAGACTTCCTTTAGGATTAAATAAAATTGAACATAGAATATATGAATATTCATTAAAAGCTAAAAGTAGCTTTCAATTTTGCGAGAATACTAAGAAGAGTAATGGTTAGTAGAAAATCGAAAAAAGACATTGTGATAGTCTCGACGCCATGGAAATGGAAGGAAACAGAACAGATGTGCGAATATTTTAAATCTAACAAAAGGAAGAATAAAAAAGAGACAAAGCAATGATTGTCAATTGCTTTTCAACTCGAAAAAAATGTTGAAAAAAACCTAATACGCATGAGGATTCAGTATGCATAATAATAATAATAATAATAATAATGTCTGCCATCTGCAAATTGAACGCTGAAAATTGATTCGAATTCTGTCAATACTGTTGAAATATGGGTAGTTGATGATTTTTTCAAGGCATAAATGCAAAATTCGAGAAGCTAAATGCAGCAGTCAACAATCTAACTGTAAGAATTGAATTTAGAAATTCTGGAATGTAAATACCGATCCTCATCCTACAATTCAGTAATTTCTAACTTTTCAATTTCACTTCATAACTAAATCTTATGAGCAGTCTTTATCAAAGCAACAAATTTATCTGACAAAAGTTAAATTTATGAAATACTAAAAGCTGTTGCGATATGTAGACCCGCTGCTGAGAAAACTTTGTGTTCACGATTGAAATGCCATCCTTATCATGGTAAAGTAACAATTCCATCAGAAATCTAACTTCCATTCCATCCAAATTCAAGCAGTTATTCTAGTTGAATAAAAATTAGGTTAAATTGGAAATCAAGAATGCTAACATTTGTTCACTTCTCACATAATTTTGGCTTCATTTTTTTCTTCCCTTTCTCCGTCTTTAGCAATTATCTCTACCTTGCTACTGATTTTTAACATAGAATAAAGAAATTTTGGAGACAATAATGGGACGCAATAGTGTTTGTTATCTGATAAAATTCAAAGGTAAAACTTGTTATTTACACGTTTAATATTAAATGATGCTGTTTAAAGAATTCGGCTTCATGATAGTGCAATGAAATGAAGTTAAAGACTAAATTCTTAATTGTTTGCATGGATCTTTTTTTTTACAATTATGCAATAATCTTCAGAAATTTTGCATGAATCTGGCACGGAGCTATCTCCAAGATTTTAATATCATAATGCAATACCAATTTATTAAAATAACACTGGAAACATTTGGAAAAGAAAACATGCTTCGTCATATTGCAAGTAACAGAAGAACGTTTTCAATGTTTACTTTTTTTTTTTTAAATTTCATTTATTTTGAAGTTAAAGATTGAGTCTCTTCAGTATGTAATATTTTATATGTAACGGTCAATCCCTGTCGCGATGACTAATTTGACGCCGTTTCTTTGGCCACCAACGTAGAAGATCAGGATCAAGAAGTAACTTGGGTGGCCGTCCCATATTAATCGATTTGCAGTGCTCCACGAGCCGTCTTGTCATCCGTACGACATGATCACCTTTCCAATATTTGATTAATTGCATTGTTTGCAAAGTTGATATTATATCATCTTCAGCCACACCAGAAGCAGAACTCAAATCTGACACCTGAAATCGAAAATCAACATTCATAACGGCAATGTTCTTTCCTTTCTATACTCTAATCGTCTTTCTTTCCCTTCATCATTCGAAAAAAAAAAATAGTAATTCTTTTGCAAAGATCAAGATCAAAATCTATACATGTCTCTAAACTGTCATAGATCCCACGCCTTATTAATTATCTCACTAAAATTTGGAGTTAATTGAAATCAGTTAGCAGATTCAAAACCACTGAAAAAAAACAATTAATTTTAGATCATTCTTACCGTCACGTCATCAATATTCAGTCTGTCTAGGGCTTCTAATAATATCCACCACCAGTAGCTACGATAACTAACTTTTCCCAAATCGGATAATGGTTTTTCGGGTGTACCAATCACTCCTTCCCGATTCGACAATTCATAACCTGTTAAAAAAAATAAAAATAATTCTACATAATTAATAATGAAACAGTGATGTTCTGAAATTAATTCAATTATAACTTTGAATGATTTCAAAAAACAAATAAGACGGAAAAACGAAAGAACTTACTCAATTGTATGAGCAATTTCCCATAGCCTTTTCGTTGAAATGGGGGTAAAACCATGATACATGCAAGATTGTTTGCAGAAAGCCGCTCTTTAGAAAAATGACCAACAACGTGAGCGCCCACTTCATCAACCTAAATACTGCGTCGATAAAACAGAAAACATAATTCCATAGTTTATGTTTTCTTTTTTTATTTCATGGCCTATAAAACCTATACTTCCTCTATTCGTTATTATAATAAGAATGAAAAGAATGTCGAGATATATTTCGACACGTATTTTCTCACTGAAATAGAAAATGAAACATCGTATCTTGAATTATAGCAACCTTTATTAAATAATAATGACTAATAAATTTCTCTCAAATAAGAAAGAAATACAATAGATTTTACTTTTATAATAGTAAAAAGATTACTTACCTCGCATAAAACATAAAATAGGAAAGTCTCGACATCAAAAAATAATGTTTTATGGTCCAAAAATAACTTTGATAGCAAGCAAAGACATTGGCAATAAGCCTAAATAATAAAACATAATCCTTTATACTATTTTCAATCAATTTCGAGATAAATGAAATCTAGGAAAAAAAGGATATTTCTAAGTAGAAAAATATCCACCTTATTTACTTTTCCATCAACTTCATAAACCGATAAATTACCATCTCGATATATTTCATCTCCTGGAGGTTGTCGCCGATCACAGTAATGTAACTGCAAATATTCTATTACAGAAGTGTCAGTGCAAAAAAATGTACCATGAATTCCTAAATGAAATAAAAGATGACTAAATGAAATAAAAGATGACCAGTAAAAAAAATTCTGACCACATGACAGCAGTATTCTGCTTCGGTACGCATATAAGCTAAGCAATATTCACATATATACAATATTGCTGCCTTACTATATTCATCCGGATATGGCGATACATACCAAGCGTCTATCTCATAATCACCATAACGTATTTTGTCGATATTTTTTACTTTTGTCATCTAAACGATTGTCATAAAATAAAAAATATGCTATTGATGCATTAAATGAGCGAAATTTTAGTGCATTCCAGGAAGCAGTACGTAAATTAGCATGAATAGCCACGGCTAAAAAATTAATATAAAACATATCCAATGTTCAATTACAATTCTGAGAAAACAATTCGGTTAGATTAGTCGAAATTATTCATAAACAGAGATGTGAATTGACAGAACAAGATTTCAACATAGTATTAGTAATGACATAAATCGAACGTGGCCGATCAACAGCTATCCGAAAGATTCATGTGATGTGATGCTTTAAATATTATTGAATGTACAAACAGTATATCATTAAACATAAATACCTCCGCATGTTCTTTTTCAAGCTTTGCAGTTGTTGCATCCATATCTTCGTAACTTTTTTGCACATGATTAAATTCTTCGTGTATACGCCGTTGACTTCGAGTTAACGTTCCACTTTCCAGTGTACCGGACAAAGATGATGGTACGGACTACAAAAATAAATTTATAAATGCAGATCTTCTGCAATGCAATATAATCCTAAGCATAGAGTTATACGCTAATATAATAAAATACAAACTAAAAATTCTTTAAATATAATAAACAGACAATATTGGATTCCACTTTTTTTTTGACTTATAGGAAATATTGTTATTAATTTTTTGCACTTTTAAATATCTTAGAAAACAATAAATGATCTTTTCTATCTCATCAACGGCAATATTCAATATTTAATTCAGAATATAAAGATACAGCTATTCCCATTACAGATTACATGCCATCTCCAGATCTGATTTATCAGACTCTTCCATAATAAAAATTGGACCAGAGACATTCAACATGTTAATATACCAAATTGTATACCAAAACAGAAGTAAAAGCATTTGGATTTGCTCTTGCCACAATGCGATTTCTCCCAACCCATTCATCCAATCGTCTATCCATGCCATCATAATGAACATAATACATTTTGCACTGTTCTTTCCTGCAAGCACAACAAATCATGCAAAGGAATTGCTAAATTAGAAAAAATATATCCAGAAATAACTTTGAGCATTTTACAAGACATACAGTTATGGCCAGTCATATAAATGCCTTCATGATAATATTTAAACAGTAGTTAGAAACTGAATAATTTATATTTATACAATTTCATATAAATTCCATATACTTCAAATAAGAAATCGAAAAGTGAAAAATCTTTGCAAGGTCAACAAAATTATTAAATAATCGTTAATTTAGCTTTTCGTTCAAAATGTTATTTCTCAGTTAGCCTCGTTATTTTCATAACCATCATTGTTACTAGTTATTAATGATAATATTTCGTATATTTTAACTCTCAATTATATGTTTTTACTTCTTTTTAAGCTTTATTTTCATTCTACAAACCTTGTAATAATATCCACTTCTACCGGAATGTTTTCACCCGACACATCGTTTAATAGGTCTGTGCAAACCTTATAAACATCCATATCATTCTAAAATAACTTTAATATATGAATATTTTTTCCAAAGAAAGCAACTGCAGTTTTCAAGAAACGCACTGAAAAAAATGATTTGTCTTATATAAGACATTTAGATGAACAAAAATAACGACCACAAATTAATAAAATCTATTGTTTTTTAAATGAATATAAATCTTTCAAGTAAGGATTTCTTCATCCACAACACACGCTTTTTTATGACTTCTATATACATTATCTATTCTACATAAATAAAACAACCAGTTCTCTATAAGTAATGCGTGTTTTTCGTGAGTTCCACTTTACCTATTATTTCTTTTACAACATATTCTTCATTCGTATAACACAAGAACAAGTAATTTACCGATGATAAAGTGGTAGCAGTAGTATTAATGTCAACAGCAGAAGTAGAAGTTGAGGATGTGCTCGGTTGTTCACCATCACGAATTTCCACTATCGTTGCAAGACAGCGTTCATCCGTCACGCCATTCTTATTTGGCGCTCGACGTAATACAATGAACGTTTCTCCAACTTTTAATACTGTCGATGGTGTTAATAAATCTGGCGGTGATGCTGCAGGTGGCAATGAACGGTCTTTTTTCGAACGTTTACTCATTGAGACGCTGAAAAAAAAAAAAAAAAAAAAAAAAAAAAAACATTATCTAGAGCTTTTATTATATGAAAAAATATAATTTCGTAAAAAAAAAAGGGGGAAAATGTTGATGCATGAGAAAATTAAATTATATAAAGAGATGTGAAAATACTTTTCTAAGCGCAAAAAAATCACACAAATATCAAATTCATGAAAAAAGAGAGAGGGAGAAAAAAAAAAACGATCACTTTTAAAAGTCCGAAAGAAAAACGTGATCTATGCAAAAGATTTGTGTAAAAATGCAAATAAATTACATCAAAACATCGACTAAAGCAAAGGTATATAAGGAATATCATACAGAAAGCGTAAAAATCATACAAAAAGAATAAATTACTGTAAAATATCTAATGCATGAAAAAGAAGGATAAAAAATAGCAAGCAAAAAAGAAATAAAGTGAATGAAGAAAATTACTTAATAATGGGATCACTTAGTAAATGTTAATTAGGAAAACGAGTATCATGTACCATTCACTCACCACCTCGGTCAACGTCCGCCATTACCTATATTTATTACCCGGAACAATTTACCGCCCCTCCTTAAAGAAAAAAAATATTTTCGCATTTTGAGTACGAGCCTAAATCGGATCATTCCGAGAAATGTTGTTAAAAGTTTATTAAGAATTATGTTCTGATTATCAGTATTCCGGAATCATATTGATTTGAAATTCGTTCACATTTTTCTTTGCCAATCTCAACTGATTAAAGAATAGTTGTAGAAGTTTGAATTCATCTATACTATAGTCCTTAACTTACCTTCTCCCCAGTTCATTTCAGAAAACAAGAATTTCAACTCATTAAAAGCAAGAGAAGCGAAAAATATATTCGAGATTTGTTTATTTTTCAAGTTAACCTTGTTTTTTGAAGTGGATGAGATGAGTGAAACGTTAGAAAATATCAAATCTTCCATTGAACGTTGGTGGACAGCAGTCAATGCTGATAAACGACCCAAACCGAATCCAGCACGAATGGTCACAGTTGAGGAAGTAAGTTAACTTGATCGTATTTTTTCCAAATTTAGATCTCTATTATTTATTTTATTCTGATTATCTTCTCCTTTTGTGTCTGATTATTTTCACCTTTCCTGATGATACTTATGTAGTATACGGTACGGTTGGCAATCTGATGAGTCTCGATTATCAAATCTTTTCCTTTGGTTAAATTACTAGTATTTCGAATTGTTAAATCTTATCAGTCAGTTGTATTGTTTTTCTTTTTTTATTTGTTTGAAGCTTTTGAAGTATCTGTCTTATGTGAATCGGCACTATTCAGTTGATATTCATATAAAGACTAGAGTGATTCATTTCAAAACATAATATGTCAGAAGTTTTTACAGTTACCGATGTATCCAGATGAGACACCACATTACAAGGAAGTCCAGGAATTACCGATGCCAGTACAGAAAGAAATGGCGTTATTACGACAAGCCGCTCTGCAACGCTTTGGAGATTTAGGGGTAAATTTTTCTGCTTAGATAGCAATCTGTTAACAGGTGTTAATATTTGACGTTTTAAGTGAATGCAGGATGAAACACAAATAGTGTTTGAGGGAAATTAAAGGTAAATTCATGCAAAACTCTATGAACCAAATAATAGGATTTTTTTTTTAAACTTTTTCTTACTTATTCATAATGATAATAGAACATGTCGTTTTCACGACTTATCAGATGTTTGTGACTGTCATTTCAATCTTGCTGCTCGAGATTTTAACTTCTAACATTATGATTCCTATCTTTTGCATATATTATCTTTTGAATAATAATGAAATTTTATGGCATTTGATATTAAAAAATGAGCATTTTGTCGAAAAAATTATAAATAATGAAGAGCTAGAAACATGAAAATGCTAAAGAATCCTCAAAGTCCCGTGTACTGCTTCTCTTTTTCTCTTCCTTCCCAAAGAAAAATATTACTTTTTGATTTGAAACTTTTTGATTTTTTTACTTTTACATATTTAATTCACATAACTATTATATATGGCAAAATGTTTTATAGGAATCCTATCTCAATGTTGAGGAAAAGTCGCGAAAGGTTTTTGATTCTGCTCGAGGTTAGCATTCTAAATAACACATATGTGCGTTTTTTTAATTTCCAAATCTTAATATATTACATAAACAGTAACTTTCAAAGATTTTTCTTTGAGCGAGAAGCTCAGAGAAAAAAATGTATCTAATATGTTGAGGAACTTTTTGTTGATTTCATGGAAGTGGATATGAAACAAATCCAGATATTTTCCAACCTTTGCGGAATTGTTTTTAATTGCAGAATTTAGACGATTTTTGCAAGAAGATTATGGAATGTTACCAAAAGCCGCTGCTATTACCATTGGTGGTCTTACTGGTTTTTTTCTTGGTATGAAAAAGTTAGTTTCTGATATTATTGTATTTTTGGGGAATCAAATTAGAGATTTTCGAAATGTTAATAATTAATTGCTATGACCAATATTTTTCTGTTTAATATTTATTTTTAAAATACATTAGACAAAAAATTTAATTATCATTTTCAATATAGAATTGCTCAGTTCAACATTAATAAGAATATTGAATGTCGCATTTTCCAAATTGATTTTTTAGATCAGTGTTTCGCAGATTTTTATTTTCTGGAATGGGCTTATTAACAATGACTGCATTTTGCTATCCGTATGAAACAATTGCTATAACTCGCACTGCCATTGAGCATAGTAAAATGACTTGGAATGATTTTGTTCGATGTAAGTAAATTTTTCTATGCTTGTTTTTATTGCTAATAACGAATTATCATATTGGGTGTCAAATATTATGATAGGTGATCTGGTTCTAGATGATAAGCTTCATTTTATATTTCAAACGATTTGACAGTATATGTTCATACAGTGAAAATTTTATCTTGTCTTAGAAATAATTAGAACACTGGGATCGATACAAATCGCAAGAAAGTGAATTGTGGAGCAACGCTTGTTGTAGTGTATTTGCTTTTTGTTGCTTCCGAAAATAGAAACTGATTGTTTGCTTAGCGAGAGATAGACATTTAAAATTTTTTTATTTCAAAAAATTCCCTTGTTTCTCCAGACCTTTCAAATGGTCTGACAAACGAATCTCTTCTAAGATAATAGTGACATTTGCCATCACAGAGGAATATTTCGCTAAATATGTTTGGTACTTTATGTAGTATTTAACTTTGTATTCATTATAAGCTTTTACACAGATAAGGTTATATAGCAGATGCTATAAATGTTGAGGAGAATAACATATTGAATATGACTATATATTCATAAAAGTTCTTTTTTTTGTTGTTTACTTTAAAAAAAAAAAAAAAAACAAACTCACTCAGAAAAAGCAATTTTTGTTGATATCAAACACAAATAATGCAAATCAAAAAAAAACCAAAAGAAAAGAAACAGCTATGAAAAAAGAAATTGACTGACGACTTTAATTAAAGAAAAAGAAAACTTAATCGATTTAATGGACTTTCTTTTGTGTATTGTTGTTTTTGAGTTGGAGGTTTTTTTAAACGAGTTGGGTATAGTTATCTTTTTCTTTATCGATTTTTGTTTCTTTTAAAGATTTTTTGCTGCTTATTTTGTTTTGTTTTTTTATTTCTTTTTTTTCTTTTTTGTTTTATGGTGTAAGTTTCTTTGACTCAGAAGAGCCAAACTACAAAAATATTTCGTTTAATTAATCCATTGGTTAAGAGTATTTTTTTCGGTCTTTGATTATTGTCAAATATCTTCAATAACATTCATTATTTTCAGCACCCGAACCTCCCGTATATTCTCCTTCTCGAGCAAGTGAATCTTCGGCCTCCGACTCGAAACAATAAATCAAAAAATTAAATAGCTAATATATTCACGCGATGATTTTTAAAATCATTTTAATAAGTCAAAATGATTGAATTTAGAATGCCATTATGACGATGATTGTTTAGGATCATTAAATTGTATTTTCAGTACCTATAACCTGTATTGATGAATAAAGATTTCAGGTTTCAGTTTTTAAATTAGGCTACGGCGAATAAATATATATGTTTCATTCCTTTTTATGTGTAAAACATCTTCGTACTAAAACATTACTAAAAAGATTTTCTTAAACATTATAAAAATTAACAATAAGAATAAATTTGTGTGTGTACATATTATTTAATTTTTATATATTCGTTAATAAATTGAAAACTGGAGAAATATTTTTGTCATCATAATACCCGTAGAAGAAAAACACAACAGCCTATTTCTAGAGCACATCATTTGTTTGCCAGAAAGGTCAACAAATGCGGAATATGTCCCCTTCTATGCATTAAATATTTCATACTAAAAGTTAACCGGTTGATGAATTAAACAGAGCAACATCAATTATAATGTCGAAAGTCTCCACTATTCAGGCGATCTTTCATTATTTAATGGCTAATTTACAGTTATACTATCATTATTATCGGAAGAAACACCAGTAAATGAATAATCGCGAAGAATTTCCCGAAAAAAAACTGAATTTCTTGCAAATCTTTTTCTTTCGAATGCGTCAAATTTATTGGTATGCAATTCAAACAAGGAAGAAAGAATTTAGAGGCATCTCTGGTGCCTAACACAAATTTATAAAGAAATAAAGACAAATTTTCACTTGCATCTGAACTATAATTATCCGGAAAATCAATATGATACTTGGCACACCTAAACGAATTTTACGAGTCAAGGATTTCAAATCCGAAATTTTTTTTGAGGGGCAAAGTTTTCATTTGGAAATTGCTGGAGAATCAACAAAAAAACAAAATTTATCCTAAGCTTCTTATTGGTGAAGTAGGAAGGAAAAGAAAGAATAAATAAAGTTTTTTTTTTTCTTAGAAATGCTCAAATATTTCATGCAATAAAATATGGAGAGCGAACATAATGGAATAGGTAGGTAATTGTTAGATGCAAGTGAATATCTTCAAAAAAAAAAAAAAAAAAATTAAAAAAAATTAAAAAGACAAAGAACAAAAAAATTGAGAAAGCATTTGGAAGTGTGGATATTTATCAAAAAAATCAACCAATTAATGATAAATATAATAAAGGAGTGATTTCATTTCTAAATTATCACTTAATAATATATTCCAGAGAAATCTTCTTTAAACAATTTATATATATAAATGTATAAAATATATTGATAAAACATAAAAAACAAATATTGATTCATTCAAAAAAAAAAAAAAAAAGGAAAAAAAAACCTAAATAACCCGTTGGACGGGCACGTTTTCTTAACATAAAGAAATAAACAAGGAAAAATTAAGCGTAGAAAAACGGATAATCTTAGCAGCAAAGGGCAAGCACAATGACTAAGATATCCTGGAATGCTAATAGTTACGGGTGAATTTTTTCTTTACGCATTGAACCCATATAATGATGATAACGATTATCATGTTATCAAATAAAAGCAGGCAACTATTGATAAGATGAAATTTTTTCTTTTTATTATGAAATTTTGAAAGAAAATTTTCAAAATAACTTCCGAAATTTCAAATGGTTGGATATTTGAAAGTTTGAACAGATATTAAAAAGAGATGCGTTTAAATGATCTATCAGTGTACAAGCCCGTATGAAATGCAAGTTTATCCAACAGTAAACAGAAATTCTCCCAAATAAGCAAAATACCGGGGAGCAAAATGAACTGATCAACATCATTTAATAGTAAATGCAAAAAAAAGAGAGAAAAAAAAAAAGAAAATTAAAAAAAGAAAAAAAACTATGCAATATTTAAAAGATGAAACAAATGAAAACTGAAATTTGATAAATTTTCACATATAATAAAAATCACGATAAATCAACAAACAACTGATCTTTGTTTAACCTAAAAGTTGAAAAAATATGCACGAGAAAAGATAAGAGCTTAATTACGGATCAAACTAATTGTTCCACTCAATCAGCTTTTATGAAATTTAGATTATAATAAAAATTTCACTCAAACAATTTCAAGCAAAAAAAAAAAAAAAAAAAAAAAAAAATGAAAATAAACATATGGAAGAGAAAAATATGGCAGGATCTAACACCAGTACTGTATATTATTCATATAACTTGCTTCCAATTTCATAAAAAATAAATAAAAAAATAAAATGCTGAAAGAACGGCGTATTTATAAGATGATGAAGGTCTCAAATTATGCACTAATTTTATTTCATTTTTAATTATTTTGTAATCTAATAAGATACTACAGATAAGTCACTAATGAATGATGATGAAGCACTATTTCAAAAGATCTATCAAGGAAAGCAAAAGTGACCCCATTTAAGTTCGTTCGTTGAGACAGATGATAAACAATGTCCGATAATTTCAATCCCAATTTCATTTCAATTTCCTTGTAATTTCAATTTCAATTTGAGCGACAGTAGAATTGAAATCAGAGGAAAAGAAGGTATACGAGAATGAAGGATGAATGTTTCGAGAAAATGTTTACTCAAAAAAAACAATCCTATCATAACTAGAATTAGAGTATATACTATCAAATACTACTCTGATCCCGAAAAATTATTTTAATTTCTACTAGAATCGCCTTACAGTGAAAAATAAACTAAGAGAACGACGGAAAAAAAGTATCGGATTTTAGTGATGAATTATATTAATGTGATCATCCAAGCAGTTTGATAAATCTTGAACTGAAGAAGTTCAAATTATGCCATTCATTTCACATCAGACAATTTCTTTTCTCGCTACATTATTTATTATTATTATTATTATTATTATTATTATTATTATTATTATTATTATTATTATTATTGTTATTATTATTATTATTATTATCGTTATTATTACTATTATTAATGTTATTGTTATTATTATTATTAGATTTAAACAGGACAATTCTACTTATGTTACATACGTATAGTATGACGAAAAGCCAAACTAACTGTAGCACCGAATTTGACTGAAAATGTCAAATGTGAGAAACGCGACAAATTTTAGAATTTTTACTCTTATTAATTTTCCCGTTCTCAAACTAAATAGGCGGAAAAAAAATTCATAAATAAAGTTCGTAAATAAACAAATAAAAAAAAAAAGGACTAGTGATAAAGGAGAAGTATTCTATTATTCAACGAATCAAATTAATAAGCACTATTCAAGAAAAAAGGGAAAAAAGTTCTCACTATCCATAACAAGTTTTTGATTATATTTTGTAAATAAGAAATAAAAAATTAAATTCAAACATAAAAATATATGCAGTAACAGAAAGAATGAAAATTCTTAGTTTAAAAACAAATAAATGAAATTTATTTCCTGAGTAATTACATGTCACATGTTGGATAGAATGTGACAATTCTTTGCTTTTTGAGTTCTTTTTTTTTTTTTTTTTTTTAAACTGACATCATCATTATCATTGAAGAGAAAAAATATATATATACAAATGGTAACAGTAGCGATTTCTATTTTACTAGATTTGATAAATTTAGAATATTTCTTCGCTTTTTTTTTTTTTTTTTTTTTTTTTTTTTTTTGAGGATTATCCAAGTTCACAAGAAATCTGGCTAAAATCTAATTAGTGTAATTAATAATACTACTACTTTATTATTACTATTTTATAATGTGACAATTATTGAGGTGGTCGGTCACAGACCAATCGTTCTCGTTCCGCTATTGCCGCACTACATGTGGTCATAAATGCGTTGGCATTATTCAACGGCCGAATAACTGAATCTCGATAAACTGCATTTAACGGCATACCACGTCTATTCCGATCTGCACATCGAATCTTTCTTAACGGATCTATAAAATTATTCATAATTTTTCACAAAAATAATTACTTGTAAAATTTAAATTTTATTGATAAAAATTTAATAAATTAGAATTACGAATAAATTGCAGAGCTTCCAGAAAAAAAAAAGCCAGAATTTTTTGAAAAATTGGAAAAGTAGCAAGTTTTGCAATAGATTCTATAAAACTATAGATTTTAGCAATATATTTATTCATGATCTAGAATGTAAAGTATTTTCAAGTATATTAGAAAGTAAGGAAAATGAATCCTAAAACTATTACCATCGTTTGAATTAAATTTTGAGATTTAATTTCTGGATTATTATCAAATAATAAGGAATCAATTGCACTCTCTATTAAGTAAAATGAACCAAAAATTTACAATCATGCTATATTAAAATATTAGGAAGATCTTGAGGAAATTAATAGCGATATTTAGACTACTTTCAACTTATTTCAGTTGTTAAACTTAATGTAAATACTTAAGTCCCTTATCATTTACTCAAATAGTTACTTAAGCCGATTACATAAGTACTTTTTATCATCACTTAATTGAACTAATAGTGATTCATTAGAATAAAATATTTCAAATAGAATTCGAAATGATATCATTTTTTTTTTTTTTTTTGAAACTAATTAAAGCGAGTGAAAAAAAAAACTTTGTTTACCGAATAGTTATTTTCGCGAAATGAAATTCTGAACACTGCTGAATGGCTTTCTAATATTACACATTTTTAAACATGCAAGACCACTCATTCTTATCATATAAACAAAGAACTTGGAAAAAAAAAAAATTCTCGCAGATGTGCTGCATAAATTTACTTAGATATCAGAAGAATATCCAACTGAGTTGATATATTTACCTGTTCTGTTATGGATGAACCATAAAGTCGCTACAAATGCGACTCCAAAAGCAAATGATATAATAACGATTATAATGACAATGTAAATTGGGATACCATCTAAATGACATTCTTCTTCCTTTTTTAATGCTTTTTCAACTGCTACGGCACATACTTTTGCACATTTTGAATCTAAAAATGAGTTATTACCGCAATATTAATGGTATAAGAAATAAAATTTAATCATAAAAAACTTTTTATACAAAATTTAAGAAACTTTGAAGATGTTAAAAATTTTCAAACTTCCATTCAAATTTCTATATGAAAATGGAAATTTACCGTATGCAACATTGACAAGATTATCATCATTTTCAGCGACTAATTCATCAGAAATTGATGTTTCATCATTATCCAATGATGGTTCAGTGGCATTTGCCAGAAGAATACGGATCGTAGAACTTGAAGTAACTGTTATTGCCCGTTGTAAGTAAGGCTCGATCCAAATCGGCAAATGCCGTTTCTCACCGGATATCGGTAAACAAAACGATGCTTGTGGACACTGTAATATTACAGATTTAATAAAAATTGAGATAAACTGCTAGTTTTTAATTAATTTCAATTCTGACTGCTTAAAACTTAAAGATGAGTTCATAAAATGAAGGAAACAATATCTTCAATCTAATTTAAGTTGATAATTATATCCTATTTGCATATTTATATGCATATGCATATGCATATCCATTATTAAAAAATGTGCTGTAGTAAAGTTGATTATATCATAATTGATAAATTTGACTTATTATCCCAAATATAACATTCATATGATAGCAGCATTTCTTCATCTTTTTTCCTAGCAATTTTAAACATGTATAAAAAGTATAAACTAATCAAAATAATAAGAAAAACCATAAAGAAAATTATTGCATATCTATCAGAAATTTTAAGATGATATCCACTTCTGAGAAATGGTAATGAAAATTAAAATCTCTAACTGCATCAAATATAAAACTTATTATGATGAAAATATAGCACAATAAAATATTGCAATTTGTAAATATTACAGATCATAGCTATCACAAATAGAAGATATAGAAATGAGAAAAGTATACCGTCTATATGAAATGATAAATTAGTTAGAAAACATTTCAGAAAACACCACAATCATCATTTAAGATCGAACTGACAATAATCAAATTGAATGTATACGAAGACATTGCAAAAAAAAAAGTGACCTCGCTTTTCATTAATATCAAAGAAAAGCCGACTGTTCGGAAATTTTTTGGAGAAAAAAAAAGGCATAGTAGCCTATCCATTATTTCCAAGAAAAAAAAAAGAAAGAAAAAAAGAAATTCAAATCTTTTCTCTAATGAACTGATAAATTGAGTGAAAAGATATGCTGAACGGCAATTAATAATATATGTAACAAATGAAAAAAACATATAAATACCTACTATTAAAGGAAATGATTCATGAATTCATCTGAAAATGTATATTCTCTTTTCAAGATATATTCTTCAAAGGTATCATCTATACTATTCGTCTGTCTTCTCATCCGTGAATGATAACAAAAACTCAAACAGAAAATTGTCATAAAAGTAGACTGAATACTTGAAAAGTATTCAAGCACCTATCTATTACTAACACATCCGGTGAATGTCAAACTACCTTGAATCTCTCTATTAAAATTGAATTCGTCCTTGAAGGATACTAGAGAAGTGCAATACTGGAGTTATCAATTCTGAAAGACGAGATCTTTTTTTTCAAAAAAAAAAAAAAGACGGAATTCTAAGACTTTCAAGACTGCGACCATACCGATTAGCGATATCCTAAAAAATTTGCAAAAAAAAAAAAAGGCAATTACAAAAAATTATCTCATTTCTTTTTTTAAATTTTAAAATACTTAAAATCGTTTGATAGATAACGAACTGTTCAATTTGTGTGCTCAGTTCAAAAACACAAGAACTTTTTTCTATATGATGGATTCGAGCATACATTCAAAAACATTTGAGACTACCAATGTGAAAAGCAAAATAATTAAACAAATCGAAAATTTGATCTAAACTTGAATAAGGAAAATTTTATTTAATTATTTATTGGAAATAAATTTTGAGGGGAAGAAAAAAATACAAGAGTTATAATTAAAAATCTTGATTGTTTACGAATAAGAAAAGGGGCGACAGAATTCCCAATTAAATTACTGAATTCAATCTCCTCAAGGGTGTGCTCCTCTAAACAGCTTAATTTCATCTTATATGTGGTCATAGTGTCATATAAGTGATTTCTTAAAGATATGTGATTAAACTAATCGATTGAAATGAAGCAATTGAATTTAATTTTCATTTTGTTTTGTTTATTCAATTTGCAGATAATATATGAAATAAGTAATTGTTTCATAACAGACCAAAAAGTTATAACATTTTTAGACAGTTTTAAATTCAGCTTTAATTTGATCAAATATTCTATTATGATTTCCATAAGATCAATCAATATTGACTAAATTCGTGATTTTTAGACAGCATTTCAGAGTAATATAGCATAATCTGCGAGCAAGTAAAGCACCGAATCTACAGTATTAACTGAAGGTATTTTGACATGGACATTTTTTATAATTTTTCCCTCAAAGTCGGAGTACTTCATAGTTAAATAAAGAGTAACGATTCAAAAGCAATGTGAAATTCAAGAAATTGTATTTCAAAACTTACGTTAAAATAAATTTGTAAATTTTAAAAAAAAAAAGGAAGAGACAATAAGCTACGTACCGTGGGAGTATTTTGAAAACCATTTAACTTATGACCCGTACAGAAAATCACATCGCAATGAAGCGAAATGCGCCCGTATTCAATTGATTCGTCAACTACTATTGACCTAAAATGAATAATTTTGGATTTTTGATTAAACAAACTGAAATTACAGTAACATTTTAACGACATTTTTTTACTCTCTTTCATCAAATTCAAAAATCTTCTGAAATTTTAGGATTTCTCAAAATTTTTAATGAATTTTTTCGGTAGAAAAAGCAGACAAATTAATCGAGATTTTCATATATTTTATAGAAAATGTACCAAAAAACTAACCCATTTAGTAATGAAGGGCTAACTAAATTACGAGTAATTGGAATCTTTATTTTAGTCCATTCTGCATAATGATCAGTACCCGTCTTCTGAAATCAGAACATAATCGAATTTCTAAATAATTAAAAGACAAATGACAGAAGGACCAAGCATTAAATCATTGAGAAGATATAGTAGTATCTAGGAAAAGAAAGTACAATATTGCAATCAGGTAATCCAGAAGAGAAAATAAGTGAAAATAAATAGGAAAATAGCATATGAAAACATAGAAAATAAGTAGAAAACTATGTCACCTATTGTCGATATTAAAAAAACGAAATTCCATTTGAATTTAATTTTTTTTTTCTTAAAACTTAACAACAGCTGGAAAGTATCGTACGCTTCATACGTTTTTTATATGCTATTTTTGGCACATTTTTTAAACATTCAAATATCCTTTCTAATTTTCAACATTCACAGAGTTCTTGTGACAACTATTTTCAGTACAAACGAAAAGGAACTAGAGGATAAGACAGAAAGGAATGAAAATTGGCAATGAGAGCAGCAATAACTTACTTGCTCTAAAAATGCAAACACTGAATTGTCATCAGCAGATGGACATCCATCTTCGATAAAATATCTGCAACAAATTCACTTTAAAAAAAAATTTTTTTCTTTGTACTATATAAAATTAGCATATAATTTAGTTCTATAAAATTCTTTAAAAAATAAAAACAAAAGCTGTAAATTTGAAGCTAATACCAACCTACGCATTAAATCTACAGAATTCGCTGACTGTTTGCTAGAAGCAGCAGTAGTAGTAATAGCACTATCATTAACTGTAGGAACGGTAATCCAACAACGCAATGGATAAGTGTGTAATCCTGAAAATTATCCTTATTATTTGAATAATTTTTGTCGAAAAATTGTAAATTTTCTTGTGATGTGACAATTTCTTTATCTCATGATAATTTCAATTCGTTTTTTACATATATATACAAACACACACACACATTCTTCATTTACCTTATTTACCCAAACAGCTGATTAATCTATTCGAAAAGAGTTAAAAAGCTAATTTAATCTATGCAGGGAGAGTTAAATGAATTCTTCAAGTTATTATGAAACAGAACAATAAGGAATCTTTACTTGAGATGATTCTTATGAAATATACTATTTCAATATAGATATGTATAGTTCGGCAAAAATCATAAAAAACTGCGTACTTTGCTGCATCCCTTCAAAAGTTGGCTCAATAGCAACATATAAGTTACTGCCTAGTCGAACGGATGTCGATTTTGCTTGCGATAATGATGACGACGAATGATGGGTGTTAGTAAAATCCACAGATGATATCCGAATCGGTTTGTGAGATACTACCATTTTTGCCTACAACCCAGAAATCATAAGATCATACTAATGCTCTACTTTTTTTCTTTTTTCTTTTCTGAAGAATAAATGAACGAAACAATTGAAAAGTCTAAATGAATTGAAAAGGAGCGAAAACAAAAATCTACTGATAGATATTTTCGACGAAAAAAAATAAATTCTAAAAAATTAACTAATTATTAATCAACATCTATAGAATCAAGAGATTAAAGATATTTTGATTTCATGAAAATTCATATTAGAAAAGAAATCTTCAAAAATGAACACTGAAGTGAATAAAAGTTAGGAAAACTTGAGTACTACTTAATACTTTTTCCTCTCATGAAATGTTTTGTTTGAATCATTTCTTACAATTAGTCTGATTGTTAAGCATAACATTTTGAGAAATAAAAAGTGCCAATATGGAAAAAATGAAACAATTACTCTCAAAAAGAATTGCTTGCACTGATACAATATATGTAATGATGGAATGGAAGTGAATTTATTCCTAAGAATGGAAATAACGTAAGACGTATAAGACAGGTTCCTTTAGCAAAAGACTGGAAGAACAAAATATAAACTAAAAGCAAGTAAAAAATACCTTAACGTGAGATTCTACGAATGGTACCGCACATTGAATCTCAAACTGTTCGTTGACATTACCGATACCCCAGAAATAAACCTTAAATTTAGCATAAATATATAAATACTGAAGGTAATTGCTTTAAATAGCTAATTGAGATTGATTGTTCCGAACTAACTGTTCAATTTTTATCATAATTTCGATCAACACTATGACTATATACGTTACTTATCAATACATAAAAGTGCGCTTTCTAAAATCATTTGAAGTTTTTATAATTTATATCTTCATCATTTCTATGTTTCCATTGTATGGCATGATGAATTGCGACAGATTGTGCTCTATACAAAGCAAATTAGGATGAATGTAAAAAAAGTCCAACCTTGGCAATAAAATTGAAGCCACCTGCAAAAAACGTCTTCTCTATACCGCATTTACTATAGCCAACTAATACTACATGATACTGAAACATCAATCTTTTTAAACTATAAATATCACATATTGAAAATCGCAGAAAAAGAAGCATAATTAAAAAAGTTCAGCAATTGACACCCGCATTTACAGACAATTTTGTTAATAAACAATAGCCTTATGATCATTCTATGAATTCGCAATTTGCTTTCCAATTAACTTGAAATGTTATCGGAACTAGCGCAAATGTTCGATGAACAGATGTGGAACATCTGGTCATATTGATGGAATTTACAGACAAGAATATCGGACAAGTGGCTCTTTCCAGAAAAATTGACTTCACTATATCTAATTGGGAGAATTGACTAAATGAGCTAATATAGATGAACAGATCTAAATATATTCCGATCCGATTAGAACGATCAGAAATTTTGTCAAAGAGTAGATAATAAATCGGACAAATCCTTACCACTCCTGCGCCATTTTCGCAGCTTCGATTAAAATAGGATGAAAATAATAACTTACATCTTGTATCATATTAAGTTGTGAACAGCATGAACCAGATTTATCATCCCCAATACACATCCTACCACGCCAAATCATTTCACGAATTGATTTTGTCATTTCTGGATGCTTTCTCCGATTAAATGTCAATTGTACATTGATCCTATAAAATTTTCTCATATTATCCAGTCATTATTATAAATTTGATAATCTTTGTGATAATAATCACGAAAAAAAAATAAACAATCATTATCTTAGAATTAAAATATTTTTATACTATTTCCAAAGGAAAAATGAACAAGAACTACCTTTCTCGCTGACATGTAACATTAAGATACTGTTCGAGTAATTCATGTATCGCAACACCCGACGAATACGATCCTTGAAAAAGAAAACAATCATTAGATCAAATAATTTTGTAAAAAAGAAAAAAAAAAGAAACCAAAAAAACACAAATTGTATCACAAAAAAAAAAAAAAAAAAAAAAACCACAAAAATTAAGAATTCTGAAAAAAATTTAAGTCTCTTAAACCATTTTTATATCCTCTCAAGATGTATTGAAAACTTTATTAAATTTATGTGACAAAATTATAACACAAAAATCATTTATGTCATCAACCGATTAAAATGAATGAAATTTTATTAAAAATCAATACTTTCCATTCTTGATCATCATGGGAAAATGCAAATATCGGGCGATATAACTGCATGTTGTCACAGTGAAAGAGAGAGAAGTAAAAAAGGAAGAAAAATGAAAAACGAACCAGAAACCGCGAACAGGATGAAGAGTGTTGTATTCAACGACCACATCGTATCTTTATGCATAAATCTATGTTAATGTTTGTGATGATGATAATGCAGCGAAGTTTCTGATCGGACGATCGATCCAATTCTCTGATAAAACTTCTTTGTTCTTATTATCGTTATCGCCGTTCGTTTGAATAAAAAAAAAAAAAAAAGAAATGAAGAAGAGAGACAAGAGAGAAGAGGAGAGGGAGAAACTATTCTTTTATCATCCTAAGTAATATCGCCAAATACAATTTTTCTTTTGAATTTAATTTTTACAGAAGGTATCACCTGAATAGGTGGTGGGTTGAGCAATAAACAACTTTTTAAAGTAAACAGAAGAGAGTTCCAATTTTGCTTTCCTTTCGTATTTGTGGCAATTCTAAAATCAATCTTGGACGATGTTTAACTTTCCTCTTGACAACAAAAATTTTTTACATTGCTCCGTAATTTAACACCGAAAAGTCTCGAAACAATGGATTCTTTTTTTCCTTTCTTCTTAAATACAAAAATTTCTAATGCTTCCTACTTTTTTTCTTCCTTTCAATTTTTTTTTTTCGCTGATTAATTTCTCATTTCCAATGGATGAACCAATGGCAACAAATAAAAAAGTGGTGAGATGATAGTAAATTACGGTAGTAAAGTAATTATGTAGACCATTTATTCGGGATTCGGAGTGAATGATCATAGTAATGGGATGAATGCTTTAGTTTTGTCCAAATTTTTCTTTGTCTGTCATTTTCTTTTGCTTATTTTCTAAGTTTCTTCTTTTTTTTGTTGATGAAGAAAGCATAGAAAAGGATAAGAAACTGGAGATAAGCGGCACAAGTCGGTACTAATTTGAACTATAATACTAATAATTAACAAACAAGAAAATATTGGTATGTATTAATAAAACGAACTACTGAGATTTATTCTTACTTCTTCCTCTTCCACTGCTGTTTTTAAGTTTGTCTTTCTGTTTCAACTGAATTCAATTAATTTTGATTTGCCGCAATTGGAGAGTAGTTTTGCCAATTGTTGTTATTATTATTGGCAGTGCTGGCAATGATGATTGCTGTTATTGCTGCTGTTGCCGCTATTTTGTGTTTTCTACTCGTGTTGGTTTCCAGAATTCCAGAATTTTACTACTCCACTGCTGATTCCTCGTATCGTTAATATGGAATGATATTGTTGCCGTTGTTAGAACTATTGCTATAATTCTATCGAAAAAAAAAAGTTGATGTTAACGGAAATCGTTTCGTATTTCGATTATTTTTCTTGATACTTTCTCTCAGTAAGGTATCTTATAGATTTCAAACTTTTTACGCATAAAGGCGAAAGCAACAGCAGCAGTAATAGCAGCACACGTGAATAAATTTTTGATGAATACCGTTTTGATTGAATTAATTGTATGCACAATTACGTGAATTATTTATACGCACTTTATGCGTTCCCAAAATATTCGGAACTGAAAGAAGAATAATGTTACATTTGTTGATAACATCATCGTACTGTGCATATACGATACATAATGCGAAATTCGATTCAAGCTTCGAAAATAAGAGCAAATAAATACCTTCTCATAGAAAGATATTTTTATCAATGATCTTACAGCAAACCTTTCTCATCAGAAACGCATCCTTATCAACAATTTTACAGCAAATATATCAGTAAGATACTGAATCTACCAAAAATAAGCTTGATAGCATTGCTCTAAACTTATCGACAATAAGTTGGAAAGTATAAGATGACTACTATCATTATTTCACTTTTTCATTTTGAGAAAAAAGATGAATGATAGCTAATATACAAATGAAGGAGAAAGAAAGGTAAATGAAATGAATTCATATTATTCCTTTCAAATAGTACAACATTATTCATTCACATATAAATGGATGAAATGTTGATGAGAAGAGAATCGTACAAATGTTTCGAATAAGCGAGCAATAAATTGCATTTCGAACATTCATCAACTTTGATCATATTTATGTAAAGTGCGTACATCTTTTGTACTTCTTGAACAACGAGCATCATTATCATCAATAAAAACATATTTATACATATGCACGTACACACGTGCACGTGCACTGCAACTCTTGAAAAAAAAATCATCATCATCAATACGAACACATTTACTTTGTTTATCTGTTAATCGGAGCGTTTTGGAGGGAAACATGTTTATCCATACGGCGTTTTGGCGGGAAACATGTTTATCCTTACGGCGTTTTGACGGTAAAAATGTTTATCCTTATGGAGAGGTAAAAAAAGTAGGTGTATTCATATGGAGACACGCGCCTATTTAAATTTAGCGTTGTATCAAGATTTTAAATTAATCGATGAAGAACTTGAAACGTTGTGTGACAAAAACCAACGAATATTTACATTTTTATTTATACAGATACACGCACACGTAAACATACAGAAGTTTGTACAATATACACTTTATAGAATGAAAAAATAGAAATATTTTACAAAATTTATAACATTTCATTTTTTTTTCTCAGCTCTCAAATTTTCAGGTAATAGTAGTAATAGTTATTTATAAATGAGCTATTATGGATGCTAAGATCGTTGCAATTACTGATTTGGTGATTTGATAAAAAAGATGATATATTATAAGATGATACTTTTTCGTGGACAAAAAAAATTAGTTATCTATCTATCTCTTCTACGGTATCAAGACTGATTATTCTTTTCTTTTTTTTTACAAAAATAAGAGAGAAAAAAACTTCTGTACGATTTTCAGTGTACTGATGAAGAATTTTGATTTTAACGATAGCACTATTAACAGCGGTGTTATCATCGTCTGATGAAGAATAATGATATGATATTATGCAAGATATTATAGATATTTTATATGTCAGTAATCACACTATAATAAAACTCTCTTAAACCAGGATTTAGCTAATTAAACAGTGCAATTAGTTCGAGAAATTGCGAAGCATATAATTAATTCATTAGGATGTTCCCTATCTACTGCTTATTTTATAAATAAGTGTTTATAAAGAGCATGAAGAAAATCTTGTAAACAAAACTCAAAAGAAAGGCAAAGAAGATGAACGAATTATTAGTGAAAGAAAAAAGCTCGTTGAATCTAAAACTTTGAATCAAAAGCATATCATCTGAATCTGAAGTAGCTCATTTTAGAAATATATTTTGCCTTCTAAATCATCATGTCATATTGAATTTGATCGCAATGAGAAATATACAATATCTAAATGTTATTTTTCAAACGATAGCAATCATTATTAATTGTCATCACTCAATCAGTTCATTTTCGAAAGCATACCCATAAGACTGATAATCAGTAACAACCAAAGATAGAAAGAAGGATTCCCACATTTTATTTGTAAACAAAATTCCATCCATTCTTCCCTCCTTTTGTTTTATTACAAAATAGTTTAAAGAGTAATGGACACGAAGCTTGAATATGCTGAAGTTTTAAAACCAAAACTACAGCTATCTCATTCACAATTCTCTATATAATTTACATCGACATATTCTCCCGAAATTACCATATCATTCTTCTTACTTAAGTTCCTTTTTACTTTAGTCTAACTGATGAATTTTGTAAATAAAATGTTGACAATCATCGTCTCATTTCTGAAACTTTTTCTAAAGTATTATCTTCTCTTCAAACTTCTTCCCTCTTTACGATAATAAATAAGCATATTCTGATGCAAATCTTAAGAAAGCATGAATAATCTATAATGAAAATAAAATATATTTCGGAAAGATTCTAAACAAGCAATTGTCGATATTGTGGAAGTGAGGAGAGAGAGAGAGAGAGAGAGAGAGAGAGAGGGAGAAAGAATAATCCTTTGCTTTTGCACGTATTCATATTTCATCAATAACAATTTGTTTGAAACTAAATGAGCTATACAAGTCTAGACTTATTTACTACTACACTATGCATGCTTATGTTGTTTACATCAATCATTCATCAAATTATTTTTGGCCAAATTATTTTGGCCAAGGCCAAGAATATTTTTCGTATAAGAAAGTCAAAGCTAAAAGGAAGTTAAAAGTCAAGAAAGTTAGGAGCTCAAAAATTTTGTTTCCGTCTTTTCTATAAGAAAAAAAATGCCGGCAATTTCTGATGATAATTTCGAAGCATTGTCAGAATTGTCATCAGGAAAAAGTCCAGACATTTAAAGTAGGTTACTGTATCATAAGGGAATTAATTAATCAAAAATATAAAATCTGTTAATCAAATTGATATTTTCCCTACTTAATCATTTTAATTCGAAACATATAATAAGATCTAAGAATGTATGGAATTCGGGAATGTTCTTTATCTAATCTATCTTTTCATCTTAGCCATCATTTTTGTTTGTAAATAAGATTTATTATAGTAATTAATATTAGTAAGACTCAACAGTAAAACACTGATAAGCATCTTCCCGATTATTCGCGGTCCCAAGTTAGCCTTCCTGATCATTCGTGGTCCCAAGTTAACTTTCCCGACTATTCGTGGTCCCAAGTTAGTCTTCCCGATTATTCGAGCTCAGTGTCTTCCTGATTATTCGCGGTCACGTTTACATACCAAATTTATAAAATCACATAGGAGAATAGTATACAAAATGATCAAAAACCTTCTTTATAGAAGCTTAGCGTATATTTTTTACACTTCCACTAAATATCTCATAAAATTTTAAAAATTTCAGAAACGTAAAAGCTAATTATTGAGAAGTTTAAATTATTATAAAATTTATGAAAGAATAGTTGTAATGAAGGCAAATATGAGGAAAAAATAATAACAAAACAATGAATGAATCAAACTTTGTAACTTTTCGCCAGACGGTTCATCTGAAAGCATATTTGAAAGTTTGTTTAGTCTAGGAAGTGGAAAACTGCTTTGAACATGAATGTTTTCTTATAAAATACCAATTCTGAATCAATAAATATTCAAATACTACTACATCAACTTCTACCCTCTCTCTTTCTTTGTTTTTCTCTCTCTCTCTCTTTCTTTCTCTCTCCAAAAAAAAGACATAACTTGATGCATCAAAAATCATTCATTTCTTTGTTGTTTATGGAAAGAAGAAAAACAAGGAAACTTTTAACTTTTTTTGCAAAGCTTTCTTTTTTAGCAAATTAAAAATCTTCGCAAAAATTCATTTTAAAACCATCATCATCATCATCACTAATCAATTATGCTTTCTCTTAGCACTTGTTCAACTGATAAGCGTTAATGATTTCATAGGTAATTTCAACTTTAATGTTTCGGAAAGGATCACTGATTACACCGATTATTTCACATCAACAGCTGTTAAATTCAACGAAATGATTCATATTCGAATCAAATTCTACTTGTGGAGAACGAGAGAATTAGCTTTTCTGGGCTTTATATCACATTTCAAAATCTATGCTTATACATTTTTACGATATTCAAAACTATTTTTCTTCCTCAATCTCTACTAAACAATCTACGACAATCGACATGTTCCAAACTGTGAAGATATGCAAAAAAAAAAAAAAAAAAAAAAAAAAAAAAAAGAGGAAAAACATATCTAATCGAAAACTTGTTGATATTTTCAAATTAACATAATTTTATTTGAATTAATTTCTAAACTATACATCTGAAAAAAATTAGAATGATTGACAGATACTGTAGCTTGGAATAATTAAAGATTAGATTAATTAATTACAAAATATCTCACTCTGATTAAAAGGATATTTTATCGTAAAATGAAAATGAAAAGGTGATAAATAACATAATGACATATTTTCCGATAAAATTCAACCTCAGGCTAGGCTAGTTTTGATGGCTTATCTTTTTCGTGACAACAACAATCTAACAGCTAAACTAATCGCTAATCGAAGAACTAATGCATGATAATTAACAGCTGACATCATCATATCTCGAGAAATCCATGCATAATATTTTTCAAGCCAATGAATTTACCTCCCGTCATGCTGGCAATTATTCTGCAATTGACGAAGAAAAAAAAAAAAAGAGGAGAATGAAGGATTTGGGAATCATAAAATAAGAAGGATTCTGGGATCACCTACAAGAAGGATTATGAAATCATTTACAAGAATAATTCCGGAATCATTCACAAACAGGGATTCTGGAACCATTTACAAAACGATTTCTGGAATCACTTACAATTTTTGATGAAAATTCGAAATTTACCACCCAGTTCGTCGATGCATCAAGTTTTATGAAACTGGGACACAATGCCGACAAACATACACCCACCCACCCATCAACATCCAGCCAGTCTCGTCCCTTCTTTACTCCCAACAATCATTTGTCACCGCCATAATTGTCAACTCTCCGGTCCAATCCGAAACAATTCGATTCGATTCAGTTCGATTCGATTCGATTCGATCCGATTCGATTCGATCCGGTTCTAAGTTGACAATCAACAATCGACAACGACATCAAATGCTTTTTCTTTCTTTCAATTGTATATGTCAATCATTTTCATCTTATAGCAATCAAAGTATAACAGAAGTAATCTCTTTTGTTTCTCTATTCGTACAATCATCCTCAAATTGAATTGTCTTACCTAAATCTCTCTCTTTGTTTTTTACCCTCTTCTCACATAATTGTGAATGAATTTAGTGTGATTATTTGTGTTTATGTTAAAGAGCTATTTATAGAACTGGAATTGAGGAGACTAGACGTCGGCGACACGACATTCAACTATGCAAATACATTTGACATAGACAGACCGACACATACACACAGACAGACCGACACATGCAAACAGACAAACCGATACATATACAGACAGGCCGACACATAGGAGTCAGATTGACATACACACACAGACAGACGGACACACGTAAACACAGACGTACGTCATCAGACAGACAGACAGAT
The DNA here is from genome assembly GCA_028564675.1 of Onchocerca lupi. Classification (NCBI taxonomy): domain Eukaryota; kingdom Metazoa; phylum Nematoda; class Chromadorea; order Rhabditida; family Onchocercidae; genus Onchocerca; species Onchocerca lupi. Next base: position 94,253 of record JAOVVO010000069.1, read on the forward strand.
AATTTTGCATATCTAAATGAGCAAATTGGTAAATATACAGATTTTATCTGTTTGGATGATGACAATTCATTGATGGCGGGGTGCTAATTGGAGAAAAGATTGGCCTAGCAGGAAATAAGCCAAAGCTTGGCCTAGCAGGGAATGAGCCAAAGCTTGGCCTAGAAAGAAGACAAAGGCCAATTTGTGTCATTCTACGTAAAGTATTTGCAAGCAGAAAACGTAACTTGCTACAATAATAATAACCAAACAAAACAGTTGTTCGAATGAGCGTTACACAATTTAGATATCAATGATATTGAAAAAATTTGCTGCAAAAAGATATCTAAATCAAGTAAACATAAAGATAAATATCCGAAAAGATTGTCAAATTATTGATTTTTCATAAATCTATGGGAAATCGAAATTTATTTAGAAAATCAATTCTTCTGTATATCTATGAGAAAGGGATAATTTGAATTTAAGCAATTAGAATAAAAACTTTGTTTATGAATAATTAACGCTTGTCAAATTATGCCATTTCTTTTCTTTTTCTCAAAATGAAGTATAAAATGCTTATCTCTCATATACATATATATATATAATGTTTAAATTAAATTTAATTATGATAAACTGATAATATTTAACTATGATAAATTATCATAGTTAATTATGATAAACAACAATTTGTTTACTTCTTTTCTTTTTTCTCTTTCCCTTTCTTTGCACAAAATTTCTTTCATATCATTCAAATTGATAAAATCTAAAAAAGTAACATCTGTTGATGAAGACAAAAGCATACAATAGTCTAATTAATGCAATCGATTTAATTTGTTAACAATCTGTTCGATATCATCCATCAAACAATCCATTTAATATAACCATTTGCTAGCTTTCTAATTTCAAATCTACAATCGCTAAATTATTCCATAAATTTATTTAAAAAAAAAAAAAAAAAAAAGATCAAAATAAAAATCAATCAACGAGACGATCAATTTGAGCATATTGCATCGCTAATGATTTGCTCTTTTATTTCTTTGCCTAATAGAGCCTTTGCTTCGCTTGACTTGGCTTCGCTTCGCTTGGCTTGTCTTTGCTTGGCTGAAGCGGCGAAGATTGTAGCAGAATTGAAGTTGACCATCAAATTAAATCATTTTCATCGAAATATTTCATATCCATATTGCTTCTTCGGCAAAGCCATATCGATGATGGAAAAAGAAAAAAAGAAATAAGCGAAGGAGAAGTAAAGCGAAAAATGTGATAAGGAATTTGCCGTCTTCGTTGAAAAAAAAAAAAAAAAAAAAAAAATTATCAAAAAAAGAAACAATCAAATTTGAAAAAAAAAAAAAAAATTATTGATGAGAAGAAATTTGCTAACGACTTGTTCTCATTTCCTTATCTTTTTTTTTTTTTTTTTTTTTTTTTTTTGTTTTATTTAAATAGCATAAAAGAATATAATCGTTAAAAGAAAAAAAAAAAAAAAGACATTTATGTGAGAATTTTATTACACTTTGCAAAATGAACTTTCATAAATGTCCGATGAGAAGCTATTGAAATACTCTCTTATTGATAGCTAACAAGAATAATGATAATTGTAATAGTAATGATAAATATATTGATAAATGATAATGATAATAGCAATTATGATAACTCATAATAATGCTCAAATTTTTTGATTATAATGATGGCTGATAAGCGATAAATCTTGATGATCAATAAATAATCTAGGATATTTAAATTATAAAAAGCAAATAATACTATGTTTTGATGATGATAATCATGGTATTTTAATGTTGATATCAATGATAATGGATTATCATTTTTATATCCTTGGCTTATTTCTTTTCTCTTTCAACTGATATCCTATTTTCAATCAGGTGCTATAACAAGAAATAATTCGGAATTAAGATATTTCATACAATGATAAGATTGATAAGAAGAAATTTGATACATCAAGAAATCGCTATCAATGAACTTAGCGATACAAAAATCTTGCAAATTCACAAATATATTCTGTTTCTTTGCATATTAATTTTTTATGAATAGTTTTTTTTTTTTTTTTTTTTTTGGTCAGCATCTATTTCGAGAGTTTTATCGATAATCGATCGATAGGATTGAAACATTTTTCATTAGATGGTCTCAATGTTTTAGTGGATTTTTTTTTTTTTTTTTTAAATTATCACTGAACAGCAGAATATTAATTTTAACATAGTTCAATCTTTTTTTTCAGGTATGAAATTCTTTTGGAAGAGAAGTTCTGAAAAGAATTTAAACTAGCACTTTATTTTTTTCTTCCTTCACTACTGTAATTCTTGAATTATTACTTTTTGGTAAACTTTTCCAAAAATTGCACTTCCATTAAATTAACAAATTGATTTAAGTTCATTAATAAAATTAATGAAATTTGAAAGATTTTAATGAAATAATGAACTTACTAAAGGATAAATGTGAGAAGAAAAAAATTACAAGATAGTAGCAGAATAATAATTCAAAAGAAACAATCAAAAATGGTTTTGTGCCTTGTTGTGCCTTGGAAAAAAGAAAAAGTTATATCTGAAGTTTTGCTTTCTGTCATATTTCATCGTTTTTAAAATGAATTTCTGTTAACTAATTGTTTATTTTGTAAAATTTTGTTTTTAAATTGATGTATAATGGCAAAAAAAAAAAAAAAAAAAGAAAAAGAAAACAACCCATCCAATTATTTTAAGTTTAATTTCTAACATTCTTCAAATTTTTTTTCAATATTTTTAATCTTCATTAGGAAAATACAAATAAATGATATTTTAGTAAGTCAAGATCTCATGGATAAATTTAGAAAATTGAGAATGAAAATAATTATTAAATTATTTAAATAATGCATATTTGTGATTTCAATGAATTTATTTTAATTCGATGATTATTTTCGGAATTCAATTCTAATCTGAACATCAAGATGCATGCTCTATCGAAGATGTTAAATTGATCAAAGTTCGATAAGAACGGAAAGTATGATTCGAAATTATCATCAAAAATTTTAATTAAGCATTTGCTCTTTGTTAATTACTCAAATGCCATATAATGTTCCGAATAAATATATACTGTAAGTTTGATTTAATGAAAAAAATCTTTTCAATTCAATTTTTCAACATTTTAAATTACAATCAAAAAAAAAAAAAAAAAAAAAGTCCCTTTTTCTTCAACATTTTAAATTGCAATTAAATTTTTCTCAAATCTTTCAATTCAATTTTTCAACATTTTAAATCACAATCAAATAAGTTCCTTTTTCTTTTGCTTCCCATTCTTTCTTTTTTTTCTTTTTTTTTTTTTTGTCATTACATTGCCGATAATTTTTTGCATCACACAACATTTTAATATTTTCATCGTTTTCTTCCAAAAAAAAAAAAAAGCTGAAAGAAAATTTTATCGCCAATAGTCCAATATTGGCCTTAATCTTTCTTTTGTTTACAATGCCTTTCGAAATTAAATTTAAAAAAAGAAAAAGAAAAAGGATATATTTATAAGATAAGATATTCGCCAAAAATTCCCCAATTTTTTGGTAGAAAAATTTTTTACAATAATTTTCTAAATTGTAAAAAATTAAAATCTTTTTATTGCAGCTATTTTGTATCGATAATTGTGCATAATTTGAGAAAGAAAAAAATTCAACATTTGCAAAATTGTCAGAAAATTTTGAGATTTTTCTATTTTAGATTTCTTTTTTTTTTTTTTGGGTTTCAAAATTTAGAATTTTTTCTTATAATCTTTCAATTGTTTTCTATCTAAACTGTCATTCAAAAAGAAATGTACGAATTGAAAAAATTATAATAGACAAAAAGTTTTATTGATGGTGCATGCTATAATGTATTGGGAAGTTTTTTCTTTTTTAAAACTTTTTTTTAATACTTAAAATCCAAAAAAAACTAAAGCATTTGATATAATTGATAGCGGAAATGATCTACGAAGAAAAGTGGAAAAGTTGGCGTAAATCAAGTAAATTTATCTCATTATGGTGTCAATCATTGAAATGGACAAATAATCAAATACTGAAAAGAAAATGGACAAACAATCAAATATTGAAAAATTTGCACAGATTCAGTTCGATGTGATTTCATTAATCAAATTTCTAATTTATAACAGAAAGCTTAATTATTCATCAAATAAAAACTTTGTTATTTTTTTTCTTTTCTTTACAAATCAAATTTTCTCGAATTGTTTATTAAAATGATGCAAAAATAAATTATATTTTTTATCTAAAGAAAAAAAAAAGTAAGCTAATAAATTCGACAATTAAAAGAATACAATAAAAATCAACAAATCAAACAAAATTTATGCCTGAATCAATTATTTGAATTAATATGATAAATTAATATGATTCTTTTGACAAACTAAATATTTCAGAATATATCGACTGTATTGTTATCAGTATCAATATAATCATTTATGATGATGATATATTACTATCACTTGATAAGAGATCAACAAAGAATATTTCAAATAAAATATATTTATCGAGAATCAATCCTTCTCGATTTAACCAATAGATTTCCGATAATTTTTACTATTTACTTTACTAATTTACAATTTATTTTATTCCTTTTTGCCATACTACGATAATGCTACAGATATGATAGATCATGGAAAGAGAACTATTAAGTGATCAGTAAAAATTATTGATAAAATCAATATTTTCTACTGATCTGTATATAATATATATATGGATTTATTAAATAAATATCAAATGAGTAAAAAGGATAAAAATTTTTCTAACTAATTTGCATAACAAGTACCACTACTTTTATTATGAAATTAAAGTTGGAAATTTTTTCACAAGTATTTTGTCCATTTTCTTTCAACATATGCGTATATCAGATGTCTTTCTTTATCTGATACAAAGGAAAAAAAAAATTTTTTTGTTATTTTTGAATAAATTTATTTTATACTTACCAAATCAATTATTTTTTTTTAATAAAAAAAAAAAAAAAGACAAAGGGAAGATTAGATGGCATTAATCGAAAAATCGATCTAACCCAATGAATCGTTTTTTTTTTTTTTAAGAAATAAGCAATTAATGAAATGAGTAAATAGTGTTTATTATTATTAATGACATGCATATGATCAAAGATCAGTTTTTGCTTTTAAAATGCGAAAAAATTGATGAAACATGTAAGAAAAGGAAGGAAGAAGATAGAAAAATGTTGTCGATATTTTTTATTCAAAGCCATCATTATTAGTTTAATTTTTCTAATGATAGATAATTTCATACGATCATTAGAATTATTTATCCAGCTGTAAAGATTTGTTAATTGAGAATACAAAAATTAAAAAAAAAAAAAAAAAAAGAAAAAAGACTCGAATTTGATTCAGAATGTAAATAAAAAATAAAAGATTTTCAAAAATTTTGAACCAAAATGCAATTAGTTATTAAAAATTATCGTTTTGGCGAGACAGGAAAATAAATTGGTTAAAAAGGAAATGAAAAAAAAAAAAGACGAAATAAAAAAAAAAAATGATAGTCTCCATTTTGCCTGAATCGTTTTTACCGTGAAAAAAAAAAAAAATTCACAACAGACAGTAAAAAAAAAAAAAGTATCTAATACTGTAAATAATTGTAATAATGTCACACTAAAAATGAAATTTAAAGTTCATTTGAAAAAATATAAATTTAGCATTTCGTTGATTTTAAAATTTCAAAAATTTCACAAAATATCAGAAAAATTCCATAAAATTACAATTAAAATAAAAACCTGTATTCTGATATTGTATTAATCAAATTTAAAGAATACAACGAATACAACATTGAAGTTTCTCAAAAAAGTTCCAGAATTTTGAAAAAAAAAAAGATTTCAATTAAAATTCATTTCAAATAAATCTGCCTTATTTGTAATAATCCCAAGTTTAGATGGACAAAACAACTTTAGTAAGCTCTCAAATATGGCAAATTATTCAGCACCCATTTCATTTCATTAATAAATAGATGACCGATGAATATATGGACAGGAGACAGATGTCCTATGCATTTATTACTGTCATCGAACATGGCATAAATGTGGACGTTGAACAGAAAAAGAAGTTATTCTCGAGATTGGTCGAGAAACGACAGTCGAAAATGCCGAAGTTGGGCAGAAAGACAAGAAGTTATTCTCGAGATTAGTCGAGGGTCGAGAATCGAAAGTCGAGAGTCAGAAGTCTAGACATGATGTGAATCTCTCCTCTCATCTTTCCTTCCTATCACTTCCGTTCTTCATAAAAAGCAAGCAAATCTAAGTATGAGACAGAATTTGCTAAAATATATTCAAAATTAGCATCACATATAAATTGAATATGTCTCTCATACACTTTATGATTACATCTTGTCATTCGTTTCATAGAATTTTCAATTTTTTTTTATAAAAAAAAAAAAAGAAAAAAGAAAAAATGAGTGGAAATGTCCTCTTTTATACGGTAAAGAAGACATTCTATTCAATCGTTTTCAATCTTTCTTTTTTTTTTTTTTTTTGCTTAACTATTGACATTATATTTTGCAATATTTGTTTAGTTTTTAGATTTTGTTTCAAAATCTACACAAAATTATATTTAGCTAAATTGATCAAGGGAAATGCAAAAATGACGAAATGTTTTGTCGGAAAAGATTTCAAGTGATCCAGAAAGGTCATTCAGTTTCATTTTTCAACGATGGATTTTAACCACTCTGATAAGAATAATTTGATAACATCTGGATAAAAAGAGATCAGAAAGCAAAGAAATATTTTTAAATGAAATGAATCTAGAATGATCAAAATATTTGAGTATTTTTATTTTCTCATCTTTTCCAATATTCTAAATTTGAAAATTGCTTAATTTGACGAGTAAAAAGGTGTTCGTCAAGAGGTGACAACTAAAATATGATTAAAACTGTCAATCTCTTGCACCATTATTCGTTTCAAACTTTTCTTTTTTTTTTTTTTTTTTTTTTTTTTATTTTTTGAATAAAAAAAAAAAAAAAAAAAAAAAAAAAAACTGACACATTTCAGTATCGTCTGATCTCTCATTTTCAAATTGATTATTTATAATTCCTGTTTTTGTAACTTATTGCCATCAAACAAATCATTTTATTTCTGTAACATTAAGGATATAATTTGAAAAATTTAAAAAGTTTTTCGAAAAAAATCTTAAAAGTTGAATATTTCGTATGCAAAAAAAAAAAAGAAAGGAAAAGAAAAGAGAGAGATTTATGAAGGAATAAAAATGGAACTGGATTGATTGTAATCATTAGAATTGTCACTGATAATATTTTCGGCTTCAACAAGCAGTAAATGAACGGGATTGAATGGATGGATGAGACGAATGAATACACAATTGAGAAAATTTCTTCTCATTTAATTATCGATTAAATTCGAACTTCCCGTTTAATACCACAAATGCAAATGCAAATGAAAAACTTTTGTCACTTTTCTAATTTCTGCAATTTCTAATTTTTCCAATTTTCTCTTCTAATTTTATTTCAATCCATTCTTAATAATATCATCAAATTTGTTGTACTTTCATTTTTTTTTTTTTTTTTTTTGATTTGCTTCTTAAAGTTGCATGAAATTTTTGATTTAAATAAATTTTGATTTAAAATATAAAATTTTCAAAATTATTTTAAGAAAATGCATATTTCTCTAATATATTTTTTTGCTTTCTACTATTAATCGTTGAAATTGAAAAAAAAAAAAAAGTGAAGCATGTGTTGAATTTTACGTAATTGAGGGAAGTAAATGATAGTACGATTTCTTTTTTTTTTTTTTTTTTTTTTTGGAATAAGTACAAATTGCATGCCTTAATCCGTAATTTCAAATTCAAAATTAAAAAAAAAAAAAAGTAATCTAAATTTTAATAAATTTAACACATCAACATCAATAGCTATAAAATAAATTCAGAAAACAATGCAATATAAAAAACATCTCATAACTATTGAAATGTCAAATTCCCTCACTTGTGATGTTGGGATAAGATAGACAATCCTTTTTATCTTATGAATTTCTATCGACCTTAGTTGGATCATACCCTGTCAACCTTACATCATCGTATTCTTGATTTCAAGCATCAAAAATCAGCAAATTTCGAAACAAAAAGTGAAAAATGTCAATCAAAAACGAATTGAACAGTTTTTGCTCGATATTTGGATTGCTGTCAATGAATGGCGGGGAAATTTGTGATGGTTCTAATGCTCGACATATGACATATTATCTTCCAGAATTGAAATTGCTATTAAAAAGAGAAAGCCCCCCCCCCCACCCCCCGTCCCCCGATTTTCCCCTTTCCGCTCTTCGTTCCCAGCTCTCTTCTGTAACCTTTCACCTTTCAACCAATAAAGATGATCGACAAACACCCAAAAGGACGAAGTGTTATCATTAATTGTAGACATGAGGAATGAATGAATGGGACAGACGACAGGTAAAAGTACAGAATAGGTAAAAGTAGCATAGGTTATGGAATACAATATTAATTATTGTTCCTTATAAAATGACACGGTGACATTTGATATTGTTCTTCCCTTGCAAATTACAACAGATAAAACGAAACACATGCAGATGTGTAACTAAATTACGTGAAATACGTGAATATATTACGTTCTTACATATAAGTGAGATTTTGAACTTTAAAATTGATAAAGAATTGATAAAAACTATTTGACAAAATGTGAAGGACAAATTGAAGGGACAAAGGTCAAATGTGTGTAACTAACTAAGCGCTTTTAAATTAAGCTAATGAAACCAGCCAACCAATCACACAATGAAATGAATCGGTAGACAGATTTAAGCATCGCATCATTTCTGACACATACACACACACACACACACACACGCATCAACTCTACTATGACTACTAAAGGATTAGAAAAGGGCAGAGGTCAATTGAAATTGATGATACTAATGGACCAAGTGAAGAAGCAGGCATTGATTTGGAGGAGCTGCAAGAGAATAAATTTTTAAAAAATTACCGATTTAGAAAATTATATATCTATATAATGATCAGTTGATATCGATATAGAGATATAGTTAAGCTTTTGCGATTGATTGATTCAACTGGATCAATTAAAGTAACATTTTCAAATTGTAAAAGCTGGACCGGCCGTACTTTACGTGACCGATCCAGCTAGTCTATATAAATAAAAATGTAAATATTCGTTTGTTCAAAGTCTTAAATCTTCGAAAGTTTTGCAACACGTGCCTATTCGAATGCAACGCTCTATCAAAATTTTAAAGCAATCGATGAAGAACATGAATGTTGTTTGGAAATGAAAATGAACATTTACATTGATACAATGTTTTTTTCAAAAAAAAAAAAAAAAAAAAAAATTGAGTATGTAAGTTCAAATTTTCGAAAATTGAATATGTAAGTTAAAATTTCCAAATAACATTTACGTATAGATTACGTAAGTTCGAAAATTTTAACTTACATACTCAATTTCAAGACGACAAATTTTACGCATAATGAATATTATATTAATTACTTTTTTTTTCGAATAACTTTTACTCATTCGTTCACGTTCGTTTATGTTATACTACATTTGCTGCCATCCGTATTATGTTTCTGAAATAGATTTGTTTAAGTTTGTTTCCTACAATGAACAAATCAACGTATTGTACATTTTTCATCTTTTATAAAAAAAAAGCCATAATTATTACGTGTTCCTGAAATGAAAATTAATATATAGACATTATCACACGCAATATACGTATAGATGTACACGTACGTTTTTACAACTTCTGATGCGTCGTTAAATACAAACACTTGCTAAACGGGAAATTTTTTTTTTTTTTTTTTTTTGCAAATATGGTACTAATGTTAAAAATGCAACTTGAATAACTTTCCAGAAATATGAAGCATTAATTTTGATATATATCAATGATTCAAGAAATATTAACTATGCTATCGATTCGAGAAAGTGGAAATAATCAAATAAATTTGAAAAATGAGAAATTAAACGAAAAAAACGAAAATGTTACTTGACGAAATGTGATTATTTAAAGAGAAAATTAAATTTGAAAATTTATATTATTCACAAGGAACATTGTAGCGCAGGTGTAAAAGAGAAACATTCGATATTTTTGGTGATAATGATGATGATAATGCTAATGAATTTATTAACGAAATAGATAAGCAATTTTATAAATTGTAGTAATTTACTCAAAAAAAAAAGGATAATCTTTTTTTATTGAATGATTAAATATCACCAGCCATTGATTTATCATCATTTGTTTATCCTCTTTAGGATTAATAATTGCTTCCCATTTCTCTTTCTCTCTCTCTCTCCCCTCTTTCTGATTGATTGATGAGAAAAACAAAATAATCCCGAGAAATATCTCATTCTCAAGAATTTATAAACAAAAATATTAAAAAAACTTTAACATTTTCATAAAAAAAAAAAAAAAGAGAAAGAAGAGAGAGAGAGAGAGAGAGAGAGAAAAAAAAAGAGAAGGAATATTAGCGGATTTTTTAAAAAAAAAATTCGTAAAATTTTCATGGTTTTATATATGAACGCTTTTCTTATTGCGAATGTTTTCTTACATTCCTTTCCACCAACTGTTGCAAGTACTATTTTAATTTTCTTGTGAAAAACAAAAATTAAAAAATTAAAAATGACGTACGGAAGAAATATTTCTTACAAAGCATATAGCATCAATATTTTGACAAAGATAGATAACAAATTGTTCGACTCGAAGATAGAAGAACTGATAAAGTTCAAGAAGTTTTGAATAAATCAAAAAAAAAAAAAAAGGAAAAAAGGAAAATCATCGATAACAGATAAAAAGAATAAAAAAATTCTAGAAACTGACTACAATTACGCTCAGATCATCATTACGAATCATTTTTTACTGCTGATAATTCTGATAATACAAGACAAGAATTATTGTTGAATTATAAAAGAGCAATTAATTGGCTTAATCATCGATCATTATGATCATCAGATGACCTCGAAATTTCTGAGAGGTGATTACTGGTTAATGATTATTGTCTTATGCATAGTCTGATCAGACTATAATCTAATTACCATTTTTGCGTTATCATCTTATCATATGCTGATCAGCACTTTTTTTTTTTTTGCCCAATCAATACGAGTTATTAAATATTGTAAAAATCGAAAATCACTAAGGAAATATGCATAACATAATTTTTTGATTTGATCAAAATAAGTAAATTAATTTAAATTCATATTAAAAATAAAACTGACCTAACTAACAATTTAATGTTTTTATTCAGAAAAAGAAAGTATATGAAAGAAAATCAAATAAATTAGTGCAAATTATGAAAAATAAAAATAAAAAAAATGAAATGACTATCATTATCACTACAATTTCTTTTTTAATTTTATTAAATTTGATAAGAAAAAAAAAAAGGAATTTTTCAATCTTTTTTTTTTTAAGTTTAATTCATAAATATTTAATTCTATCTGCAAAAATCATAACACGGAAATGTTGAATATCCTCGAAGTTTATTGATAAATTGGAATTGATCAGGCTGATAAAGATCAAAGTTTACATCGGCAGCTCAACCGCAATATGTAATAGATAGAATAATTTGGCGATTAGCATTTCAAAGATTATCACAAGTGTGAAAAATTTATCGAATATATGCGTAAATCTTTTCGCCTTACAATTCTCCTAATTTTTTCATCATTGCAAATTTTTTTTTTTCTTTTTTAAATTTAATTTTTGATTTGAATTCAATTTGAAGTTAACTCTCTTTTGTGGCATGAACAATTATATATACGAGACTACTATCATAAAATTTCAATTTTACATTTTGCTTCAAAAAAAAAAAAAGAAAAATCAACCAATGACAATTGCGCAACTTATCATTATTGTTGTAAAATTTTCATTAAAGAAAAAATGACAAAAATATATCATTGTTCCAGAGGAGGAAGAGTGATATAAAGTCAAAAAGAAAAAAAAAAGAAATAATTTCGATCATATTGAGGAAGAATAAAAAAGTATTACTCTTATTAACAATAACCGGTTTTTCATTACCCATACTTTTCCTTTAGAGATTAATAGTTGAAATTTTTGTTATAATTCAATAATGCAATACAGTAGTTCTATTTCATTTCAATGCATTTTCAGCAGTTTGAAATTCATAAAATCTCAAATTTTTTTTTTTACGAAATTTACAAAAATTTTTTGATAAAATTTTCGTACAATCAATAAAAAAAAAATTAAAAGCTACTTTACTGTTCAAAAAAAAATTATTTGGAAAAATTGCGAAGTAATTTCTGAACAAATAAATTATTCATTCATTAAAAGAATGAAAAAAAAAAAAAATACTTGCGATCAAAAAAAAAAAAAAAGAAGTTAGAACTAAAATAAAGAAATCTTTTTTTTTTCCTTTTATAAATTCTAAATTAGAAAAAATATCATGCAACTTCATATAACCTTGAAGTTAAGTTTATTTCTAGTAAAAAAAAAAAAATAAAAAAAAAAAAGTGTTAAGAATAAATTCTCTTCTTTTTTTTTTAGCAATATGAAAAAAAAAAGAGAAAGAAAATTTTGAGTTAAAAAAAAAAAAGTTTTTTGACATTTTTATAAACCGTTTTTTCATACTGCTGATGTAAACTAAGATATAAAATTATTTGTGAATGATTATTAACTTTGTCATTTTGTCACATCTTTTCAAGAGATATCGATGTGACAGGATGATGATAGTTGACAATGTTTGTAAACATGGATAAATAGAATGAATGAATCGAAGAAGATCAATCACTATGATGATGAGGCCAAGGTTACATCTGGATAATATAAAGGTATTGGGGACAGAATTGTACCGTAACCAAATTACATCTAGTGATGATCGAACGAATAAACAAATAAACAAACAAAAAAAAAAAGAGAAAAAATGAATTGAAAATGTCGAAAAAAAAAAAAAATGAGACGGAAATGTATACAAGGGAAATTTCAAATTCATCCGTAACTGCGTGATAATTTTCATTCAAAATAGTATGGAAAGTAAATAAATGAAAATATTTCGTTGGGTGAAGAAGGAAGAAACGATAGAAATCTATGAAAGGATTTTTCGGAAATGATCGAAATGATCAATAAATTACATGAGTCATTTTTTGAAAAAAAAAAAAAAAAAAAAAAACTTTGATTTTTAGTTTTTCATTAGAAAAAAGAGAAAAAAAAAATTCTTTTCAAAATAATTAAATTCAAAATTTGCAAGTAAAGTTATTATTAACACACATCAATGTAAATCTATTCATTGATTTAAATGTTCAATTTAAATTTAATTTTTGTGATTTATTTAAATGAAATGAAAGAACTTGAATTATGTATAAAAGTAATCTTGCAAATGCATTACAAAGCCAAATTGCAGCTTACATTTATTCAATTTCATAGTTTTGTCACGATACAGAGGAGTGAAATGATATAAGTTCAAAAAAAAAAAATGATAAAATTCAACTCGTGGACAACAAATCTCACTGATAAGATATTGTCAAATTAGAGGTCATAGGGCATAAATGGCATCTATAATACGATATTTGTTCTTAAGCTTAGTATTATTAAACTAATTCAATTCTCTTTTCATTTGCTTGTTATCAGAGGAAATCTTGCAATTAATCTGTTTGCTTATTTTTTTTTTTTTCGATTTAATTTTTGATTCATTCATTTTGCAATCGAATGCTTTCTAATTCCATTTTTTGCTTTTTCGCTTTCCCAACAAATATATCTATTTTTTAAACTTGAAATTTCTTTGATTATTTGATGAGTTCAGATGGTCTGATCAATTATTCAATAGAAGATGGGTTAATTAGACGATGCAAAATGATGGAAGGAAAAGGTCGGATTGACAACCACAAAACCACCATCATCACCACCAGCACCATCATTATTATCATCATCATCATCATCATCATCATCATCATCATCATCATCATCATTAGCATTACAACGATCGTATGAGTGAGACATTGGCATTGTATTATTATTCTAGTAAAAAGTAAGTAACATGTATTCATCCACAAAAGATGACAATAAATCTTTAACAAAAAATGAAAAGACAGGCATATGTTTTATGAAAAATTGAAAAGAGAAAAAAAGTGACAGCTCGTAATTGTGCCGACAAAGAAAAAAAAAAAAAAAAAAGAAAGTTTCGAATTAAAGCGCTTTAGCTTTATCGATCAAAGATTTCGGGATTTCTACTCATTCATGTCAAACAATGGAATTCAATTTTTGAAAGCGTCAATTTTAACACGATTGAATAATTTTTGCGCATTTGCTTCTTATTTGCAAATTATAATCTTAATGATGCTTTAATTTCGCCGCATCAAGCATTCAGTATTTATATTGGAAAACGGATGTTACCACCATAAGCTAAATAAAATGAGTGAATTATCGATTTTATAGAAGCAAAATATAAAATGGCATAGTTGACACATTGCTAACTACTAATTAACTTTTATGCATAATTAACAAACGCTAATAGTATGAAATACAGTATCAATCTGCTCTTCTCAACCCATCTAATCAGCATTATTTATTATCCTTTCGCACTTCAAATATTGAAGAAACTTAGCTAAAGCTAAACTAATTAATTGGCAGAATTGATTACTAAAACCGATAATTTATTGCATTGCGCTAATTATGAATTGTTTCCTTCTCTTTTCATTTATTAGGATGAATGCATTTTGCAAAATTTATCCGATCTGATGAATTATCATCCCTTTTAATACTTTCCCTCATTACAGACATATATAACAATTATAACCTTATGACCTTTTTAATCAAGGTCATCATCATTCATTGGGCCATTTCGTTTAATCCTATCACCAGCTGATTAAACTGCAATCGATTCAGATTGTCTAACTATCATTTTTACATTTCATCACTTTCTAATTATTACTACAATCGATTTTTTCTTTTTTCTTGCAGCAAAATTTAAATATCGAATAAATTATCGAAATTGAATCTAAATATCGAAATCTTATCTATATATGTATAATATATATTAGCAAAGGAATATTAACAAATAGAAGCAAAAAAAGAAGATGTAACAGAAGATTCAATCATCCGTTTCAAAATGCAATCCGATATGCCGGAAGAAGAGCAAAATATTATGCACGAAATACGGTATTTTTTCCACAAAAGCTCTTTTTTAAATATAAAAATGAGAAGCGGTGATTATTCTGATTAGAAAAGCTCTAAACATTTTTGTTGTTATGACGATGCATTTGAAAAATTTTTTAGTAAACACAGAAAAAATATATTGCACGAAATATCATATCAAGCACATAGAAGATTGGAAATTTGTTTGTTCATCCAATAAGAATAGAATAAATTTATGCTAAAAAATTGAAATTTTCAGGAAAAAAAAAAGTGATAGAACTAATTTGTCGTCGTTTATTACACTAAGATTATAAACAATCAAATGTGATAAATTTCAAAATTATCATAATTATTCGATTATTAAGTATAATTCCAAGTTTTATTCAATCATTTTACTAAACCGTTTTAGCAAATAAATGATTAAATTCAAAATATTTTGATTTTATAAAAGCTAATCTTTGAACTTATTTAAAAATATCCACAAATATAACAATGTTTCAGAATGCAGTTCAATCAATCTCGAATCGGATGGAATTGTATCATCTATTATAATTGTGGCTATTTTATGACTTTTTGACTGGAATAACATTACTAATGAATCATTAAATATTGGAAATCGAGGAATATATTACAAATAATTAGCTTAATTTCTCCTTGAAAATATTGATTGATTCGTATCAAAATTATTATTTCGATTGCGCGTAATTTGATTTTCCAATATGACAAAGAGTATAATAACAAATGACGTCCTTGAGAAGTCAATCAACATTATCGTCGCACTAAAAATGCAAAATGTTTCAACTTTTACTCAAATCAAGTTAAATCAGGTCACGCATTTCATTTCAGGTTCTGATATTATATGCTTATCATCTGTATGATTTAATTGAATGATAACTTGGATAAGACGAATATTTGCTTTATTCGAAACTCCTTGCACTAAAATATTTCAGTTGAAAAATGGGGAAACATTTGTGTCAGCAAAAAGCCAAAGCTTGCAAAATAAAAATGAAAATTGTTAGCATAGAAAGGAAGAAATAAAAAAATGTATTTGAAAATGAAATGACAAATAATTTAAAAAACAAAAAAAAAAAAATTGAACTGTCTAAAAGATAAATGATTCATTCATTTTTTATTGACGAAAAAAAAATTCTGTGTTTTATCCATAAAAATTTGAAATTTCTGAAAGCCTGAAATTTATCACGTAAGTTTTTGGCCTAGAAAGATTTAGACCTAAACTTTTTCCAGAAAAATAATAATTTCTCGATTTATCTACATTGCTTTTTCTTGCATTTTCGATCTTCATGTGCATGTATAAAATTATTTTTCAACAAAAGCAACGAATTTTTGGTTGTTTCATTCGCCAGGAGTTATACATATGATTTATTTTGAATTAATATGCAAGTATCGCATAAATTAATAACTTATAAATTTGAATTATTATAACAAGTGAATATACAGTGTGATTATTATTTCATCAACAATCCTCAAAAACTGGTTCGTTTTTCAATTGTTAATTTTCGGAAAAGATTATTGAGGAAATTTTCCGTTCGTATTTTTTCTATACTTTCTATGTTTTTAATTACTTAATGATCACAATATCTATCAAGCTAAGTAAGCTATAACGGTATTATATAGTTGGATAACTTTGAGAGATAATTTTTAATCCGAATAAAAGAAATAAATTTGTTGATTTTTTTTTACTTTCTCATTTGCTGATAGTCTTTGCTTAATTGTTCGATCTCTATGTTATCCTATTAGCTGACATCTTGTCCAAGTTTTTATTATTATTCAAATAATTTCAATTGTTCAGTTCTATTATTCAAATATGCAGTATTACATTTTCTAGAAAATTTTTTCTACTTTTTTTGTTCTATATTATTAATAGTTAAAGCTAGCTAGTATCATCTATTGGTAAAATGAAAATCTCGAAATAATTCAAGTTATTGTTTGTTTACAGTAGAAATTTGTATTATTTCTCAAACATAGAAGTCAGTCACCTCAATCCATATTCGCAACATAATGAATGAATGGACCTTTGTTCTCTCATCTTTCAATTCAATCAATTCAAATCACAAAAATTGAACAGAATCGTTTTTTTTTCAACAAAAATGTCCATACGTTTTCAATTAACGAAGAATTTGTTTTTCAATTTTTTGATCAAAATGAAGTAAAAATGATGATGATGATGATAGTTGAATAATGAAATGAGAAGGAAGAAAGGTGAAAGAAAGAGTAGATTAAGGTTCAGTTATGATGTTGAAAGAATATGAACTTGTCGGTAAGTGTTGTGTAGAAGATGATTACTGTCTCCTGCTGAGAATTGAAGGAGTTAATAAGAGAGAAAAGGTTCAACAAGTGGGATACCTGCAAAAAGGTTTGTTTGTCAAGCATTCAATTCCGGAAATGTATGGCATTATTGGTGAAATGTAAATATTTCTCTAACAAAAATTGAGAAGTAAAGTGGGAAAAAAAAAAAAAGAAAGAAAAAATTCTCATTCCTTTCTTCAACTATTTCGTCCAGGATGGAATATACTTTTTCTTTTTTTTTTTTTTTTTTTTTTATCGATAATTTCATCAAAATATTGTTGAATTATCTTAATTTGATCAAAGATATATTTACTAACTTATATAAAAACACAACGATATAACAATGCATCAATTCAAAAGACTTATTCGATTATAGTTTACAATGAAGACTTTAGAATTATCTTAAACTTTAGCAATTTTTATTATAAGTATGATTAGTGTTTAATTAATGTTCAATTAACAGTATGTTTAATTGTTGGAAAATTAAACAAAAAAATGCGAAGACTAAACTTATCAATATCAACTATCAATAAACTATTATAGAAAGTTAATATGAGATAAACTTAAATATTAATAGTGAAAACTGGAAAATTGCATCATTTTGCCTCGAAAAAAAAGAATAAAACTGGAAAATTTCTTCCAAAGGATGAGATTTTAATTGAAATTATTACAAAATTCAAGGCGAAAAAATTGAGATTTTAGTTGAACTTATTATAAAATTCAAAGAAAAAAACAAATAGCTATTACTCAATAATGACATTTGCTGAATATTTTTTAACAGATAAATGATTTACTGATAGTGCTCAGTATGTAGATATCTGAATTAATAATTTACGCTATGCTGTGAGAATGAATTGAATGGTTGAAACTAAAAGACATTCTTATAGCGATCATAAAATTTATGAAAATATTTTAGAAGATACTGAAATTTCGAACAAATGTTAATTACTTACTAAATTAACCCAAAATGATGACTGTATTCGGTGAATATCGTATCCATCAATATTTAATATAACAATCAAGACAACTCTCAGGCAGACAACACGGAGACGACGAAAAACAACAATGAAATTGCTGTTATCAGTATTTTTGAACATTCACCATAAACGTTTCAAGCTTTTTTTTTTTTTTGTAGAATTAATTTGATAAGTATATTTGGTGAAAAAAAAAAAAAATTTAGAGATGATTTTTTTTCCTGTTTGCTAGGAAGACTAATTTTTATCACTATCATTGATAATAACGTCTTATCATTTATTAAATATATTTGGTAGGCAAATTGATAGTGCTTCTTGTGACTTATTAACTTGATGAAAAATCTGAAAATATTATTGTAAGATTTTTAGGACCGACTGATCGATATTTAAAGCGACATATCTCCTAATAATGGCTTGGTTATGTGATGGACAAAAAATGAATTCTTCTTTTCTCGATTTCTACTATGATAACTGGAAAAAAGACGGAATAATAGACTAGAAATAGAATCCTTGAATATTCCAGATTCATGAAAAAACTGGAAATTAATTAGTCAAGTGCTGGAAATATCTGATAATAGCCTGCTTATAATATTCCAGTGTCATCACGATATCGCGGTCTATGAATCGAATCCACAAATTGATCTGTCATTTTATTCTACTAATAAGAATTCCTAATAATTTTATTTTATTTTATTATTGTATTAATAAGAAAGTAAAGAATTGATTAGTTAGGAGAAATCATAGAATGAATGTGTTATGATGGATAGTGCGATGTTTATATTTTAAAAAATGACTTCTTTTACAATCAGTTGGAAAATGCGCTTGCTAGGAAATGTATGATAATAATGTGTGATTAGATACAATCAATAATATCTCAATAATGTATGAAATTCAAAAGCACCGAATAATATCACCATAAAAATTTTGAAATTATTATTTTACAAAATTTAATTTTAATGTTATAAACGAGACTGTTGAATTTAGTAAAACATAAAGTATCAATAAAAGGAAAAATTCCCCATTGAGATCTGATCATTAAAACGATTTTAATTGCGATACAAGGATGCCAATGATTTGCATTGATAATGCCGAAAAATGGCATAAATTTTCTTCTTTTCTTTTTTTCTTTCTTTTTTTTAAAAACTATTAGACAAAACCAAGCGATAAGGCCGAGATTATTGCGATCATTTATCAGTGATGCATTTTTTCAAAAGAAAGAAAAAACTGACAATAAATTTGCTTGGACAATGACAAACTATCTATCTAGACAAATGGTCTACCTATCCTAAACACCCCTTATTTCTTAAATATTCGTTTTTGAAATGAAAATGAACAAATAGCATAACTGCTATAACAAAGCCATATATATGGTTTGTGTATTCGAGATACGCGGGTTTGCAGGGGTGCGGGATGTACCAATCATTTCTGTCTAGACAATACTTTTTTTTTTTCGCAACTATTATTAACCGAAATGCAACCTGTCTGCGCCTAGCAGATACCACCCATCCAATCCATTGGTTTCTAAAAATATTCCAACAATTATTTATTTTATCCGATGCTTCACCATAACTTTTTTTAATGTTTAAAGAAAATAAATTCATTTGTTGTTTCATATATCATTCATTTCAAACTTCTTTTTTTTTTTTTTTTTTCAAAAATTTATGATGAAATTTTCGAAAGATTTCTATTTAATTTTGTTACAATCTGTATAAATAAAAATGTAAATGTTCATTGTCACTTGCCATACAACTTTTCAATTTCTTCACCGATTGATTTAAAATTTTCATACAACGTTGCATTCAAATAGACGTGTATTTTTATACAGATAAGACGCGTGTTTAAGAAATTTCGAAGATTTAAGATTTTGAACAAATGAACATTTACATTAGCTTGGAACTCATGTAAATATTATTTACTTTTTTTCAAATGAATATTTTTAGGGAAGAAAGAAAGGAATGGATGAGAATAAAATTTGCTTAAACAGTGTAACTTTAGAATTATTCTTTCCATGCATACTCATATACATACACACATGCACCTCTACAACTAATTAGGAATTTCATTAAATAATGACAATAAAAATTTCACTGCTGTTATTATTTTGTTAAGCAAACTAATTGCATTTTGATTTCTGTGATAAAAAAAAAAAAAAAAAGGAAAAGAAAAATTAATGGCATATTATAATACAATTGTATTTAGCATAGTTTTAATGTTAGGAATTTATTTCATTTCTTTGAAATTTAATTTAATTTAATTTTTGTCATTCTGTATGAAAAGAAGAGAAGTGATGTAGTAGTTAGTATTAAGCAATGCAAATTGTTCAATTTTATTTGATTGCTGTTTAACAAATGTCATCGTTTGCTAATTTACTGTAGTATTAATAGTTAATTTGGTGGGAAAGAGAAGAGTTACTAGGACATTTTTCAATAATTTTAACGATTAACAATTTCAATTTCAAATGCTGAAATGGACGGATGACGAGAGTGACGGATATTTTGACAGAAGTATGTATTTCTATCCTTCATGCATTTTACATTGTGATGAATATTTGTATAGTTGTATACAATTTCGATATTGAACTTAAATATATCAGGAAAAAAAAACGAATGTAAAAAAGATGAAATTGAAAATATAGGAAATAAAAAATAATCAAACATAAACATACAAGTTTGGTGATAATGAGTATTGAATTTCCTATTCTCAAATATAATTAGTATAACGAGTATTGATTTATAATAAATAACAAATTACGATAATAGAAATGGAAAAAAAAAAAAGAAAAAAAGCATCCAATTATTTTATAGTTTCTAATTACAAATAATACAAAAAGAATAAGTAATGTATAAGAAGAAAGGAAAAACATTACAAATAGATTTGTAAAAAATTAAAAAATGTTTGTGAAATAAATTACAAACAAAAAGAAAAAAAGAGTTAAGGAAAGAATTAAAAATTCGAAGAAATATATCTGTGCATAAATATTTCTATCACTGTACTTCATTACTAATCAAATATTTTCATTATTATAAAAAATTGAGAAATTACTTATAAATAGAATCGAATTTGTAATAAAGTAAAAATAATGCTTTGATGATTGTACGAAAAAAAAAAAGTGAAAGAATAAAAAAAAAAAAAAATCACGAACTAAGAATGATTTTTTTTTTTTTTTTTTTGATAATTTATAGTTGCTCATTTTTGTTCAGACGACAGATTAGTTTATGTTTGAATTGTCATCTTTCAAAGACACTTTTCAAATCTTTTGTCATTTCTCGACAACAAAGGCCTGGACCTGTTCGATTGATTTGCAAGAATGATAATGATAAATGCATCAATTTCAATGAATAGGCTTTTCTAGATAATCAGTACATTTCAGAACATTTTTATCAAATAACAGTAGCAATCAGGCGGAATGGAGAAAAAATCGAAAAGAAAGAAAAGGAAAATGAAGCTCCAAGAGGAACTTCCAATTTTTCTCCTATTTTTTTTCTTCTTTTTTTCTTTTATTTTTTTTATTTTTTTTTTTCTGATAAATCAATCTATCAATCAAGGATGCTGTCGTAATGCTTGAAAATGTGTTATTTGTAATTTTAGGGGGCAACAATTTTTTAAAAACATGCACCTATCAATTTTTCATAAAATTACCAAAATGATCTTAATTATACGATAAATAATTATAAGTTATTTGAGAAATTCATTTGGAAAAAAGATTGATGGAAAGAAATGAAGTGAAAAGAAATGATTTAAATTTTAAGCTTCTCAAATGTTTAATTTTGATTGTAAGAAGAAAGTTATTTCATAAAATTTGAAGATTTATTTATAGAAGTCATTGGGAATTGAAATAATTGAAATATTGCACATTTCAATAATATATCGAATAAAATATAAATACCAAGATATATATGATCTAATATATTAAAAGCGAAAATGTTTAGGACGAAAAATCTATCATTCAAATGTTTCGGTCCATTAAGTTTTCTAAAATATTGCTAAGCTAATTTTTCTTCCTTTCACATATCTTTTCATTATTAAAGTGGAAAAGTGGAGAGGAGAGATGTCATGTGGAAAAAATTATCACTAAAAGAAAGAAAAAAAAAAGAAAAGAAAACTTCAAATCATTTATATAAGTTATATTGCAAAAAATATTAATGTTCACAATAAAGCTCTTTCATTAGAGATGCTTTTTAAAAAAAAAAAAAAAAAAAAAAAAAAAATTTCCTTTAGCAGTAAAATTCTTGCTACAAAATTTATCTAAAAAAACAAAATTTTTTTTTTTTTTTAATAACATATTGAAATCTGATTTTATTGTCTAAATATAATCTAATCATTTTGATAAGTAATGCAATTTAAAAAAAAAGAGAAAAGGAAATGATTAAAAGAAAAAAAAAAGAGAATCAAATTAAGCACTTATTACTAACATTATCGTTATCAATTATGAAAAGGATCGTTTTTTTCTTTTTTTTTTTTTTCAAGTATTTTCGATTTAATATTTAAAACACTCGACTATATGTTTTATTACTACTATTATTGTTATTATTATTGCTATTATTATTATTATTATTATTATCATTATTATTATTATTATTCATTAATGTATGTGTTTTAACATGAATATCGGTTATAATATGAATCCGGTAACCGATTATGAATTCACATTACTGATATCGAATAAAAGTGAATAAGCTAATTTTCTCTCATCTATCGATCATCCATAATAATTATCATGATTAATTATCATTATCATCATTATCTCTTTCCTCTTCAACTAGTCATTTGTTCAAATAGCAATATTAAATATGAAAAAAAAAAAAAGAAATGAGCAACATTGCGTATTTTTACATGGTCCATCCTCTTTCTGATTCATCGTCATCAGGATTTTTCAAGAAAAACCCCCCCCCCCAAAAAAAAAAACCAAAAAGAAAAGAAAGACATACCCAAGAAGAAATTATGGAATACTTTGTCGAGAAATAACAAATTTTTCCTGTAAATGTAAAGAAAATAATTGAAAATGAAAGAAGCAATAATTGTAATAGTTGTTCCGTAAATTTCACAATAAACTTATTAGTAATGAAATAATAATTTTTGAATTTTTTAATTATTTTTATTATCATTTATATTTTTTGTTAAAAAAAAATGTTAAAAATAATTTTTTGCAAAAATGATCATTCCACTCGATCATTTGATATTATCAAAAAAATTTTTTGTGCCATTCATTGTAATTAAAATAAATAAAGGATCAATTTCCTATAAAAAATATCTATTATTGTGAAATTTAAGAGAAGAGATAGATAAGGATGATGGATTACTTAATAGAAAGCAAAATCATGAAATAGTATCCACAAATTATGAATTGATTATTATTTCTCAATCATTTAAACTGTCAAACTCTTAAGTAAGACAAAATGGATGAAATAAATTAGCAGAAAAATTTAGACAAAAATCGGATGATGAAATAATTGCGAAATTCACCGAAGAAATTAAATTAGTGAGAAGCAAGACTATTTTAATCAGAAATTTAAAGATTTTTGAATTCCATTTCACTAAAAAAAGTGACAATTTAATAATATAATCATGCATTTATCATTCAAAAAAAATGAACGAAACTTTCATTTTCAACTTGTTGCTGCTGCATTTTTTAAACAATATTTTGTGAAATTGCGACATCTATCATTATCCTTTTTCTTGTCTCTTCTTTTCACTTTTTTTCTTGCACTTTTATTTCAGAAATCTTTTTTTTTTTTTTTTTTTGTTCTTTTTTTTACTTTGCACATTGATTTTCTGAGTTTCATTTTTGAAAATTCAGGAAAAATTAAATTTTCCAATTCTAAGACTTAATTCAAAGATAATTTTTGTATGACTAAAAATGTCTGAACTCTTATTATAATTGACCAAATTCGTTTAGCAGGATTTTCATTTCCATTAGGATCGTTTAGACAGAACAAACTTCATTTTCACTGATATCTTGTCTACCTAGATCACGTACGCTATATCACGTACGCTAATTTTTTATTGATGGATATGTCAAGCAGTAATCTTCTTGAGCTCCTAAAAGCTAATACATATTATTTTTTATGAATGATAATTACCATTTCATATATATGATAATTAATCGTTTCATGATCACGTCACATATATCATTTTTTGAAATTTAACTATTTTGTCTCGCAATTCGTTTAACTCACGTATCATTCATTCTTTATGTGATAACGATATTTGCAAACAGACTTTTTTTTTTTTTTTAAATTTTTGGAATATTGAATTTTGTTTTCTTTTTTAAAAATTGAGCTAGAAAAAAAAAAAAAATTCATTTCGCAGTTAGATTAAAATTTTATGCCATCAAATGATATAAAATATTTTCTTTCAAATCAGGAAAAAACGGCGATTTTTCTTTTATTTTTAGCAATAAAAATTAATTATCCGATAATGGAAACTATTTCTTCATTTTTTTTCTCTCAACTGAAGAAACAAAAAAAAGTCTCAAAGTGTGTCAATCATTTTTCTCCCTTTCGCAATATTAACATACGAAAATTTAGTTTATAGCCCAGTGCTCCAAAAAATTTTATTTCTATTTGAGATAAAAATTTTTAATCCATTTTTTCCTTTTTTTGATCAAAAAAAAAAAGAGAGAACAAATAAATCATTTGTCAAAGCACTTTTGGAAATAAAAATAATTCTATGTTTTGTATACATTGCTAAAAATATCATTTTTAAATATTGAAGTATTATCTATGAGTCAGAAAATAAACTAGAAAAATGTAAAACTTAAAAAAAAAAGAAACTTTTTTTGCTCGAATGATAAAGACCAACTTATCATTCAATTGGTTTGACTGATTACTATGATAGGAGTGATTGGATGATTGATTGACTAATATCAGTCAACTTTAAGCACAATATATGTGACAAAGAGAAAACGAAGTACTTGCAATACTTCAAACGAAATTCAAATTTTTTCCTTTCCAACACTTTCTCTTTAATACTTCTCATATTTTTTCCTATATGTAAGAAATAAATTGGATGCAATTTTGCTTTTTCAAAAAGTTTTGCTAATTCAAAAGACAGATAAAAAAAAGAAGAGCAGAAAAGATTATTATAAATTTATCAATTTATACTTATCAAAATTATTGATTCAAAATAAATTGCTCTAAACAGAAAATTTCTAATTTGTTATAATAGACACGAAAGTTTTTTCTTTACAAACATAAAATGAATCAAATTGAACATTTATTTATTTGTATTGAATCAATCACACAGCACATAACAAAGCATGTTATTTTCGAAAAAAATATATACTCCACGAGCGATAAAGGAAAGAATAACCCAGTGATCAGTTAACTTGAGTATTTTCTAATAATTTTTTACTTGAATAATCAATTTACTTGCATATTCTCTAATAATCGCTTGTAACATAAAGAATAATCCAGTGATCAGTTTACTTGAATATTTTCTAATAATTTTTAACTTGAATAATCAATTTACTTGAATATTCTCTAATAATCGCTTGCAATATAAAGAATAACCCAGTGATCAGTTTACTTAAATATTTTCTAATAATTTTTTACTTGAATAATCAATTTACTTGAATATTTTCTTTAAAAAAAATATTGATGAGATGAATGAAACATTTTGAAAATTTGAAATTCAGAAAGGATGTAGAAAGGAAGGTAAGAGACGAAAAATAATGATGAAAATTGATAGCATAGATTATATTCTCAAAGATTGCTAAGCTAAAAGTCAAATAAAAAAAAA
Organism: Onchocerca lupi; assembly: GCA_028564675.1. Taxonomy (NCBI): domain Eukaryota; kingdom Metazoa; phylum Nematoda; class Chromadorea; order Rhabditida; family Onchocercidae; genus Onchocerca; species Onchocerca lupi. The sequence continues at coordinate 120,291 of JAOVVO010000069.1, forward strand.
AAAAAAAAAAAAAAAAAAGAAAAAAAAGCATCTAAGCAATGAAAATAATACCTAATCAGTAGTTTTTAAAAATGATTCATGAAAAAAATTGCAATTTTTCCCTCTTTTTTTTTTTTTTTTTTTGAGTATACTTCAAATAATGAAATGATATTTAGTATTTAAATTTCAATAAACGATTAATATGCGTATGTATCGAATAATTTCAGACTAAATTTAAACGACTAATATGCATAGAAGTAAATATAATTAATGTAATTAATCAAAAAATATGGTTGAAATATTTGTTGTCAAAAACTGAAAAAGAAAAAAAAATTTTTTTGGATGAAAAAAAAAAATAGGAAAAGGACAGCATTAATCAGTCTAGGCGAATTATTGAGGAATAAGAAAAAGGAGAAACGAATTGTCAAAATAAAAATCATGAAGAGTTGATGATTGACGAATTATATGTTCGGTGCTATCATAACGGCCAATTTCAAAAAAGATTTTATAGTTTGATGCAAAAAAAATGCAAAAAAAAAAAGAAAGGAAAATAACTGCTGCTCGTTAACGATCTTCTCATAAAGACATTCTTTGGAAAAAAAAAAAAAAAAAAAAAGAAAGAAAGGGACACGATTTTTATGTATTATCATAAGTCTTAGTCAAATTAAGAATGATGATAAATTTAAAATGGAAAAAAAGAAAAAATAAGAGATCTTTCATGATTGCCTCTTTCATTTTTAAATTATTTCATTCAATCAAAAGAGAAAAAATGAAAATATTGATAAAAATCATTCAAATTTCACACATGTTACTGTTTACAATAATATTTTGATTTTTTACAATTATCCAGAAAATAAATAATACTTATTTTTACATGTAGAAAATATTTATTTTGTATTCCAGTAATAATAGTAAGGTTTGCTCTTTTTCTTGTATTCCATTTCTCATGATAATTTCAAAAAATTTCAAAAAAAGGCGGGATCGAAAATTTGGAATTGATAAGCAAATAAATGTGATAAGAGGATAAAAATTACTAAATCACGTTATCTAGTCCTTTTTTTTATCAGTCTTTTTGAAAAATATTTAAAAATTAGTAATTCCTATGGTATTTTCCCGCAGTTTTTTATGTGCAGGAATTGAAGAATGCTGGCAAGATTGAGCTACGATATTTTTTAAAATTTCTTCCTACTTTTCTTTATATACAATCCAGAATAAATGATTATCAAATGAAGTTTTGAAGCAAAAGATATTAATTTTCTTTTGCTTATTTATTTTTTTACTTTTTTTTTTTTCTTATTTGCTTTTTAGCGATTCAAAATGTTAGCCAGCAGCTGGTTGAATTAAAATAAATGATTAAATAAACAGCTGGTACAGTGATTCTTTTTCAAGTGGTAGATATTTATCTCTGTCCGATAGCAGCAAATATCATCACTATTATCATTATCATCACGATCATTATCACTATCAAGGTGTATTTTTTGGTAGAGATAAGGAAATTTATTTGCAAGCCAGGACAAGCCAAGCCAAGCCAACGATGATGATGATGATCGTTTTCTAAGTTAAGTTTATGAGTAATTTTTTTTTATTAAGAAACAAATAGTTCAAGCTTATTTTAACATTTCAAGCAAATAAATCGTCATTAAATTTCCATTTAACAATTTTTCCATTTTTAATATCACCGTAACGACATTTTTTCTACCCTAAATTTCTTAATTACCGTCTTTTTTTCCTTTTTTTTTTATGACAAATAAAAGAATGTATTAGAAATTTGTATAATAAAAAAAGTGAAAATTATAACAGTTAAACAAAACATAAAGAAAAAAATAATAATAATACAAGAAAAAACAATGTTATCCTATTGTTCCATAACAATGCCCAAATAATGTATTTAATTCTTCAAAAACATCTTAAAATTCGAAAAAAAAGTTAATATTGCAACAAAAAAAAAAAAAAAAAAATGAAGAAAAAAACTATCAAATGATATGTATGTGATAAAAATACTTTTTTCTTTTTTTTTTTCGAAAAAAAACAAAAACTAAAACATTCTTCACTTTTCATTCAATTCTATACATTCATCATTTTATTTTTGTGCTATCAGTCTTGTTCGAAATTTAAATCTTAATTGAAAATTTCAATTTTTATTCCTTCTTTTTTTTTTTTTTTTTTTTGTTCAGGAAGGATATTCTTTGCCGATAAATAATCCGGAATAATTAGGAAAAGAAAAATAGATTCCCTCCTTTTCTTGACACTTGACATTCATTATCCATATCCAAATTATCATCACTTATCATTTTCTTTTTCTGCACTTTCTTTTAATCCATTCTGTCTTCTTTATCCACAACTTATCATTTGAAAAAAAAATTTTTTTTTTTTTAAATCCAATAAAATATTTCGACATTTTTATGAATTTTTATAGCATTTATTTTATAAAATATTGAATACAATCTGATATTTGAAAATAAATATATTTCTCATTTCGTATGGTTCATTCTCGATTATTACGAAAGGTCGACAATTTTTCCATTTCATTTCAAATTTCACATATTTTTCCATCTGTCAATCCAAATAAATTGTCGGTATCCTTTCTAGTTATTAGGATTTAAACGGAATGATTCAACGGTTAACAATTATGAATTTTTTTTTCAATATGCCAATATTTGCAAATAATGATAACTGACTATCATTCTAATGATAACCATTCAATCATTTCTTAATCCTTATCAGTATTTTACAATATCAGATAATATGACCTGAAAATATTACTTAAGTGCATTTAATAATTTAATTTGATAACAAATATGAACTTCTTACATTCGTAATAAGAGATCAGAAAATTTTAGCAAAAATAAAGAGACAAAATGCATATGAGATTAAAATAAATATTCTATGCTTTCATCATCAAAAATTACGAAATTTCTAGCTTTTTATATAATTTTCAAATTTATTTTTTAATTTTTTTGTTTAAACATCTGCAGCAACTCTTTTTGATGAAATAGTTTGCACGGAATATTAATCAAAAATTTCTATGAAATAAACCTAAAGTTAACTTTGCACGGAATTGTCAATCAAAAACTTCATCAAAATATAGCAATGAGAAAATTATAATTAATAAAAAGTAAGAGATTAAAATTAATATTTTCAATTAAATTCTAAACTGTGATTCAAGAATTATATATCATATCTTATATTTTGCATTATTACCTTGCAAATCATTTGAATCTAAGCCTAATTGCTTTATCGATCAATAATGTTGAAAAATTTGAAAAAGTTAAGTAAATTAATTCAAACAAATAATATCTCTTTTTAACCAAATTATTATTACCAATAAGAATTTATGCAATAATGAGTAACAAATCAATAAAAAAAAATTCTTCAGAAAGTGAAAAGATCATTTTCTAATCAAAAAAAAAAAAAAAAAAAAAGATAAAGAATCCAAGCGTTTTCTCATCGATAAGTGTTTTAATATAATTGTTCAAACTACGTTAGAATCCTTGGAGAATTTAAGATCATCTATTTTGTTAAGTTCTATCTTTTTTTTTTTTTTTTTACAAATTAGAAATACAAAATAAAAAGAAAAAATTGTTTCACAACATTTCACATTTAAATAGGAAATAAAAAGTTCTAATAATTTCAGCATTCAGTTAATTATTGAGTGATAACCAATTGATAAGGTTAATTATGCTTAATTTTAAAATTTTTTAAAAATATACAACATATTGCATTTAAAATAATACAAATTAATATTAACTTAATCAGCTAAAAATTGTGAAAGTTGAAGAAGGCATTTTATAATTGATCAGTTTAAAACGAAGATATTGTTTAATTTGAAAAAAAAAAAAAAAAAAGGGGGGGGGGAAATAAAATAATTGAAATTTATTTAGAAATTGAAGCAAATAAAAAACTTCGTTTTTCAAAGCATAAATCATTTTGCAATGAATGATATCATTTGATTAATATATCTCATAAGAATTGCTGCAAAAATAATTATGGAAAAAAAAAAAGAAAAAAGGAATGAAGAAAAAGAAGATGAAGAATTAAAATCTTTCAGAACTATTGGATAACCAAATGTTTTATAATTTTCTTCTTCGTTTTTCTTTTTTTTTTTAAATCATCAAATTGATTGATGATTTATAGCAATAGTCAATCAACCAACCATTCTTCATTTTACAAAACATCAAATGCATGTATCATTTTCTCATGAATGCAAGAAAAAAAAACGAAAAATTTATAAAGGAAGGAAATAATTTGGACAAATCTTCTTGAATATTCACTATTTTTTTTTTTTTTTTTTGTTCAAAAATATCTCAAAAAGTTTGCTAACACAAAAGTGTCGCATAACCATAAGATGATATTATTTTTATGAGTGAAAGAAAAAAAAAAAGAGCAAAATTATAAGAAAAATTATAACAAAAAAAGTTTTTGCAACATGAGTTTTGATTTCTTTTTTTTTTTTTTCAAAGAGAGAGAGAAAAAAAAGAAACGAAAACATATGTTTGTGACATTTCATTTTGAACATGTAATTTTCAACAAAAAAAAAAAAGTTATGAAGCATATGTAAAACAGATGAAGAATCATGTATGAATTTGAAATATTGCATGAGAATTGAAACGAACATCATTGAGTGTTGAGTGTAATTTATGATTTTTCTTTCCTTTTTTTTTTTTCATGAAAATAAACAAGACAACATTTTTTATGTAGTAATAGGAAAATAATTAACGACTTGTGTAAACAATCATGTTTATTCATAAATCATAAAGTTGATCAATTTCCAGGTATGATCATTGATATGATTTCTAGGTATTATCATCAATCAGTGAGGAGAAACGGAAGAAAGCATGAGACGAACATTTTAGGAAAGTTATAGAAAGGGATATATCATTAGACTATTTTATGTTTTTTTTTTTTTTTTTTTAAAAAGGAATAGAATTTAAAATGTAAGGTTTGAAATTAAAATTTTCTCTTTTTTTTTGTTGAAAATTTCGCGAGAAAAAATAAAATAGATCGAATTTTTAGAAACATTCAGAATTTGTCGCTATTTGTCTTCCCAAAATTTCTATTCCATAAAATTCATTTGAATAATTTATATGGAAATTTTAAGACAAATAATGAATTTCATTCAACAGCATTTATTCCATTTTTAATTTCATCATTTGCTGATTTTAATATCTTTTCCCAGAAGCAAACTTTAAAAAAAAAGTTTTGATTTGAAAATTGCTCTTTCCATAGATAATATTTTATTTTCTTCAGTAATTTCTCACTTTAGGAAATCAGTTCTTTCTTTCTTTCTTTTTTTTTTTTTTTTGTTTGTTTAACAAAATTTGCATTTTTTTTTTTTTTTTGGAACGAAGTATATATAATTTAATCCTATCTTCATCTAAAGCAACCAAAAAAAGCTTTAACAGGAAAGCTGCGATTTCTGTATATTATTTTCTTCGATAATTTTCCAGTTCATAAACTCTGTATCTTTTTTTTCTTTTATTGGTCGAACAATGTCAATGTCATCTTCCGTCAAAAAAAAAAAAAAGAGAAATTTTATTTTTTTCAAATACCCATTTCTGTCAGTAAAATGCATATCGTCAAAAGATTAAATTCTAAAAAGAACTTTTATAATTGACTTCTAAAATCCATTACTTTAATTCGAATATAATTTTAATTAACATTCTTCTATTCGCACAGCTAACATCCTTTTAATTTCAAATTTGAAAAAATTAAACAATAGCATATATATGATAGAAACAAATTGAAAGATTGTTAATTTAAATTGGTATGGAAGCAAGAAAAAAAAAAACTATTTGAAATTACATTAATGACGGGAAAATTTTGGAATTTTTCTAAAATATATCTAATTCATTGATTTTCTTTAGCCAATAACAAAAAAGTGAAAATTTTCATGCAAAGAATTGTTAAACTATTTGAAATAGTTGTAATTTAGCAAAGAAATAATTGTAATACATATGAAAAGGATTGTTTTTTATAACTTATTTCGAATAAAATATATTTGATTTTAGCAAATTGGATTCAAATTTCAACAAATTTGTTCACTTTTTCTCATTGATTGCAAAATTTTGGATGCAATCAATGCAAATGATTTTCATATCTAACGCCAAATTGCAGTAATATCTAATAAATTTATGATTAACAGTTTCATCTTAACATTTCTATTCAACAAAATTACTCAACTTATCATCATGTTCTTGAATAATTACAGAAAGCGAAACTTTGATAAGAAAGATTGCACATGAAAAATCAGAAATATGATAGAAATCAAAAATTATTTAAATTTAAACTTTATCTATGACATTTTTTTAGAGGAAATTTAACGTTAATTTCTGGAATTGATAATAAGATGTAAATGACATAGGATATAATACCATAATTAGAAATCATGTGTATTTTGCATAAGATAATGGCCAAGTTATCACTCTTATCGCAACGATTCGCAAATTTCCATGTCTTATTCCACAACAAACTGGATAATAAACTATTAATGATGAGATTCCTTTTTTTTTTTTTCATTGCATTTTAAATGATCTATTTGTCAATTTATTGCTCTGATATCTGTCATTCATGATTATATTTTCCGTTACGGCCATGGACTATTGTGATCTTCACACTCATTTGAAAAACTTCTACAAAATCGGATCAAACCAATCTACTGTTGCAAATCAGTTAAAATTAGCTACCGTATTTAATCAGCTCAAACGGAATTCTGAGAGGATTTTTTGTCATATAGGTAGAAAAGATATTTTTGATAAGGGGCAAAAAAATTAATTTGGGACATCTAATTATTTTATTTAATAATGGCAATAAAAAAATTTTGATATTTCACTGTAAATTCTAACTTCTTTAACCTAATTTGCATTATTTTATGACTTTTCTCCGATGAAAATTGACTGAATTAAATATCTTAATTGCCGAATGCAAAAAATCTTACGAATAATCTATGATCGCTAATTGACACAGTTTTGCATGAAATTGTGACAATTTGTAACTTTTTGCATTCAAATTTCCGGTAACAAATGTTGATAACTCTTATCAGAAGTTAAAATTTTTATTGAAAGAACTATACATTTTACTCGCATATCGTGCTACATGAAAGAAATTTTTTAAAAGTAAAAAATTAGAAATTATTAAATGAATACAAAGCTCCTATTTTTTTTTTTTTCGCATTATAATTCGAATCACAGTTATTTCTCACGATCACCTTCGACAACAATTAATGAATCTAACAATGCTCGCATGAAACGGTGGACATCGGTATAATTATTATATAAATGTACTGGTGTCACACGTATCACGTCAGGATATCGTTTATCCACCTAGAAAATGTTTGAATGAAAAAAGTTACGTAACAAGCCATCTTTCATACTTAGAAAACTTATGAACAAATAGCTAGGATGAAGAAAAAAATTTTTTCAAATTTAATCTATAATTTATATCAAACATACCACTACACCCCTTCTAACTAATTCTTCATATACAAGTGATATATCAACGTTAAATTTCAACGAAAGCTGGCATCCACGTTGCTCCGGATCAGATGGCGTTATGATGGTACACATTATCTGTAACAAAGAAATGAGGGAGGAAAAAGAGAACGATTTATCAAATTAAAAATTCAAGCATTTCTTCCAGTAATCAACACGTTCTGTTCAAAAAACAGATAAATGTTCGAATGATTTAAACATATCGACCTCAACCATGTATATTTGCTTATTTCATAAAATGAAAAGTTAACCTTTTTAGTTCTCCTATTCAATGAAGATGGACTGAGGAAATGATTGATGAGGTATTCCAAATAACCAGTAAGTAACATCGATTTTGTTCGTAAAGCCTGCATTGTTGTTTTCGAAAGCACCTGAAATAGAAAACTAAAAAAATAAATAGCTCAAAATTTTCTTGCTGGTCTAAATCAAATAATTAGTCAGTTACAAACTTTTGACATCCAACTTCGAGTTAATTTATTGTTAACAAATGAAGTTGAATTTAATATGGAGTAATTCCGAATATGAGAGAAATTAATTTTGATTTTATATAAAACAGAATAATATCTAAGTTTGCGAGTATTATTAAAAGAAACTCATTATTCAATTAATCAGTTTGGGTTAAAAAGTACTTATTTCTAATTTGAAAAATATACTGTACTATTTATGAAATTATTGAAGCGATATTACCTCTAAAAAAGCAATTAATGGAACCATAAGCATCATTGGTGGATTACTGATTCGGTAACCTGCTGCACCAATGTCCAAATCTAATTCTGGAACAAAATGTTTTGCTCAGTTGAAGAATCAACTTATCTGAATCACTAATTCAAGTTGAGGTAAAAATTCAGCTGAGATTTTGATGGAGAGAACTAGCAACTTTCACCTTTATTTAATCATGATATGTCTAATCTGCATACAGCCCATTAAGCATATTGATCTGAAATTGTCGGATGGTTTTGGTTACCGCGGTATAGGGATATTAAATACTTGAAGATTATCGAAATATAATGTGTGACAATATCTTAAAAATCGAGTTTCAAACAAGTTGAGAATAACTTACAGGCTAGTTAAAATAAGATTCGAAGGAAAGAAGAGTAATATTATAAATGTGAAACTAACGATTATCCATGATGAAACGCGTCTCCTTCTTGTGTCCCCACCAACCAACCATCCTTTCACGCTTGTCACTTTCAAAACGTTTGTGCACGAAAAAGCCACCAATACCACCAGCACCGGAACAACTATACTTATATGTACACCAACAGGCAAAATCAACATCCCATTCATGTAATGATAATGGAATATTTGCAAATGCATGCGCCAAATTCCAACCAACAATGCATCCCTGGAAGCAGTAAAATAGAAATCTGATTCAATTAATTTATCCAATAGTCCTATAATAAATTGTAAATTTAATGTCATAATCTCAAGATAAACATAAGCTAAGCAATATAAATTCGCTATAAGTTGAAAACTGTCAACGATTTGAAATCAAATTTAGAAAGAAAAGTTTGAAACACTTGCCTTATCATGTCCGGCCTTGGTTATTTTCCTTATGTCAAAGAGTTGACCCGTAAAATAATGAATAGCACTAAACCAAATTATCGCTATTGCTTCACCTTGCTCTTCAATTAAGGCTACAATATCTTCGTTTCGAATACAATCATCACCCTAGAGAATGGCAAATAAAATTTTCATAAATATTTTTGAACAAATTAACTAGTAATCTAAGATGGATTCTACAGCTGAAAAAGGGATCAGAACATTCCTTTGCAATATCTCATTATCAAGACATTCGAACTCGATGAACTACATCTATGTAATGAAAAAAAATGAAGCGTGTTTAGGCTTGAATTAGCTTTCATAACATAAACTTTAGTTATAAGTAATACATCCAAAAACTCAAAGCAATTTAAGAGTCCATATCAATCTTTCATCATTCGAATGTATAGAAAACTCACAGCTCGCGGTTGTATACAGATTAAACTTTCTTCGACAGTAAGTCCTTTTAAACGAATTTGCGACTCGATGGCATAATGATCTGAGGGGAATGCTTTTGATTCAATTAAGATTTTATAGCGTTTTGGAGTAGGTTTATAAAAAGCTGCCTGTAACAAAAAACTTTCAGATTATATTATTCTATCTCAAAAAAGACATTTCTGAAAGTAAATTCGGATAAAAAAATGAAAAAGAAACAAAGAATTTCGAGCTGCATTTTTAAATACAACAATAGAAAAAATAGAAAAATTCAAGTTACACATTTGAATTCACAATTACATCCGATCAAATATAGAAACTAATCGTTTACGATTAAAAACAAATTTATAACGAAATTTTTGAGTCAGCTTAATTTTCTTCCAATTTTATTAAAATTATCACTCACCAATAAAATATGCAAATTAACGGTTAAACTATTCATTAAAGCTACTTCGGTTTGTTGAGCTCCAACCAACTCGGCAATACTATTCAGTATTGATTCATCGCTTTGCGCCCATGCCAATGGTTCTTGTAAATGTCCAAAAACACCCCTACAATTAAATCATCAAAATGAATTGAAGCAATAAAAATTTCATATTAATTTTTTTCATCGGTCTAATTTTTCGAAAAATTTTATGAGGAAATCATTTTTTTTCTTCTTTTTTATTTCTCATTAAATTTAGGCTTGGACATTTGATCGAAAAATAGATATATAGCTTGAAGTTAAAGATTGGATGTAAATCTGAAAAAATCATATATAATCCAGCAGAGAGAGAAATTTCTTATAATAATATTTACTTACATGTTGGCCCATTTCTCAAATTGTTCATCCATAAGACGTTTCGTACCTTTTGGCATTAATCCTAACGAATTACCACACATATAGATGGCATCTTCATTAGCATTTACTAATAATAAGTCAACTGTAAAAAAATATAGTTGATTACTACTAATAATAACATTTAGAACAAACTCTGCACATTTTATGAGAATAGCATAAAATAGCCCTAATAAAGTTAACAGCCTAATATCAGTAAGAAAGTGGAAGTTAAATTGAATTTTGATTTTATCGAATTAAGTTATTGTGCAGTATAGTTTGACCAGTGATCAATGTTAACGGAAATATCTTATAAAATCTTATAAAATTATGATAAAACTATTTGGTTACTTCTATCTGTTTTTCAATTTTTGCTACCAATCTGTCCAAATTTTTTTTCGAAAAATTGACCCTATAACATAAGATGACAATGTTTTTTGAACATCAAAATATACAAATCATAAATATGAAACTCATCAATTTCATTCAAAATTGTAAAATTGAAAGTTTTCAATAAAAATAACTCACCATACGGTAGAGTTTTCATTTTCGGATAAGCAAATTCATTGCGCAGAAATTTCAATGGATCTGCATCATCTAATGCTTCAGCAAGATCGAATGAAGTAAGATCTGATATGCCGATATCATGAGCAATACGTTGTAAATGAATTTGAATTTCCATTCGTTTACTTCTCTGGAAATATGATCGAAATAAAATTTTTTTACGAGAAGAAAAAATTTTTTTGATTACAAATTTTATGACTTTTCGCGAAGTTTATATCAAATAGATTAGCAATTTTGATACAAACCGTCATATGCAACACTCCCTAAACGCAACGTTTGTTCCCTTTATGCAAAACAAGTTTTATCTATCATTTCAATTGGTCATTTGGTCATTAAAATAAAAAACGAAACAATGAAATCCTAAATTGGGATTAATATGAAAAATCAAAAATTTCTTTATATCTTTAAAATTAACTCTCATATATTAAGTTAAAAAATGAATTTTGATTCATTGAAAATTTATTGGAAAAGGATAATCAAGCTTTTAAAAAAGATACCGTATAATAAATCTACTATCTAATGTCTGAAAAATATCTCAAAAGTTTAAAATCGATTAAAATATCTGAGAAATGAAAGCAGCTGAAAAGGAATATCAATTTTGATATAAAATCTATTCATATTTATTCATTCAAAAGAAAGAAAAAAAATATTTGGAAAAATATTTTGAAAATAATTAACCGAAGGCTTAAAAGGACATTCCATTTTTTCTTCCGATATATCGGCAAAAAGTGATTGCAACATCGAAAGCTCAAGTTTTCCATCTTGATCTTTACTTGTCCTCGATTCATCAATATCATCATTAGCATGCATATCTTTAGCTTTTTGGAGTTCAATTTCTTTGAATCCTTCAAAAATAGGTCAACATTGAGCTAGCAATCTATCTGATTGAAATGTAGGTGTGTAATAAAAAAATCGGAATTTGAATTTTTGATGAGATATTTTTTTCAGATGTTTAATTATGACAAAAAGACAAGTTTGGCTAATTACATCAATAATCGATCAATTAAATTGATTGACATAATAGAGCTACTTTTTGATCATACATTTTTTAAATCAATCATGCTATCTTGCACTAAACGACCAGACAATACTGAAATAGCAAAAATCACAAGTTTTACCTCCTGAGGGAGTGAAAAGAAATTGTAATTGTCCGGCAGTCTGCAAAAGATCACTAATCGAACAATTCCCCTCGTTTGATCCTGAAGTTGAGGCAACATTGCTTGAATCATAACCTGATGAAGCAAGATTTAAACTTTCTTCCAGTAATTTCTGCGTATGACGTCGCTTTCGACTGATGACACGTTGCATAGAGCCAAGTTTCGGTAAACCTAAAACTTGGACATGTAGAGAGATTGGCAAATTATTCGAGTTGGTAAAAATTAAAATGACTCAGTGTAAGTTCAGATTCGTTCCACGATAATATCAAAGATTGAGAATTACCAAAAAAGCCTAGCAAGCAAAAGTGATATATTCATGAAGTAAGCCAAAATATTTATTTAGGCCAAATTTTTTCTTTTATAAATATCAATATTTTTATACGAAAAAAAAAATGGCTTTAAAAATGATTGTATAAAGTGGATAGATAGTAGGAATTTCTAATTTTCCAAATCATCATAATTTTAGAAAATTAAATTACAAGAAAAACAAATAAAACATTGTAGAAATGAAATGAGTATGATTATTTTTCAAATTACTGACATTTAATCTATATAAATAAAAATGTAAATGTTAGTTATTATTTGCCGAATAATATTTCAATTTCATCACTGACTGATTTGAAATTTTGAAACAAATTTTGAAGCATCTGAGTTTTTTTCACCTGCCACACTTGTGACAAGGTAAAAGTAAATGAAAAGACTGAATTTTTTGATCATGTTTACTTTCTGTATTATTCATTTTCACACAACATTTCAATTTCATCATTTCAAAGTTCGATTGATTTGAAATTTTGATAGAACATTGCATTCGAATAGGAGCGTGTTGAAGAATTTTTGAAGATTTCAAATTTTTGAATAAACAAACATTTACATTTTTAAATTTCATATGAATGGATCAGAAGCCTTTTCGTATGACGCTAAAAAATACGCAACATCATATTCTACAATGTATATTTGTCATCGAATAAGAAATATACTATTGTTCAGAATTGTTTTATTCAGATGGTTCAGATGGCGGTAAAATTTGCAAAAAATTACCAGAAGATCCAGCAAATGATGCTAGATGAACAGCTTCATGATATAAAAATTTTGAACTATTAGTTGGATCTTCAGCAGCCGCATATAGTCGTGCCTTTAATATATCTGCGACAACTTTCAATGGATTTGGCGGATGTGAATGTGCGCTATACATCTAAAAATAAGTTCGTAATTGACAACTAATAAGCAGATACAAACATTGATATTTTGGAAAATCAAACAAAGTTGTATTAAAACAAATTTACACAACGATGATCTATTTGGGTTTGCTTTACCAAATATTATAACTTTCCTATCACAACACGACAACTAAGCAGAATTTCTTCTAAATTGCTCAGGCTTTCATTGCAATGCTAATGAAATGTAAGAAGCAAATAATTTGCGAATTACTTCTTATAATTTGCAAATTTGCGATTTTTTTTTTTTTTTTTTTTTTTTGTAATTTGCGAATTTGGATTATCTATCTGAATTTTCAATTTTAATCCATTTAATTTTACAATAAATAAATTTTATCTTTTTTGAAATTTTAATATTCCTTTCATTACTACTAGTAACATTTAATTTAACAAGCTACTGTAATTTGCAAATTCAGAAGAAAAAAAAAAAAAAAAGTAGCTAAAGAAGTTATAATATTTGATTTTGTAATTCTCTACATTCTTCCTTAATAATGCTCAGTTTTTGTCCTGTTTATCATTGATCAATGCGATGCCATCATACAACTCTAGAACATAAATGGTTTCAAACCCAGTCGTTTGAATGGAAGAATGTTCAGGAGAACGTTGAACTTTACATCGAGGGAATTTTCGGTCATGCGAACTCGACCACTACATTTGTATCCTGGTTTTTTGCTCATTTCACATCGCCATAATACATATTTCTGATGTCGCTTATCCAAATTATACAAAAATCCTTCATATGCCAATTTTTCGAAACCTTTTTTTGAACGAAAAATTTGAACGCCTGAATCTGGTGTCATCTGAAGTACATATACCATCGTTTTTTTTTTTTTTATAGATGAGAAAAAAATAACTATAAAAGAATCATAATTGAAGAATGATCATTCATATTTTCATTTTCTCATTTCTTACAGTCAAAATTATCCATTCGCTATTCAAATATATCTTACTTCCATTAATTTATGCTTATAAATTTCACTCATCATCAAAATTCTCGTAAATTTTTCGGCAGTCTTTTTTTTTTTTTTGTCAACTATGAATTCAATTTTAACTTTCCAAAGAATACAAAAAAAAAAGAAAAAAAAAATTGTGAAAATTGCAGAAGAAAAAAAAAAAAAAAACCTTCAACATGAAGCTTTCTACAATTCCAAATTTGGGTAAATCACCATTCTCCATATTTGGCTCTTCCGTTTTACAAATAATATTTGATTTCGCTACATTAACATCATTTTTGTTAATATTCGATTCTATTATTTTTAATCCATTGCGATTTTTTAAGTTAGCTGTAGCAGTAGCAATTAAATCGATTTCTTCTTGATCATTTTCATCTGATGATTGTTGTTTACAGGTTGATGATCCAATCAATTGCGATAATAAATCCATATCGTAATTCTCTTTCCTCTTTCCCTAAATTAAGATACGAATAAGGAATGAATGAAATTTTTTTTTTTTTTTTTTTTAAAGAAATAAAATTAGCGAATTAAATAAAAGAATTGCGTAATGAAGATTATAAGGAAGGATAAAAAAGAAAAAAAAAAAAAGAAAGAAAGAAAACTACTAGAATCATTCAAGTTAGTTCTTTCCGAGAATTTATTAGCAAATATCAAACCGATTAATTTTCTATTTGATGATTTAAATTGCTTGCAATGGCTAAAGTGCAAATTGTTCTATTCTCTATCCTTTTTTTTTAACAACAATAAAAAAAAAAGAAGCATATCCGAAATTTTAAAATGTTTCGAAAAAGGACAACGAAACAAGTTAAAGATAATGAAAAAAAGAAAAAACTAATAATTAATCTTTACTATAAAAGATATAACAATCTTAGAATAAAAAGAAAGGGAGAAAAAAAAAGAGGAGAAATTCATCATTTTCATTAATTTATTATAACAGTTGAAGTAAAAATGATTAGCAATGTTATTTCTCTAATTGTTTGACATCTAAATTTTCTTCATGACCTTATATAAAATATGAAATTTTAATTTAAATAATGAATTGAATGGGAAAAATTTCGAATATTATAGCAGAAATGAAAGATAATTATATTAAATTGATTAATCAGGAAAAATTTAGTTAACATTTCTTTGTTTTTATATTTTTGAAAAAAAAAATCTCTTTTCTCTTTTTTAATTTGAAATTACCAGCAATTTTTCATTTGTTACCTCTGTCATGATGAAATTTCCAAGAGCCATCAAAAACCTACGGAGAATTTCATCAGTTTAGAATGAATCACCGTGATATAATTTGACAAATTTATAGAAATAAAAATTTAAATAAAATTTAAGTTTTTTTGTTTCTAACTTTAAATCTCCGAAATTTCTTCATCAATTGCTTTGAAATTTTGATGCATTCATTCGAATGGGCGCTTGTTTTTTACATTGAAATACCTACTTTTTTTCTTTTTACCTGTCATACCTGTGACAGGTAAAAGTAATATTAAATATATACAATTAAAAGCTTCAAAATAATCCAAGCAAATAAACTTTTCGTGGCAATACACAGATTAATTTAGTTGAAGCCAAGAAGATATTTTTTTTTTTTTTTTTTTGGCATATATCAGTTAATTTAGCCTAAGCCTAAGCAAAACTTTTCTTAGCCAATATATGCTCATTTAGCCAAATCTATTGGATTCAGGTTAAGTGAAGCTTAGCTAGGCTCATTCATCTATATCTCCGTATTTCAACTTCTCCAAAAAAAAAAAAAAAAATGAAGCAAAGGCATTGAAGGATAAAATTTCTAAAGTAAACAGCCAAGTAATTCTTCGCGAAGTATAATTTATATTTATATATATATATGTGTATGTATGTGTCTTGTGTACATTTTATTTTCAAGGAAGGATAAATTGCTCCATATGATCGGTGACCTTTGTCATCTAGAAGAGATAAATGAGAGAGAGATTATTTAGGCAGCAAAGAGAAAAAGATGAGAGAATGAGAATGAAAGATAGAAAGATAGGAAAAAAAGGAATTTAAAGAATGAAAATTTTCAAGTATTTTTGGGAGGAAGCAAAAAGATGTCGTAAAATTTAACGTCGAAGCATTTAAGTCAAAATATTCCATTTCGTAAGTTACGACAGAAAACGTTTGATAATTAACACGTAAACAAACGTATGAAGTCACGTAGACAAATTTTGAAAAGAAATATCATAACATTACAAGAAATTCATCTCATTCTCGAGCCGTCAGTTGCCGTTGTCGTCAGTTGGCGTCTAACTAAACTATTCGATGAAGTGCTGTTGTGCCGTATTGTCACCCCACTTTCTCCTCTCCACCCACACATTTTGATGAACTTTTTCGCCTCCGCCCTTTTTTCTTTCCTAACTCTCTCAATTTATCCTACTCTCACTCTTACCACCAACAAGCGATGTTTTGACAAAATTTCAATCGTTTTCCACCTTTCCCCGCTTCTCTTCGTCCCCCCCCCACCCCTCCCCTCCCCTCCCCTCCCCTCCCCCGTTCCTCTTTAAATGATCGATTTGTCGATATTGGACGAATGGTCGATTTGTCACTCTTCAAACTAACTAACCCTCCTCATCGTCCATTATTTCTTCCTCTAACTCTGCCCTCTTTTCTCTTACATTTTCAAAATTTTTCGTCAATGTTGCGCCAAATAGTCATATCATCAGTTCAAGCCGTAACATCCTTGTGTAAAACGTCAAGTACGCTTACAAAATACACTTCAATTATCAGCAAAAGTATGTTTTTACGTGATACGACGTGTTCTTAATTTATGATATTTTTTTGGTATTGCTGAAACGAGCGTGCTTCACTTCAAACGAGCGTGTATTATTGATTACTGATTAATTTGAAGCTGATATTTTTTGCATCAAAACTCAAATGGTACAAATAAGAGCAACTCATAAATGCAATTGAAATTTTAATAGTTTAGAAATTTTCAGAAATTTCAACTTTAGATGAATGGCAATAAACTAGATTTTTCATCTATAAACTAATAAAATTCTGTAACGACATATCTAATTTTATTGTCCAGTAATTTCACAATTAATTACAAAAAAAAAAAAAAAAAATTTCTGTATAGATTTTTCTTCGCATGTCATCAATTTGAAATTAATTAATTAAGTGGAAATTGGTTAAGAGGAGTCATCGATTTAAAATTGATTAATTAAGAAAGAAGAGAGTGACAAGTCATAATATTTCCAATAACGGAAAAAATTTATGTTAGACAACGATGCTTCTTACAAAATACATTGAATACTTGAAATGGGCTGCAGTAGCGTGCATATTGCATGCATTTTTCTTGCATCTTCATATTTTCAATTATGAATTTCAATTTCGATCATTTCGATTGTTTGAGTGCCAAATAATATTGGATAAACAGGAAATGACGTATTATATTGAAGTGACAGTGTAAAATTAATCATATTGACAAATAAATCTTTTATTTTTGGATGTTCGAAAAGAAAAAAAAAAAACTTTTTATTTTATATCATATTTTTTCTAATGGGGTCAGATTACTGAAATAATTGAAAACGCTTTCGATTTCCAATTATTTCAAATGAATAAATTTTAGTCAAAATTTGATACATAAATATTCCACGAATATTTATCAGATTTAGCATTTCTTGTCTTATCATTATAATTATTCTTTTAATAAAATATGATAATATCGCCTACCGTACTACTTTTTTGATAAAAAAAAAAAAAAAAAAAAATCGCATCTTTCACTGATATGATGCGAAAATGATCAGCATTAAAGATTTCCAAATTAATATTTATTACAATTCAAATAATATATCTTTACCGCTCTCAAAAAAAAAAAAAAAAAAAAAAAAAGAGTAAAAAAGGAAAAAAAATTAAAGATTATTTTGTCTAAAACGAAAAAAAAAATGCAATTTTATATCATCTAAACAGGTATTATGAAATGCTGGAAGTAAAATTTCTTTTTCATAACTAACTGTAAACATTGTCAAATTTTCATTGTCTAAATTTGCAAGTTCATTTATTACAAATTTTTTGTCAAATATTTGGCGAAAACTTTGTCCTATTAAATATTCAGGAATATGAAATAGTAAATTAATTCTAAAATTAAAACAAAATAACTTATCATTATAATTTTATGCATATGATAAATCAAACGTGCTAGTTAAGTCATGCATGAGATTTGCATCAATGAAATGTAATGATAATTTTATGTGACATAAATATGACATGTATGATGCAGCAATAAGACCGGTTTACTTAAAAAATGGAAAATCAAATGGTAAATAGAAAAAAAAGTTTGAGTTAAAATTTCCTTTTTACCCTTATGAATTACATTCATTACTAAAGTTGAAAATTACAAAATTATGTATTTAGTAATTCGTTTTAAAATATTTAATAATTACAATTTATCTTAATTGTTCACCTAAATCGATCCGGATGAAACTGTTATGCAAAAATTATCAATTAATAAAATTTATATTGCTGAAGCTACATCATTATTTATGTAATATATGTATATTTGAATAAAATTGTTATATACAAGTAGTATTTATTTCAAATTATACTAATTATCGAAATTGTTTGTATGATTTATTGCAAATATTTTACAATTTAAATATATTCTTCAGTTCTAAAAAATGAATTGCTAATTTTGCAAAAAGTATCTCAATTTAACTAAATAAATTAATCCATTACTACTATTTTACATTTTTTCATATCTTTATCTTTACGAATAAACTGTGTTGAATTAAAAAGAAATTATTAAAAATTACTATTTTTAGATAATCGAAATTTGTAACAATATTAGTGTCAGGCATTGAAATATTTTAATATCATTATATTTTAAAGCTATCTTCTTTTGAAATAGAAGGTAAAGTGAAAATTATTATTAGAAGTTGAAATTGTTATTTAATCTTTTTAAAATTTCTGAAAAAAAAAAAAAAAAACGATGTATTCATTCATAAATTTCAGTATTAAATTCAAAAAAAATTTTCTGATCTGGTCAAAAAAGTCCTCTGATCCGATAGTATCCTATTCATACAAATTGTTAATTGGAATACTTTTTTTTGGCTGATCATAAATACATTTTAAATATTCTTCCATATTGCATATCAATCATTCCTATTCTTTATTCATAGAATTTCTCTGAAATTTCTTTATTTAGAGAATTTCTCTGAATTAGGAAAACAATTTTGGAATTTTATCTACTGTAATGGATTGCCTTTTAATTGAAGACTATTTTAATGCAATAAATGATAAAATATAAGCTGATAATAGCATAAATGATGAGTTTAATTTGAATCATTTAATCTTAAAACATGAATATTTTCACTTTTTTTTTCAAATTGAATTAGTTGAGCTATTAAAGATATTTGGTTATTATAAATGAAATTTACAATGCTTGGACCAAAATTACATGAAAGTCAACTGTCTGCTTGCATTATTAGTATAATTTTTTTTTTTTTTTTTGATTATACGATTTTCAAAAATAAAATAAATGGATTTTATTCTCGAAATCAAACTTTCCATGACTACAATATAGGAACAGGCTAAAAACGAATAATTCATTTGAAGATTATAGAGAAATTTATCAAGCATAATAATGCTAAAGTAACGCTATTTTGCATGTGAAATTCTTTTTGATCATTATGAATCCTAAAAGTATGATAAGATTTTAAAGAAAAAAGAGAAGGAAAGATGCTTTGAAAATGTATGCAAATTATTGAAAAGTTGCAATTAATTATGAAATTGCAAAATGAAGATGCGGAAAAACATTATTTGATCGCTAGCAAGCAAAAAAAAAAAAAAAAAAATCTATCAGAATAGCATAATTGCTCACATATTCAATACAGTTTTCATCAAAATTTTACTCTAACAATGGAAAAATGAAAACCAGAAATGAATAAAATTAGCTCCGAAAGTTTTTTTTTTTTTTTTTAAAGATAAAGATATCTATTATTGATATTGTCTCTGTCTCGGTATAGGAATAAATTTTAGTCAAAGTCAAACATTTAATTTACTTGGATGATATGCAAGATGTGCAATTGAAAACTTTTAAGTAAATAGCTGAAAATTGTACGAATCATTGCAATCCCATAGTGCTAGCAGCAGTAACGTCTATTTTTATTTTAAGTTTGTTTCTCTTTATGCAATTCAAATTGCCAACAAAAGTTTGTTGAAATCAAAAGATGTACATTATAATCCTGAAAGAGATTACACTCTATCCATCATCAAATCACTTCATTAATAAAAATTTGCTATTAATTCAGATGACCTTGCATGCAATATTTTTTCAGCCTTCTTTAAAAACTCTTAATATGTTGCGTGTTTCAGTTCCATTTCAATCAACTTGGATGAAGTAATTAGAGCACCATAGAATTATATCAAAAGTAATCTAGCTATATTAGTTAGATCAAAGGTATAAATTAATTTAAGCCTACTTTTTTCTTATATTTATCATGAATCGGAACTTGATTAAAGAAAAAAAAAAGAAGCATTTTTTACGGTTTATAAAAATGAATTTGTGAGGAACAAAATGATTTAATTAAAAAACAAATCAAACGTAATGCTTCATTTTCAATTTAATTATTTTTATTCTATATCGCAACATATTTTTGCTGAGCTTGGATTGAAAGTACTGTTTGGAACGAAAAGTGAGATTTTAATGTCAAAATATTTTAACTATATATAGCAAATAGTATAATCAAATGAATAAAAAGATGAAAAGAAAAAAAAAAACTGAATATCGGTCTTAAATAAAATCCTTTTTCATATATCAATAATTTAAATCCGTCTTACAAAAACAAATAATCATTGACAATCCAATTTGAAAGCTTAATCAGTCAGCTGCTGTTATAATAGAGCTTGAATATATTAGATCGATACAAAAATACTACAATTCTTTAAACTTTGCAAACTTTATATACAAAATTTTCAATACTTCATACAGTGATTAGGAAAGTAAGAATTCATATAGAACAATTAGAAGTTTGAGGAACAGATATATTTTATAAATGTCGAACTAAACACTTTATCGAATAAGCGGATTGGATACAAAAATGAAAAAACAAAAATGAAAAAAAAAATGAACGATATTTTGCCAAAAATATCAAAATTTTCGAACCAACAAACAGTTTAACTGCAGGTGATTAAACAGAATGGTTAGCATTGTGGAACTTCTTATTATTTTGAAAAACTTCTAAAAGCCAACACATAACTATAACCGCAGTACAATCATACCATCACTTGAAAACATGGATGAGAAATATAATAAATATAAATAAAATAAATTCAATATCCTATACTCTGCAGTGCAGTAATTCCGATCTAACAAAGAAAACTATTATTTGTCTTGGACAAACAATCAGAAACTACTTTCTGCAATTTACCTCACTTTAAATATCATTCAATGAAATTTCATCAAATTTCATCATCTTCATCGTTGACATCCAACCTATCACGAGGTAAAAATATATTATAGTGTTGAGGCCAGGAAAAAGCATGCGATTTGAAAGCATCACCGAAACTTTCATTGCATCTTTTATCAAGTAGAGTAGTAATAATTCGAAGACCAATCTGAACATAAACAAAAAATTAAACAATCGATATTTATCATTTATATTTGATTTCCATTTTAAACTTCTAATTGAAATATTAAATTAAAATGCTGGAAAAGAGTTGTCATTTATCAGCTTATGTTTAGCTTTTTTCTTTTTTTTTTTTTTAAATTTTGAGAACTTTAAACTCATAATCAATAAAAAATCGCTAAAAATTGACAAAACTAATAATAAGCATTTTAATTTCCCTTTATTAACTGTTAATCTTGCAAAATTCTTAGCCTGTCTGTTTAAGAAAAAAAGAAAAAAACTCTAATAACTGAACTGTTAGATCCAGAATGTCACATATGAATTAATATCATCTCAAAATATACTATCTCATAAATAGTGACAAACGATTGAAAGAGTCTTTAAACTTTTTGAAATTTTTATCAATTTTTTTCCGCTCAGATTCTATCAATTTCCATATTTTCCCGCTCAAATCCTGTCAATTTGTATATTTTCATAAACCAGAAAAAAAAAGAGAAAGCAATAAAAATAAACAGTTGAATTAATAACTGTTTTCAAAGATGGATCGTAACTGGAAATGACTGATTCTTACAATAAAAACACTCAAAAACTAAAATGTTTAAATGCAAAATAAAAGAACATGGAATATATCGAATCAGATTCCGAGAATATTTTGAAAAAATAGAGATTGAAAAATCGCTAGATGATCTCGAAATAATTCATGCTTATTGTGACATCGTATAAATTTGTTAATTCCATAGTGAAATCTGACAGTGGAATAGTAAAGTTCAATAATTAGTTTGATAATTAGACAAGAAAACGAGATAACCATGATTTAAGCAAGAAGCAATAAGAATTTGACTATTTCAGTTCCTATCTTTGAAATATTCGGTCAATTTAGTTCAACAAGTATTCTATTAACGGTTCACACTTAGTTGTTATCTTTCATTATCAAAACTATCAAGTCATTCCGTGTCACCTATTTTTCGATGATGCAATTCGAATTACTACTGTCTTGACAATTTATATGTAAGGCTTTGAGAGAGAAATCTAAAGTATTAGCTTTCATCCAAATTTCAGTTTATAATTTATTCGTTGGTTAAAGTTACTTTGATAATTAGACAATAAAAAAATGACAATTTAAACAGTTGTCAATAAATATGTCAATGATGAACTAAACAATTATCAATAAAGGCAAAACTTACGATGGCTACGATTAACGTCGCAGTAATTCTAACATATTTTGTGCCAACATTAATCGGATCACGCATAGAAGGAGAAACCTGGAATATGCACTGAAACATTTTAAGAGAAATGAAGAAACTAAATTTTAGAAATTAAGGTGAACGAATAAAAAATGTGTTTCTAAGATAAAATGCATTTTGATGTAAAAAAATAAAATATAATTTACATTTTTCGTGACTTCATGTGTAGAATTGGTCGTAACGAAACGATAAATGGGAAGAATTCGAACATTTGCTAATCTTATAGCTTTTGAATAGTTCGATGACCAACCGATCATCCTAGAAATATCATTGAAATTCAAAAACGAAGCATTTTATTGAAATTCTACTAAAAATGTTCATCTGAAAAGTTACCTCGTCCATCCGCAAAATAAGTTGCAGGTTGGATGGATGCATTGGTGAAGATGATAATTATGAGCTGAGTTGGAGTTTGATAAATTTTTTTTTCTTTTTTCAAATGAAGTTAGGATAAAATCTCATTCGACATTTTTTTTATCCATAAATTAATTAATAGCCATAGAAATGAAATTTTTAATTCATAAAAACAAATCTTTTCATGCAACGTTATTCAATTTGATGAATTCAATCAGAAAAAAGAAATAAACTGATTGGAATTTCTTAATTTGATATTTCATTATAAAGTTTCCAAAAATATATCAATAAGTTAAATTTGACATTGATTATTTCAATCACCAAATTATACATTATTCGAAAGATTATTTGTTGAACTTTAAAAAAAGTTAAGAATGATAAGATGAATGATGAATATCTCGAATAATATCTCCTATTGTTAGTTTTTCTTCAAAAAATTAAATTATAGTTGTATTACTAATGCAATATTAAACGATAATAGTTGTATATTAATGCAGTGATAATCAATGATAAATGTATACTTATTTTTCTTCCTTAACTTTTTTTGAAATTCAATAATTAATCTTACTAAACAATGTGTGATTTGGCATTGTTTATTGTGATTGAAATAATTAGTATTGAATTTATTAACATATTTCTGAAATTTTTATGGATAATTTATATGCTAATATAACTGTCATCCGTTTAAATTACAATAGCTGTGCAACTTTTTATCAATTTTATCATTGCACTAGTATTCAAGTGCTATCTATTCAAATTGCGTTAATATTTAATATTCATTAATTAACATTGCATTAGTATACAATTAATAATATTCATTTTTATAAATAAAATTAATCCGATATTCATAATTGAAAATCATAATTTAAGTAGCACAGAACAATTATAGTATACTATTTTAAGCTAACCAAAGCAACTGTCAATTAGTATAATTATTCATTTTTAAATTTATTGATACTTTTTTATAAATTATTGTTTTTTTTTTTTTTGAATTGATCATGAAATTATAAAATTTCATGGAAGGAAATATTATATAAAATTAAAAATGCATTTTTTAAAAAAAAAAAATTAAAATTGAAAAAATAACTGACAAATTGCTAAATATCGAAACAACTATTGATAAATTTCAGATTTTGCAAACTTATAAACATTTAAATTTAAACTATTTAAGCATAATAATAAGATAAAAAAGTGATTATTAAATTTATATGAAATGAAAACGTTTACAGTTAATATAATAAGTTTAGCTACTGAACAAAAATAAAAAGATTATAAGAAGAAAAATAACTAGTAATTATAAAATAAACAATAATAACTAAAACATAGCATATGGATAGTAACTGATAAAAGATAAAAGCCAAATAAGTATGATAATTAAAATCACACAAAAAATTCGAAAATCAAAATTTCAAACAAATAAAAATCAATAGTCAATATGTATTTTAGTTCGTTGCAATTAAAACTGTTAATTGTAATGATTAAAACTAGTAAAGATGAAAAATGAATACTACTGCCGGAAAACCGAAATATCCTGATAATATAAACAATGATATAATCAAAGTAATTAATATTATGGGAATATCCTGGGAAGGAGCGATTTCTAATCCAATCAATCTATGGTCCAAATTACAAATCAATTGGAATTTTTTGCTCAACAAAAATATAAATTTCAAAATAAATAAAGCATTAATTAAATCTTACATTTGATGTAAAATCTTTAAATTAATTGCAAACAAATAAATCACCAACCAAATCTTACATTTTATCTCGAAATAACCATATAAATCATCTATCTAAATTCTAATTTTGAATTCATCTGAATTATCAAATAATTCTAAATAATTTAATTAAACTCTTGTTCTCTCAACTTTTCGTTTGATGTGAAATGCTTGAAATATTATAAGCGTTTAACTATCAGACGAACAAATTCTTAATTACCATGAATTGTCTAGACTTGTCGCTGAAGTGAGCGAGGAAGATCAGAGAAATGTGATTTCTTTGTTTTAAAGGAAACAAATTGTAACCGTTAATGGCTGTAAAAAATTTATTTCTTTGTTTCAAATCAAATGACTCAGTTTTATGGCTTTGTTAAGTTGCTTAAGCTTGTTTTATGGCTATGTTAAATGCTTTAACCTTTGTTTCATACTGTTGTAAATCATAGCATAAAAGCGCTGTTATGCGCTAACAAAGAAAAGCTTTTTCATGTTACGGAGATGCTCCTTTGTGCATCATTTTAAAGGAAGGCTAACGAAGGATGCGGTTGGTTCCTCCGTCTGGGTTATTTCAAATTCTTATTGTTATCTTTTATTCCCTTTCCTCATATTAATGAATCGTCATTTAAATTGTTATGTTGATATAATTGATTTGTAATTGTTCGTACGTTGTTTTGTTATCTGAATTTCTGTAATAAAGGTTTAATTATCCAAGTCTGAGATATTGCGAAATATTCGATAACAATTCAATAAAAAACAAGAACCCTTATTATTGTCACGGTAAAGAAGATCGGCGACAAGACTATTGAAAACGTCTCCGATTATATAAATGTCGGTATCAACTTAATTTCACCTTTCAATTCGAATGTATTTCAATCTCAATCAAAAGAAAAAGACCTCCAATCCAACAAAATCTCCTGGAAGGCTTCAAATTATACACAATCAACTCAGTAACTCAAAAACTTAATTAATTTCCTTGTTATCTATAAAACAAGAAACATTCAAATTATCAATTATACTTCGATATTCATCCATAAATTGTATTGTAATGTAATTGCGTCGAATAAATTATGTTATAATAAAGCCTTTGTCACAGAACGAAATTGTCTATAAAGCAAACAATCTCTGATTTCTCCAAGCAAAAAACTTTCACGACAACGATTCCAAGCAACGTGATTAAAAAGAAAAGATAAAGAATCGAAATCACGAATAGATAAACGACAAATAATGCTGTGGCAAAAACAAATATAAAAAGTAGAATTAAATCGTTTTTTTTTTCTTTTATTTGTTTTTTCGATTTTTTCTTTTTTATTTTTCGTTTCCACATTTTTCTTTTTCTCTTTTCATTTTTTCCTCTTTTTTTTAAAAAACATTGCAGACAAAAGTGAAAAAACAATCTTAAGAAACAAATCTAAAGTCAGTCAGAAATAAAAGTTGCGAGAAGATAAGGTAATTCAAAAAGCGAAAGCATTTTTCGAAGATCAGGTGTTCTGAGATCATATTTCTTTCAAAATTGTCAAAGGGCTGTAATTCCAATTCCAAAAAATTTTATCTATTGGAGGAAAGAGGAATCTTCCGATTGATTTTAAAAAATAACTGACATTGAAAGATCAATAATTCAAAATAAAAATCAGTAATCTTATCTTAAAAAAAAACAACAAATATAGCATGAATATCACTAACATCATGAAAAATAGAACAAAAACCGAAAAATGTAGAAAAATAATTCATCAGTTAATAATAGGTAAATAGATTTTGTAATCAATTAATAAATAATAGATAAATAGATCTTCGTAGAAAAAAAAAAAAATAATTTTGATTTAAAGCGGTGCGGAGATTGATGAAATTTGAATAAAGATGCCGGCTTTGAGTATTTAACGAAAATTTTATTATTATTTTCTCTTTCAGAATGAGAAGAACAATATTATAATTGAAATGACTTAAATATAATTCATTCAACTTATTGGACATTATTTTGTAACTTATATCCATTTTATAGAAGTTTTATCCATTTTCATTTGTGTTTTATATATCCTAAAATTTCTTATTCGAGAATTGAATGATGATTTTATTCTAGTTAACAATTTTAATTAATCTCATCGAAAAAGATAGAGTACTCTTGTTAGAATTGTCAATATTAGAAATAATATTATTTATATTATCACTTTTCTCGAATTTTTTTCTTATTCAACATGAAGCAAAGTCAGTTATCAAATATGAATTATTTGATAAGTATTAATATTTATTCCTACGATTCCATCTTCAAGAAAGTTAGATGAGCATTTTTCCAACTGTTCTTATGTCAATTAAAAAGAAAAAAAAAAGAAGCAAAAAGAAAAAAGTACAAGTTAACAATTCTAAATAATTGAGATTTAATATCGTTTTTTCTTTCTTTTTTTTTTTTTTTTTATATTTGTTGCCATAATTTTTGCATTTTATTTTAAAATTACCAATAAGAAAATGATAAAAAAAATTACGTTTGGTTTCTGTTATAAAATAGGTTGTGTTTTCAAATAATGCTAGTTGTGCAAAATATGTGCATATTAATTAATAATAGTTTTGCAAAATGCGAATATGTCAGCAATAGCAATGATGCAAAATGAAAGCAGATAATTGAGTTCATTTTTGTTAGCTTATGCAGAAAATTTTTTTATTGCTATGTTTTGGAAATTTTGAATAAAAAGTCCGTGGAATTTATTTGAGCTATCATTGAAACCGATCACAGAAGCTATCTAATCTGCAAAAGATTGAAGATGATAAGTTTTTGCTATCTTCAATAATCCTCAAATTATGCACAATTTGCTAGTCCAACTAGTCATCTCAAATAGTTAGGAAAGCTTCTCATGAAAATTCGGTGAATATATTTGATTATTTACGTCAACTGAAAGTAGTTATTTTGACGAAGCATAATTAGACGTGGGATCTTAGTTTTCAAAACGATCCAGGACATATTTTTGAAATTAGGAACAACCTTAACGTACGTGGTAGTTCCGAATTCAGAAGCAATGTAAGAATTGTGACGGCAGTAGAGGGAGATGATCAATATTATCAAGTTTGTGATAACTTTATAGATGGACATCATTAAGTCATTCAGAAGTTAAATATGGTTGTCTGTAGCAAGCAAAAATCTGGCAGCAAATGCCATTGTTGGATATATAAATATATCGTACTCATCTCTCTTCCTTTCTTTTTTATTAACTTTTCTCTCTCTTTTTTTGCATTATAGTTCTTATAGCATTGTAAAATTTCTATCTATTGCATCCTACGATAGTATGTAACGTTGAGACATATTTACTAAAAAATTTACAAATTAAAATGTCAAATGCTGAAATATGCTTATTATTATAAGATTGTGCTTTGCTTAGTATATTTAAAGCAACCAAATACTACAATAAATATAACTGTCAACCCTAATCATTCTGTTATTAAACTATTTCAGAAGTTTGTATTACGTTTCATTGCTGCTTACCATGCAGTATCATTGTAATTCTGCACTGATGATATTTGAAATATGCGCAAATGTGTTTATTTCTGTTTTATTTAGCCCATAATTTCTTTCTTCCTATAATTAAATATATTACTACTGCTAACGAATTCTGTCAATTCTTTCAAGCATTTTTTAAAGTTTTGTCGATTGGCACAACCGTTGTAGGTCGATTTTTCCTGAAACTGCTTATTAGTAACATAACAATGATTCAACCTTCTATCATACCAAAATAATTACATTTTTTACCTTTGAATCCTTCCTTATGTTTTTCACATAGACTGAAGCCGTTTGGAATATTGCAATTTTAGGATCCATTGTAAGGTCCATATCAGAAAATTGTAATATCTATCATCCTATTTTTATCCCAAATAGGTGTAAGTTTCGCCATCTGGAGTCTATAGATATAGTGCCAGAAAACTTGGCTAATATATTCATAATCCTTATTAATTATACCAATATTTAATTCCACTCACTTAGTTTATTTCTTTATATCAAATTTCCCGCTGTCCAAATTTAATGTCCCATTTGAATGAGATAGTGAAAATAGTTTATTTATAAAAAAAAATACAAGTAAATTAGCCGAAAATTATGAAATAATATGAATAATATATATGTGCATGGAGTTATACATCCACTATTTTCAGATTTATAAGTCGTTCTGTTATTTTATTTAGCAGTTAATGGAGTAAAAAAATTGTTTAAGTTTTTCTTTTCTTTTGAGAATTGATTGAATTGCTATTTTTTTTCTCTCGAGATTCACACGCTTATCATTGTTAATTACCAACGGAGAGAAGAGATATTCAATTCATATGTGATAGTTTGTTTCTTTATTTTCTCATTAATCGTTATTTATCATGGTTTCATCAAATATTTATTTAGATATTATTTGTTTTTAGTGAAGAAACAATGAGAGCATGGATATATTTAAAAACTTACAATATTCTTGTAGTAAAACAAAGGTTTCTAGAAAAAGATTAGAAATCCGATGTAATTACTCGTTCTTGAATTGGTTAATCACTCTTGAATTAATTAATTCTTAATCTGGATTTGATCTATACTTTGTCTTCTTTTAGTTTTTCGATTTGAATAAAACTAGTTTTTCCTAATTTGGTTAGTTTTCATCATTCAGAAATTATTGATTTTGGAAAAAGTTTAAGTTTTTAATTTAGTTTGATTAATTTATATTTATAAAATGAAAGTTATTCTTGTTCAGTTGACCGAATCCTCGATTATAAACCAAGTTTATCATCTGCCAATATATCATATCAAAATGACGAAAAATCGCCGCAAAATTCAAAAGTAATCAGAAGTACCATTAAACAATGCATAATGGTTTCATCATTTTCAAGCGAGACAAACATTATCCTTAATACATTAACATGACAGACGAACAAGGCAACATCATTATTATTACATTTATTGATTGACGGAACAGTGATTCTTCGTTCATATTACGAAGAGTTATTACAGAATATCTAAGTAAATTGATCACTAGGTTATTTTTTATGTTACAAGCTATTATTAGCGAATATTCAAGTAAATTGATCATTGGGTTATTCTTTCCTTTGTCGCTCGTAGAAAAGAATACCACTCAACTGAATTGTCCGATTGTTGCTACTGCTGTGTCGCTTTCAACTCCGAACAGTTATTATTGCTGCGTCGGTATAAGAACTCCGAAACTGAACTGTTCTTATTATTGTGTCGATGTAAGGACTTCGAAAATCGGAGGCGCAAATAATCTGAAAACCTTCTATGACTAAACTTGCCGGTTTGAGAAATAATTGTTTTGAATATTTTAAAGGAGGTCAGAATCGAAAATTTGGAATCCAAAGCAATAAAAAGAATGCTGAGATTCAAATTGATTGAGTGAAGCGATATTAGACAACATTTGAAATCATTAACATTACTGAATCATATTTAGATAAGAAATATGAATCTATCGTTAATGAAAATGATCTGAATGGGACACTGTTCCTAAAACGCAAGAAGATTTGTCCAGAAAGAACGAACCTTCACCATTGCGAAATGAAGAAGTACATGTGATATCCATGCAAACAAAAAAGACGAAAGGAAAGATTATCAGCCTTACAGAAAAAAGTAAACATCGCCGTATCATTTCATTTCCTGGAAGCATGGATAGAAGCTTCATCATTGGCGGATATATTCAAAAAGAATTTTTCGAGCGTAAAATGCAAAGTAACTTTTATCGACAGTTTCACAGTTTGATCCGTTTACCTGTGAACTGCTTCTCTTTCGGTTTTTCAATTTTCATACTTCACATAACAAATCAGTTATGCCGCATCATTGTTGCAGTTCCATTTCTACATGATTCAGAATTGCAAATTATCATCACGAAACTGTTCCGCATTATCAATAGCGCTTCAAGCGGTAAGAGATGAAAGTTCTGATGATGAGCAGGAACCAATGATAGATGTTGGTAGGGATGAAAATGGAATGTATGAAGTGGAACGTATTCTTGCTAGAAGAAAATTGCAGGTATTTTCTATATTTTTGTATTTATTCATCTATGTTGTTGCTGTTTTGCTCAAAATTACTTTTTTTTCTTTTTTTAAATTTTTCATCAAACTCTTCATTATCCGCAAGTTTTACTATTAAATGGTATTGCAATTTACGATTTTGACTCATCTCAGAATGGTACATGGCTTTATTATATCAAATGGGTTGGATGGCCTTATAAACAAAGTTCATGGCAAACTCGGAATACATTTGGAAATATGTCCGAGGTGGTAAGTAGTATTAATTGATATCCTGTAAACCTGAAATTAGTATTTTAAAAAGGGGAAGCTAGTGAATTTGATATTTTAGACATGATTAGTTTTTCTGGATATTATTTGATCACTAATAAGCATTACTACTTGTTTCCAGGTAAAGGAATTTTTTGATCGGGAAAGGGCACTTTCAGTTGTAGTACGTCACGAACAGCAATGGTCACAGTTGAAGAAAGTATCACAGTTACACAGTCTTATGCGATGGGAAAAAGAAATTAATGCTATTTTGCGAGCAAATGGCCAGCAAATCCTATATATTCATAATGATGTCGATTATACGAGACGCAAGCGTAATTTCACGGTTTTTTTTCATTCAATTCACAACGAAACTTTGTATAACAAAATTTTTTGTACAATATAATATGTAAAATTTCATTATATTATGTTTTGCATATATATAATATGATGAAATTTTGTAAAGCATATTGCCTTTGATATGGTTAATACAATATTTTGGCATTTTTATTATTCGTTATAGATTTAAAATAATTTTAAGTTCTAAAAAAGAGTTTGGCCATTTTAACAGGAGCTCATAAAAGCAGTTATGGCATAGCTTTAATAAATAATTATTTATTTCTTTTTCAGTGTTTTTTTATCAAAAGTTGTTATAGTATATCACCGTAAATAAATGGTCAGCTGAAGCGAAAGCACAAATGAACGCGCTGAATTACATACCTGTAAGATGCACTTGTGAGACGGCAAAATGTGGTAGCGGAGAAAATTGTTGCCCAATGGTAATATAGCTTAATTCATCATGGAAGGAATTTTGACTTGCTCTGTCCTTCAATTTAATTTTAAAACCGCTTAGAATTATGAAGGTGGTCATTATCTAATTTGTAGAGACTGGGTTTCTATTTGAATATTACCTGATTAATAACTTATAATTATTACAGATTGAAAAATCAAAATTGTTTTACACAAAACGCCGGCGCATTTGTTCACGTTTCAATAAATTGTCCAGTGAACTTGTTGTTGAATGTTATGGTTGCCGATGCTCTGATGATTGTCCAACAAAAGTAGTTCAGGTTTATTTTTCGAATTACGTGTACGATGAGAAATATTATATATTTATGCTTAATAGTGATCGTTTTATAGAATGGACGTCATTATAAAGTGGCAATAGTTCGTACGGAAACTCGTGGTTGGGGTGTTTTTGCATTAGAAGATATACCATCAAATGTGTTTGTTGTGGAATATATTGGGGAAGTAAGTAGAAGATTTCGATTTGCAGATCTTTGATAGAAAGTTTTTTAAAATATTTGCTCAAAACATTGAAATTTTATAGATCTTAACTATCGCTGAGGGCGATTCTCGTCGCGATAGCATGTATCAATTTGAATTGAATGGTTATAATGAAATAAAGTATTTGATTGATGCAAAATATTACGGTAACGAAGCTGCTTTTATTAATCATTCCTGTGAACCGAATTTAGTTGCTGTTCGTGTACGCGTTGAGCGTATCGATCAATCATACCATCGAATTGGTTTTTTTAGCAAGTGCCGGATTTCTCGAGGTCCTTCTTTCTCAAAGATAAAAAGAGCTGTTCTAGTCATTCCGAACAATTTATCTATTGATATAGGCTTCAATATTATGAATTTATCAGTTGATATAAGTATTATCATGAATTTGCCTTCCAAAAAAAAAAAAAAAAAAAAAAAATTAAAATAGACGATTTACGATTTTGCTCAAAATTTGGATAAATGACATTGTAATTCTTTTCGAATGAGCCGTTATAGGTTTTGATTTTGATGGTTGCAGGACAAGAGCTAACATTGAATTATTTCTCTGGGAAGTGGAAACCAGAAATGGTATTAACTTCAGAAGAAGGAGCTGTGAAGTGCTTGTGAGTATTTGCTTCGACGAACGACTTTTTCTTAACCATTTAAATAGAACTCACAGAATTGCTATTTTAGTTGCGGTGCCTTGAATTGCATGCAATATTGGCCACGACTTACTGTTGACAATGCTAGCAGTGATGAAGATTACAAGGAAAATAATTTTGTCAAATCAAAACAATATATCTTCTGAAACACTACATACTTAATGATAGCTAACTGTATTATTTTATTAAACACTTGTTAAGTTAGACAAGATTTATCTGACCTGTCAGAGCAACTTTAATGACTATGCTACTATGAAATTTTCGAATGTTCATGTGATGAATGGCTGAAGCTGAGAAAGAGTCATGTAATTTTTATATTTTTTAACTTAGCTATTCAGCAATTCTTGAAATTCAATTCCTTATAATATACGATGAGATTTTCCCACTATAAGAAGTCAGAAGTGTTTGAGTTTTGAAAGCACAAAATTTGTCTTTATTAAATTCATTTATTTTTTGTAAAGTATCAGAAAATCGTAAAATTATGATAGAATATATTGAACAAGATTTTATCACCGATAGGAAATAATTACTTTCACATGCTTCTTGTGTTTCATTTTATTTCAAGAGCGATACGTCAAATTTTGCATATAAGTGATCTTTCGTGCCGCTTTTCATTGATAGTAATAGAAATTATAGTTATATTTTATTTGAAATTGAATGTAATAAGAATTGTGTCAGAAATTGAAAATGAAGTGAGTTTTAATTTCTGGTACAATTATTATTATCAGTGGCAGCAAATTTCACTGTTTCTTATTTATTATGACAAGTTTGTCTTGTTTTCTTTCTGATCTTAAAATCTTCTGGTGAGGTATGTTGTGGTATTTTTATTTTTTCATTTTTTATAACTGCATTCCATAGACGGAGAATAAACGTGATGAACTAATGATTCAAAGTAAAGATACTATTCAGTGTGTTAAATGATGATCGGTTCCGCAAAATTTTGTGATACCTTTTTTCTCTCGTTTGTTTTATAGCCATTTTGCTACTTTTTAATCACTTTAATAAGGCGTAATTGTGCAGTATTTGATTTGTAAACTACTTTGTTGATAGTTTTCCAAAGCTATAATATTAGCAAATAAACTATTGTTATTTTACATATGTCTGCTACATTCGTCTTTTATGTGCAGAAATAAAGACTCTGAACAAGACCATTTTCGCCATACACATTGTATATCGATGCAAATTCAGTTTCCAAAACTATCGGGAAATTATTCGGATGTATATTTTTTCGTTCTCTCGATAAATTCCTTTCAAATTGCTCATGACTTAATCCGTTGTAATCCAAAAGATGAATCAAGTTTTAATTAGTATATTTTTCTTTTTTTAAAAAAAAAGCTTATTATATTGTTTTTATTCAGAAAGTGATAATATATTATTATGTACCATTGATAATCTATATAAATAAAAATGTAAATGTTCGTTTTAGCTCTTCACAATGTGCGAGTTCTTCACCAAATTGCTTTGAAATTTTGACACAACGTTGCATTCGAATAGGCATGTACTTATATAAAGATGAAGTAGGTGTGTATCAAATATTTGCTTTATCTATATAAAAAACATTTATATGAAGTGTTTTTATATAGAAAAAGCAAATACTTGACGTTAGTTAATTCATTGTTTTGCTATGCTGCATTATTTTTACTATGTATGAGGATATATAAAATACCATTCTGAATTATATTTGATTTTAATATAAGCGATTATACATATATTTTCGCTTTTTTTGCCGAAATTATAAAAATAAGAGTGTACTTTACAAATTAATATTCCTTTCCTCATATTTATAGCAGTTTAACTAATTTTTTAAAAGGAATAATAGTTCTGAAAAAACAAAATTTTCAGGATACTT
The DNA here is from genome assembly GCA_028564675.1 of Onchocerca lupi. NCBI lineage: Eukaryota > Metazoa > Nematoda > Chromadorea > Rhabditida > Onchocercidae > Onchocerca > Onchocerca lupi. The sequence goes on from JAOVVO010000069.1 coordinate 155,325, forward strand.
TCTTCATGTTTCTGGTCTAATTTATGTGTGCTAACAAATATTTGTTGATGATTACACTAAGTTTGAGTTTTGCACTATTTTCTTTGCATTATTATTAGATGTTATGAAATTAGTTTCGGTAATTTTTTTCCAAGAAAATATCGAAATAAAATTTTTTTCTTGAAAAGTATGTGAAATTTATATTAATTCTGATTTTTCATTCCATCAAATTCCTTTTTTTTTTTTTTTTCTATAACCAAATCATGTTTAAGTTCATCTGTGCTTGCTGTTTCTTTTTTTTTTCTGCATAAATTTTCAGCAGTTGATCTTTTTCTGCAACGTTATGTCACATTTCAGTTCAAATGATTTTGGGATGTATAATTCGATCGTGTTGACGATAACTGTATTACAGAGCGATGAAATTTAGAGAAAAGATGTGAACTAATAAAAGTGTTGTCGAATAATTTAAAGTGATTTATTTTTATCTTGCATAACTTCTTGTATTTTTCCTCTTACGATTACTTAGCTGCTACCTCATTTTGGATGTTTGATTTAGGTTTTAATTAAATTCACACTAAGAAATGTTTTAAAGTGATTCCATTGATTTAATCTAAGGGAGAAATTTGCTTGTAAAAAAAGATGTCAGAAAATAAGAGAAAAAGGATAGTGTTTTATAAAAAATGATCAATAATGCCATTAGGATAATATATAATTTTAGACAAATCAATTATATAATTAAATTTTAAAAAATTTGGACTTTAAAGATATTATTGAATTTCTCGGATTCCCTAAAAATACCATAAATTTGATGTATCAATTTATTTTGGGATACTTGCTAATTATTTTTACGAACAACATCGCATAATTAAAGAAAATTATAATGAAAGCTTTTTTTATGATCAGTTTTGACAAATGAATTTTGTTACAAATAATGGGTTACATTTAACTGCATAGTTATAATTCATCTGACCGTACAGTTTTTAATCAATTTGATTGTAATCGGTTATGTTGATTATAATGCAAATTTGATTTTGATTTAATATGAAAAATAAATAGATGATTCAGCAAGAATGATTTGATATAGTATGTTTCATTTCATCTTGGATTCATTCATAATTTTCAAGGTGATCTATTTAGAAGTGAGTTATTCTACGAAATAAATCTTCGAATAATTTTGTTCAGCTATTTCCGAAAATTGTTGTTAAACTTCTGCATTATTTTGATAGTATTAAATTACTACTACTCTAGAAGTAATTTTGATTATTCTAAAAACAAAATAAATCAGATTATTATTACTTTAATGAAATTGAACGACTTTAATCTTTTGCCTTCAGAAATTTTTAGCTATCCAGTTGCTTTTTTCACTTTTCATAGCTTCATTCCTTAGTAAAAGTTTTACCAAGAATTTTCTACTTTACACTCGTTGTTAAAAGTTTTGTAAGAAAGATTAATTGCAAAATATCAAGTTTCTTCTCGGAGAAAAAGTTTCTTTTATATTGTAGGATTTTATTATTCGTGTCGTTGAAATCGCGAGGAGTACGAGAAAATAAGTGGTTTTGTTTGTTCTTCAAATGATTTTTAAGTCTTAGTGGATGTGGATTTATTTCTTTGTTCTTCGATCAAATGGTTTTATAATCTTTGTTCCGTGTTATATTGTTGGTCACGCACCAATAAAAGCGCACTCTTATGCGATAACAAAGGCGATTTCTTGTAGATTAATGCTCTATCAGGATCCTCCTTCCACCATAAATAAAAAGATCCTGAGCATGAGATCATTTGAAAGGATATGCTAATGCAAGGTCGGATATTATCTTCTTTCGGGTTATGATTTCGTGATTAGAATTGTTTTGTCATTAAAATTGCTTATTGACATTGTAATTGTCGTGTCCGTTGTTATGTCATCAAATTTTTTCATTATAAAGATTTAATTATCCAAGTTTGAGATACCGCAAAGTTTCGATAACAATAAGAAATAAGAATTTTTAATCATTGTCAAATTAATTTCATTAAAAAAAAAAAAAAAAGAATTGCTTGAATCCTGACCAGTTTTGAAAGAAATTAATTTTGAATAAACAAGCAAGTTTTTTTCTCCAACAAAATTTGCGAAATTTATCAATTACTTTTGTATATAAATGATGTTCACTGATTCCTGAGCAGATAAATTGTAAAACCACAAATTTCGGCATCATTAAAATGTGCGCAATTAATTAGTTTAACATCAATTTATCATTGGTTTATTTTTTATTCAGTTTATCTTCTTTATTTTTTCATTACTGCGAAGTATTTGCAAAAAAAGAAGGAAAAGAAATTCAACTGGTAAGTATCTGAAAACAGATTTTTATATTATGTTTGAGATTTATTCAATTTCACAATTGCTGACATTGGAAAAGAGTATGCTATACCAGATATAATAGTGTATTTTCCATTTTTAACCTTCATAAACATATCAGGTAGCGCTAAATAACAGTTCGTACTAGAAGAAAATGTTATTAAAAATTTGCATAAATGCTAAAATAGGTTTAAAAAGAGTTAAAGGATAGATTAAAAATTGAAATTTTTAAAAGTTCAAAAAATTAAAAATTCTGACAAAATTATGCTGGATGAAATATTTGAGTTTTGGTGAAAAATCCAATATAATTGAATAAGGAAGGCAAGAATTTCAAAAACACTTTTTTCCAACGACGTAACTTTCTTTGCTTATTTTTTCCTGTTTATTGCGCCTCTTTAATTAGCTTAAGTTTAAATTACAATCAAATTAATCTAAATGATAGTTAATTCGATGCAATTATTTGCCATATTAATACATATTAATGATAAACTATGCCAGGAACACATCTAAAATATTAATAATTATTATTTTATTGTGATATTTTTCTAATTTAATTCGGTTTAAACATACATTCTTCAGGAAATCAATGATATCTGCTAAATATTAGAAAATGCTTTAAGTCAGGAGATATTTTTGACGTGACAATTGTCATTAGATAGTGATGCACTATTGTATTATAAATCTTATTAATTAAATTCATCTAATAATTATTGACATATTTCATAATTTGTTGAAGAATTGTTCGCATTTTTTATTTTTTTTTTTTTTTTTTGTTATTTGTTATTTCTTTAATATTTCCTTGGATTCAGCAATAAAAATGTTGATATTCTATATTGTTTAAATCGTTTTTTTTTTTCTTTAAAATTTTTAAATTCTACAAATTTAATGAAATGATTATTATATTATGCTTCTGCAATAGAGTGGAAAATTCCATATAATCTTCGTTAATTAGCAAAAAATATAATGTTAATAATTTGCGAATTATATTACAAAAGATTTATATCTTTGATGATTTCAAATCTGTAATTAATTTTCCTTTGTATGTGTATATTTGATTCAATTTTATTGGTTCGGATTTTATCTGCATCTGTGTCTACGATTCAATTCTATAATTGTTTTCCAAAGCCGATATACTACTACTACCTTCGGATCAATTTTCGATACCATTTATGACATGTGACAATAACACATAGTTCTTTATTATTCTCCACTCTTTCAATTCTCGTAATCAATAAATTTAACAATGCGAAATTGATTGAAAAATTTATTCTGTTCGAAATCATGAAATTCATTCAAAATCAGGCCTTTTTTTTGTAATAACTTCTTTCTTTTTTTTTTTTTTGATAAAAAAAAAATGGCAGTTTCTTGCATTCATATATCTCTTCTCAATTAAATATCAAAATAGCTGCATTTTCGATCAAAAATTATAGTATAATTTTGCGAAATATATTTTGATTTTGCAGGTAAGATGAAATTATAATATTATTACTTATTATTTAAATGAAATTGAATTCTATCAATTTATTGAATCCATCTACTATCGAATTATCTGTATAACATTTCAATTTTGCTATCGATTTTTGAATTTCCAAAAAAAAAAAAAAAAATCTTATATATATATATAGAACGCAATAATTTTATAATTCATCATTCTATCTCAGAATCTCCAGTTCTGATTTCATTTCAATTTCTCATACATTCCATTTAATTATCTTCATTGTGAAGTTGTTCGATGCCAAATATTTTTCAAAAGTATGGGATAGATATTAAGTATATCAATCTCATGTTTATTTCAAATTTTGAAATCCCAAAAGAGATAATATTTCTAAAAAAAGAGGCGAAATATTATCAGTCATATTTGTTAGCAAATCCTTCAATTTCTTCTTTCATCCATCATTTTATTATCTCTTTGGCAATATTAATTTATACATATAGCATATCATAGATATTATGCATATTTCCGGTTAATTGCCGGAAATAATTGAAATGCATTATTTTTATCGAAAATTATTCCTAAGGTACTATTTTATAATGTCAATGTGTAAATCAATCGATTTTATGCTGACGTGTTTTTGTTTTCAAATTTTTTCGCAAAGAAGAATTTGATCATTTCTATAATTTTATTTTGCTTCAAAATTTAAATTAAATAAAGTCAGATTCTTATTGTTGATTTCGTACGCTCACTTTTTTTACGAAATTGTAATCGATAAATATGTTAATTGCCAAAATAAAAAGTCTTTGACTAACAACAACAACGATGTCTATTTCAGAATAAACATAAATTTGTTTTTTATAAATATTATAAAGATTTAATAGCTATTAGTTTGAACTAATGCTAGTCATTACTAAAGTGAATTAGTAGTTGTCATTACTAGATTAAACATTTTGCTAATCACTACTTGACGAAATTAGCCGTTACTTTATTTCATTTATTCAAAATATATCTTAAATTGCTAGCAATTGCATGAATTTAAGTCAATGACAAAGATACAAAGTGCAAGCGCAAATTGATTTTTTCGATTTAAAATATATTTACATTTTTGAATGATACATTCCAAATTTTTGAACTTTTGAATCTCTTCGTCTAACAAATGCAAAATACTCCTGTGTTCCCTTTATTGATTGATTTTTTTCATCAAAAAAAAACTTTCGATCGAGTATTCAGCTACCTTTCCATGTCTATTTAATAAAATGACAACAACAATACCAATAATAAATTTGTTATCATATGAAAGAAAAATATTTTGCATTTAATTTTAGCAACATTCTTACAAATTTTCAAAAATTTTTTTTCAAACATTTTATTGTAAAAATAATTATACATTTTCTATTTTTAATCGATATCGAATTATATTAATTTATTTTTATCAATTGTTAATGAATATTAGCCATATCAATGCATTCTAATATTTTTTCCTTTTTGATTTCATTTGTAGCCTAATCACTACTTATGCTTGATTTCATTTATTCTATTATTATTACTTATTCTTTATTCCATTACTATTACTATTACTTATTTTTTATTTCCAGAAAAACTTGAAAAAAAAAGTTAGATGAGGAATTGGAATTTATAAATGGAGGTAAAATACAACATGCAACTATGATTTAAACGATATTAATTTCATCCATATTAATTTATGCAGCATCTTAGATGTTTTGATAAATGTTTGTGATGAAAATTGTTATCTTTTATGCTAATACAATTAAAATATCACATTTTGTGGCTACAAATCTTTGATAAATTTTGAGAAAATTATGAGAATTTTTTTCCTATACTTTTCTGAAAAAAAAAGCTTATTAAATGATTGATTTTACATTGTACGAATTCAAACAAATACTATCAATCCTAAGTTAGAAATTTACATACTCTTTTTTATTGATATAACTTTTACTTTTTATTATATATTTTATGATATATCATATTGTAAAAAATTGGTAAACAATAAGAATATTATAAACAATTTAATGAATAATTTATTGCAGCATCATTTAAAACTTGTTTTATATTTCGAGATATAATTGCTCATTTTATGTTTTTTTTTTCTTTTTTTTTTTTTAATATCATTGGAGTTTATTTTGGTATGCAATTTCAAGTTAAACATAAAACAGAATTTCCATCTATTTTTCTTCAATTATCCCAAATTAAAATTGCTGCAGATTATATTTATAATCGACAAACTTCTATCATTCGTGCGAACAAATCGAACAAGTTTGAATTTCAATAAATTTTTATCATATGATTATTTAAAACATTTGAAATTTTGATCTACACCTGTCTACCTATAAATATATTGATTATCTTTTCTTCTTTCTTTTTTTTTTTTTTTTCGAATGCTTTTGCATATTTGTTTTTTGTTTTTTTCTTTTGTCTTTTTTCCCATTTTGCTTTTTTCTAAATAGAAGTACACTTAATTGTAATTTTCATATGATTATTTTGATTTAATTTTTAAATTTTATTTAAAAAATTTATTGATTGAAAAGAATGAAGCAATACAGAGAGAGAGAGGGGGAGAGAGAGAGAGAGAGAGAGAGAGATAGCTAAGTTGTTGATGAAAATTCAAACCATAAACAATTTACATTCGTCCTGTTTGCTATTTCAGTTTCTAATACTGAATTTCGTGTCATACTATTGTGACACTATTCAAAATTGCCTTTGTACGAAAACTCGTTTCTTCTTCTTTCTTTCAATATATTTCTCCTTTTATGACTTTGTTGAGAATCTTTTAGAATTTCTCTTATTCTTTTAAAATCAACTATTTATCACTTCATTTCACAATTAATGTTATCATTATTATCATCGTAATTGTTACTATTAATTATTTTTATCACTATTACCATTGTTATTGTTATTATTAACTATTGTTATCATCATTTTTATAATTTCTATAATAATAGTAATAATAATAATAATAATACAGTAATAATGGTACAACTATAAGCATATTCATATGCTATGGAATGCTTATCAAGAAATAATTATCACAAAATACGGAAATCACGAAGTTATCGTAAGCATAGCATACTCAAATTTTTAAAAAATAATAATAATAAAAATTGATGAGTTTTCAAGATTTAGAGAAATCATTATTAACGGATTCTTTGTAGTTGAAGCATCTAAAGTTAACCAATGAGCGAAGAAGATTCAAAAGATTCAAAATTATTATTATTATCATTATTACTTTTTTTATTATTATTTAAACAATAATTAATTAAGATAAAACTAATAACCGGTTTAATTTTCTTGGTCTCTTCTCTCTCCCTCTCTCCCTCTCTCTTTCTCTCTTTCTATCCTTTCTCTCTCTCTCTTCCTCTCTTTATATATAAATCTTAAACTCAAAAATTTCAAGTATATCATTTAGAAATTATTAGATCAAGATTAAACAATACACACTAATTACTAATACCACTCAAATTAATTACTAACATCAGTCTTAATTAGCGATTAGAGCATAAAATCAGACATATTTGACAGAACAGAAGATCTGCGAGATTACAACGTTTTTCTTTTTTTTTTTTTGTTTGTTAAAAGATTCTAATTTTATCAATTTTTTAAAATTTACTTGTTTTTTTATAATCATTGAATTTCATTAAATTTTTCCTTTTTTTTTTCTTGAATTAAAATTTTCCATTATACATCAGCAACAAAAATTTCATTTGATAAAATATTGAAAAAGATAACGAAATTTTTGATGGTAACTGTTTTAATTGATTTAATTCTTCTATTTCTATATATTACAAAAAGCGAATTTTTTCAAATTTGAAATGTTAATAAATTCAATGGCATTTTTTTTTTCCTTTTTCATTTGCGTTGTTTCTCGTTCACTTTTATCAAAACTATTTATAATAATTTGTTTCAAAAAATGGAAAAAAAAAATGTATGAAAATAGCAATTTTGAAAAAAATTGGAAGCTGAAGAAATAAGCAATTGTGCATTGATTTCTATTTGATAAATTCATAATTTATGCGTTCTATTTCAAAATTGATTTAAAAAAAAAAAGAAAAGCAAATGGTATCTATCATTCTTTTTTTCATTGATAGATATTTCGTACTAATAGAATCAGTTTTCTTTCTTTTTTTTTCTAGTAAAAGATTTGATCTGCATAATATATCAAGGATGAATAAGAAATTTTTTTAGAAAAAAAAAAAAAAAAAAGAAAAGAATATGATACGTTATCATAATATATTTTAAATTTTCTTCTGAATGAATTTTTATTAAAATTGATTCTGTTAATACGAAATATCCTATCAATAAAATAATTTAAAATTATGCTCTTTCATTTTATATTCATTTTTTTTTTTTGTTATATCATCATTTTATATTTAATAATAAGAAATTTTATATCCATAATCGTTATCATGTCATTTGAATTTTAGTAACATTCATTCTTTTAATTATTCTTTCCAATTATTTAACATTAATTTAAAATTAATTGTTGAAATTATTTTTAGATCTCAAATAAATAAATAAATCACTTTTTGCTTTATTTTATATATTTATGAATCAAATATATATTTATATATGCATAGATGTGTATTTTTTTTTTTTCTAATGAAATTTCAAAAAAAAAAAAAAGCAAAAAAGCAAAAAAGTTTATAACAACAGTAACAGTTGTTTGAAGCGAAATAAAAGGAATGGTATTTTCAGCTATTTAACAATTTACAGTGTAAAGTTCAAATGTATTAGAAGAGAGAGAGAAAGAGAGAGAGAGAGGGAGAGAGAGAGAAAGAAAAAGGGAGGAAAAACTTTCGGCGCAAAACTTTGTGAACATAACAACATTTTCTCCTTCCCACCATTAGTTCAATCCATAATGAATTCAATCGATTTAATTATTCATCGATGAAATGTTTAAGTTCGAAATTTTTGAATTTTTGGAATAATTTTTGATTTTTTTTTTTATTACTTATTTATTTGATTATTTCTAATTCATCATATAAAATCAATATTTGATATCATTATAACATCTGTATGATTGTAATTTATGATAACAATTTGGAAAATAATTTCGTTCGTAATTTTTTTTTTTGATTTATATAAAATATTTTATGTATTACGGGATTTATATTCATCGAATGATTAGCCATCATTTATATCATGATATTTTTATTCTATGTATAAAAATAAATTATGATTTTTCTTTTCTTTTATTATGATATTTTATTTAAAAAGCAATAAAAATTTAACCAAACATTTTTCTAGCTATATAATGAATTAATTACAATTTTGAATTGAAAATTTCATTCTTTTCGATAATAATTTCCAATTTATTTTGAATTATCCATTAATCATAGAGCCTAGATAATAATGTTAATTATATATTATAATTATTATTATTTTTAATTCAATAAAATAATTCAATATTACTATCATCTTGAAAAAGTTTTTATCATCAATTTAGTTATGATAAAATAATGATTAACTTTTCCTAAATTAGAAATAATGAAGAATTAGCAATAATTCGATTAGTTTATTCATTATCCTAACATCTCAGAAAATTAAATAATTTATTGATGAAAAATTAAGAAAACATTGTTCTAATCATAAAGTCATTCTCTTAATCAATGATAATTATTTGATTTGATTATTTATTATGACATATTTATTATTTAATTACAAATACATTATTTTGTTTCAAACAATTGCGCAATGTTAAAAAGTGAAAAATTCTTGGGAAATTGAAACTATTCAAAAATTTTCATTTATTAGAAATTACTAAATTTTAAATTGATTTTTTTAATATTTTCGACAATTTAAATTCGTTATTTTCGTTTCAGCAATTTGTTGTAACCTTGGAATTTCTTCTTTTTATTACTACTCCTCCTTCTTGCTTTGCCCTCCTCTTTCTTTTTTTTTTCATCTAAAAATAAAAAAACTTGCCCACATCACAAAATTTACAACTTCCTTTATTCCTCTTCCTCCTCCTCTCCATCCTCCTTTATCCTGCTCCTCTTCCTCATCCACCTTCTCCTCTTCCTCCTCAGTTGCCATCTCACAAAATTGATATATTCCTTCTTCCTCCTCTTTCCTTCTCAATTCCCATGTCACAAAATCATTATTCCTTCCTTCTTTCCTTTCTATTCTTTCCATTACTTCTTCCAATTTCCAATTTTGATCATTTTTTTTTTTGCGAATTAATGTATTTTTTCCATTTGAAAAAATCGATTAGAATTTGTAAGCTTTATATTTCGAGAAGATTTTTGTATACTTTATGACCACAATTAATCTTATTTTTAAAATTTTCTAGATTATCTCTACGCGAGTTTAAATGAGTTGAAAATCAAGTAAACAATTGAAAACAAAAAGCAAAATTTCTAATTCAACTTCTCTACAATTTGGAAAAAAATTAACTAAAAAAAAAAAAAAAATGATTGTAAATTACATGAAATTCAAATATGCAATAATTTAATTGTTCTTATAAAATCTAATTTGAATATTTTTTATTAAAATATGAGAATGAAATCTTGAAGCTTTGTTAAAATGGCCAAAAGAATAAATTTTAATTAAGCCAAAAGAAAATATCCATGACTATTTATTGGCCAAGTAAAAATTATCGATTGATAGATTAATCAATTAATCAACGGAAGAATTAAAAGTATTCCAATTTTTTTTTCACTAACTAATTCTAATTAATATTTTTTTTAATATACAATTACGTCATCATTCTGCATGCATTAATCTGATTTGAAGCTAATTAATTTCCGTAAAAATTTGTCGTCATTTAACATATTCTGTTAATTATTTATCTGTATTTTCCAATTTCGCTCATCTAATGCAAAAATAAAAAATTGAATTTTTAAAACTTTAAACTTTTTTTTTTGAATTTATTTGATATATTGTTTAAAAAATTTTAAAAATTGATAACCCTGTGCTTACAAAACTTGAGCAGGTGTGAAAAATGGATAAGTAAGGCTATATTTTAGTTTTTTAATATAAATTTAATAAATGATAAAATGATCATATATTTAGAAAGTCTTGTATTCGATATTTGAAGAAATGTTCATGCTAGAAGGATAATTAGCTATTCTGACAAAATTTTTTAAAACTTTCAAATAAATCTTATCCCAGTTAGAAATGAAATGAAAAATTTATCGGAAGATAAAAATGTTAAATTGCAACAAATGATCGAAAATACGAAAAAAAAAAATGAATACAAATATATATATTTAATTTTTTTTTTTGTCACAATTACTTGAATTTATTCTGTTCGTATTATTATTGTTTTAAATTATATGAGTAATACTAATAATAATGCAAAATTATTATTGTCGTTGCATATTTTTAAGATTAATTATTTCAATTTGTAAACAATTAAAAGATCAAGACAACAATCATGGTGGAAATGCAACAGATTATCGAACTTGTCCTAGCAATCTTTTTGCCGGTAAATTTAGTTATTAATAAAGTTTTAACTATTAAAATTACAAAATTACGAAATCTAATTATTATTACAAAAAAAAGTACAAAATTTAACTATTATTTCATTTATCATATAATTAATGTTACATGATAAATGAAATAATGATTAAATGCTCAGAAATGAAAATAAAATTAGGAATGGATACAAAAAAAAAAAAAAAAAAAAAAAAAAAAAAAAAAAAAAAGGTTAGATAATTTGGCCAATTGTTAGAAAGACTTTCAATTAATTTCATTTGTCATGTAGAAAACTGGAAATGAAAATTTTAAAAAAAAAAAGAAACTTTTTTTCCAAAATTGAGCAGCATATATGAATAATCAAATTTTATTATTTTAAATAATTTATCTTAATTTCATCATATAGATTGATATGATATTTCAACATTAATACAGATCAATGATTGATAATGATAATGATAATGATAATGGTTGATATTTCAGCCATTGGCAATTTTCATCCATAGCAGCGATTGTAATATCCATGTGGTAGTAAATATCGTCCTATGTTTCTTTTTCTGGTTACCAGCTGTACTTCATGCTCTTTGGTACTGTTTCTTCCGAGGATAAATAACAATAACAACAACAACAACGATGGCGACAACGATGACAAACAATGTGACATCATTTTGCAAGCTAAATATAAACTAATCTTTGATTTTTCCCCCGCTTTTCCCGACTTCTGGAAGTATTCTTTTCATTTTTCGCTCGTATTCTGAGAAAATTCTTTTCGCTCGCAAAATTCTGGAAGTATTCTTTTCTTCAAATGAAAACAAATTTATGTTGTTTCAATAATTTGCTTCATTATATATTGTACAATTCTTTCATTAATAAGAGACAAAATTTGTTAGAAAAGTTTTTAAATTCAGAAAAAAATTTAAAATAAAACAATTTTATTTTATTTTATTTTATTTTTCTTATTTTGTCAAATTCCATATGAAAAATTGAAAAATTCTTCGACTTTCTATCAATCTCAGAAAATGTTGTAATATTTCTTTTTTTCTTTCTCTTCATTTTCATTTCCTTCTCTTTTTTTTTTTTTTGAACATTTTAGTACTTATCAGTAATATTTCTCATCTGCTATATTATGCCATTCTCAATTTTTCGACTCAAATGGAAATGATTTAAAAGAAGGCAACGAAAATGAAATATATAATTACAATGAATGATAAATTAAATTACAAATTACTATATTTAGAGAACTTTTTCAATACCTATAATGTATTTAATTCTGATTAATCATTATTTGATTAATTGATTACATGTTAAATGTTGGTCAGAATAGTTTCTTCAACAGGATATGGGCAAAATTATTGTTGATTTATGGCATAGCAAATTTCAAAAAGTATATTCATTAATTAATGATGGATCGAATTTTTAATTGAAATGATTATTATACTTCCGATGATTATTTCTTGCTAAAATTTTGGTATAAAGAATGAAAAGATTTATCATTGCAATTATCTGTTTTAATTTATTTTTAACATTTCAAGTTTTCTTTTTTTCTTTTTTGCCAGAATACGGAAAAAGGAAAAAGAATTGATAAACGATTGATAATCGATTGATAATTTGAATTGATAATCAAATAAGCTTGCAAAGTTTATGAAACATTGCCTTATTAAAATTTTTATTTACTCTTCAAATATATCATATATATGCATATATATCTGTCAAAATTTGATGTATGAAATAGATATTATTACATCAAATTGTTTTTTTTTTTGCATATTTTATTATTGTATTAATCGAGTTTTTTTTTTTTTTTTTTTTTTAATGTTTAGAAATTTTTCCATTTTTTAATTGATATGTTTTTCTTCTTTTTCCTAGTGTAAAACTTTTCTCTTCCACTTTTTTTTTTCTTTTTGAAATAAACAATATAAAAAAAAATGCCACACACATAATAAAAAAAAAAAGAAAAAAAAAATCGAAATCCATTTTTTCATCTTTTTTACTTGTAAAAAAGAGTAAAAATTGCGAAATTATTGAAGATTAATAGAATTAAATAACAATTTTCCTATCATTTTAATAGTTTGTTCAAATTTATGATGCAATTAATTAATTGCTAGAGAAAATGTAAGTTTCGAGGAGGATGATGAAGCTATTACTTAGGCCATCTTTCTTGTGGAAAAAAAAAAGAAAAAGTTCTACGAATCAATACATTTGTCGATACTTTGATTACAAAAGCATTTTTTTTTCCTTCCACAAAAAATGTTCAAATAACAAAAAAAAACCGAAAAAAAAAAGAAAAAAGAAAAATTATATATCATAAAAATCAAAGGCAAAAAACTACGACCATCATAAACAAAACTAACTTTATCATAAATTAAAAAAAAAATTTTTTTTTTTCGATATGCTTTCATAAATGAAATACAAATATGTTAGTTGATATTTCTCATTTATTTTCACAGCCAAATATTTCTATTAATGATTTGAATTAAGTAAATAAACAAATTAATTAACGGAAAAGATTAAAGCAAACTGAATGATTAGAGTGAATGAAGCTAAAATGATTTTATCAAAAAATAAGCATTACTTAAAGAATTAAATTATCAATGATAAATAGTATTAATGGAATGATCAGATATTATTCGTGATAATTTAACTTGTTAGATTATATTACACTGAAAGTAATTAGCCATTTTATAATACTAAACTTTTTCCTTATTAAATATTAAAGTATTCTTGATTTGATCCTCTCTTTCTATCATTTTATTTTTCACAATTTGACAAATTTTCGAATGCTCGTAAATTAATCTCTTATCCATTTTATTATTTTCATTTTCTTTTACTATTTTTCATCAAAAAAAAAAGAAAATGAAATGCTAGGAGTTATGTAATGATTTGATTTGATTTGATTTGAAATGTGCTGTATGCAATATCTAGTTATTACGATGAAATTTTGAAAAAGTTCATTAAAATTGATGCAGTGCATCGATTAACGAAATAATGAAATGATTTAAATCAAATTATCGATCAATTTCCATATTTTATTGTTGCATTGCTATCAATATATCATCTCGTAATTTTATAATCTTACTTAGTTAAACAAAATAATTCATTGTAAACATTTATTCATCTTACTATTACTACAACTTGTACATATATCTTTAATTAAATTATTCAACTTTTTCATTATTTCATCCTCTGAGCAATCTTTTCTTCGCTCCATGGTGAATATCTAAATAATCTATAGCTAATTAATCATGTTTGGAAAGAATTAACAAAACTTCAAAGCCAGTAAATGTAATATTGTTATTTTAAATTCTTAATAATTAATTTTCAATAATAACCAAAGAAAGACGAACAATTGGAGGAATATTTACAAAAAAAGAAAAAAAAGTTGTTTTTTTGAATTTCATCCATGATATGCTTAAGATTTGGAAACAGGTACAGGATATGTTGCAAAGAGAAGTTGAATTCATCTTAGGCAATATGGAAACGCTAGATCTTAGTTTTTTTCTTTTTTTTTTTTTCACGCTCTTTGTGAACTTATCACTTCAATGAATAAAAAATTTAAAAAAAACTTTGAAACGCAATGATTATTTTAGAAAAATAATTTTGATTCTTTCGATAATGATTATTATCGTTATATGTGCGAAATATTTTAGAGATTTGGAACCTAAGATATATCTTTCTTTTTTTTTTTTTTTTTATTACTATGTATAGAAGTTCTATTTTAAAATTAAAATTTACACATTTTTAATCTGATTAATTAAATTAAATACACATTTTTAGCAAAATATCGTAAAAGATACAATGCAATTGGTTTATGAACTTAGATATTTTTTATAACAATTTGTAATTGAAATAAGTATGATCATATCATTATACTTTAATATATGCTAACCAAATATTGTAGTATTTTTTCAGAAATTTAAATAAACTACTAAGCCTTTGCTTTGTTCATTTCTAACTAATAATTAATTTAATAATCAATAAATACTATTTGGTACAATTTTTTTTCATAAATATTATTTTGGTACAAACAATTTTTATGATCTTCTAATTGAAATCTTACTGATCATATCTATTATGTAAATATCAAAATGTACAGAAAATTGATTAATATGAAATGAATTATAATACCATTTCTTTTAAATTATATAATTTTAATTCAAGCATTGAACATTGTTAACAGTATAAATTATTAATCAGTTTAAAACCAATCATTAAATTAATCAACTGCAAATTTTTTGTACAAATAAATTTTTGTCTTATTCATCGGCATTTTATTCACCATCATCATCATTATCAGTATTATTTCAATGCTCCGATTCTTGCTCATTTTCATTTTCATCACTTGAGGAAGATTCTGAAATTGTCGCTTAGTTTAGAATCTTGGAGAAGAATCTGAAATTATTGCTTAGTCAACAATTTAGCTGAATTATTTAAATGCTAAATAACAGCAGTAAAAAGGGAAGCGAAAACAGAAGGTCCAATAATATGTTATTATTTCAATTTATTTTTTTCCACTCAATTATTTATTTTTTCTTTTTCTTCTCTCATTTTCTCTTTCTTCTGCGAAACTTTTTATTAGCATATTATAGGCTTTATATGAGTATGAAATATTCTTACTGAGATAAAAGATCAAAAGATCATTTCAATTCACTTCATCATTAAAGCATAAAAATATGAAAGAAACAAATTGACCAAATCGCATTACAAATCGCCGTTTACGCATTGCATTAATCAGTAAATTCTCGATATGAATTCTTTTCTGCTCTTCCAATTTTGTTTCTTTTTTACTTAGATTATCTTCATTCTATGAATGCATAACATAAAATGAAAAAAATTCCGAAATGATTAACAAAAAAAAAAAAAAATAATATATAGGCAATAATTAAATTGAAGAAAAACAACTCATTCATAGATTCATTTTTTTTTTTATTAAATATTATCGAATTTTCGATTTCTTTTTTTGCGAAGAAAAAAAAAATGTAAAGATGAAATAAATTTACTGAAATGATTAATTTCTCGAATGTTTTATCATAGAGCATTTTAGTGCATTGTTTATGCTCATTTGGTATTACATGACGCAAATGAATTCTGCTATGAATTTCCTAGAAATAACAATTAATTTTATTCGAATTTATTTAAAGCTTTTTTTTTTTTGTAATTATGTTTGATTTATTTAAAATTTTTATTGTTTTTTATTTTAAAGTAATAATTTTAAATGAAATAAATTTCTACTATGCATAAATTTCCTGCTGAAATATCGGAGTCTTATTACATGAGATCATGTATTAAATATAAAAAATAGGCTAATATTAGTAGAACAGAAATCCTTTTCTTAATATGAAATGATATATTTTCTTGGAAAAGGCATATTTCCAAGTTATGCCATAAATTCATTAATGGCATTATTTTATAATAATTCTATTATAACATTTAATCAATTGTACTGAGTTTTTTAAGGAATTATGAAAGTGAAAAAATTTAATTTAAATCATCATTCGTGATTTAGCTAAATAAAGAGCAAACAAATAACTTGTATAAAACGATAAGATAACAATTTGTTTCCCAATCATTTTAAGTATCAAATTATCATTACTTTTTTTCATGTTGTTAATTGATATTTTATATTTACAGTAAGTAATTTGTTGTTCTGATACTGATCAGTATAACGGTCAATACATGAAGAATATGATAAATTGTTCATTGGATCATTTTGTTGTATTTGTATGTCTGATATTGCTGTTTTATTGACCTAAAATACTGTCTGATGTTGCTGCTTTATTGACCTGAAATACTAACTGAAATCGTAGGATTATTTCGGGAAGAAAATATTACTGGATATTATCAAAATATCATAGTATTTTTGAAGGACTATAAATTCTAACCATATATTATTGAAAATTTTTTTTTCTTTTCTGTCTTTCACAACACAAATTTTTCAATGATGAAATTACATTAATTACAATCGATGATAAGTATACGATTTTAATATTAATCAATAATCAAATTTTTAACAACAATTAAAATAGCAATATTATCTCTTTCTTTTGTTTCTAATTTTCAAAAATTTTTCTACTAATATTCGACAAAAATTGAATTTTTAGTAAAGAACATGAAATTTATTGAACCTTCTGCATATCAAAAACCACCCTTTCTTATTGTGATAAATAAATAAAATAGTTATTAAACTGTTCTTCATGTATTCAAGTATCAAACATTTTAATTTACACAAAGTTTTGTAAGTTTATATATGTATAGATATATTTGCATATTTCGAAATTATCGTTCATTTTGTTTTTAATGAAATTTAATTTGCTGATATCTTTGGAAATAGATATAATGCTAAGAAGTTTAGCTAAAATTTTAAATCATTAATGTATTTAAAAGAATTCTAGGTCATTTTTTTTTTGGCAAAATAATTGAGTATATTATCGCTCATGATTCATTTTTTGACATTAATTTCAAGCATTTAATAAAATATCAAGTATAAAATTTCTCGCGATTGAATTTAATTAGTTGAAAATAAATAAACAATATCTGTTGCAGAAGAAATCATAAGATAATAACAAAAGAATAAAAGAAATGAGAGGAAGATGAGGGAATTACTAAACTTTTGTGATTATTTGTTCTTTGACAGAATTACTTATTTTAGGTTGTTTTTAAATTTTATCGTGAAAAGTTCAATTTTATCATTGAAAGTTCAATTTATTTTTTCACACCTGAATTGCTTATAAATAAATTTTGTTGAATTACAGTACAGAATGGATTATATTCAATAATCAATGATTAATTTCAGGAGATTGTAAAATTTTTTAAATCAAATATTGATTTGTAAAAATGTGTTGTTCACCTTTATTTGCTATCCTATTCAATGCATTATTTAGTTGTGTCGTTGAATGAATCAGGTCATTGAACGATCTTTTTTTTTCGTGACCTCTTTTTTATAACGAAAATTTTTTCTAAAATGAAAAATTCTTAGTACTTAATTTGTCGAAAAATTCTCAATTCATCAAATACCTCTGGAAATGAAGCAATCGTCTGTTTTACTCATCAAAGAATCTTCAACAGAACAATCATTGAGTGCCAAATTATCGTTTGCTTCAGCAATTATTTCATTAACATGCATCATTGCTATGATTATTGTATTACCAATTCTTTGCTTAAAGTTGGATTATGCATCCGATCGACTTAAGGAACGAATGAATAATTTTGATGTAACTTTTATTTATCATTTATTAATTACTATTAACAATTAACAATTATTTTGATTTTAATTCAATTCCAGAATTATACTGAAATTTCTAGAACAAATTTTTTATTCTAAATTTTACTATCTAGTTTCAAATCTAATCATATCTAAATCTTATTATTTCATAGACTAGATTTTTTGATAATTTAATCGACACTAAATTTATTACGATTCATTAAGTATATTCGATAATTTAGCCTGAATTCATTAAATATTTGAGCAAGCTTATTTACTTTTTTCGCAAAGATGCTAAGAGATATTAATTGCTGTTAAATTAACATAAAACATTGACATAGAATGATAAAAGTAATTCTTATCAGTGATATTGTCATTAGCTAAAATAATATTGCGCATTATGCAATATTATTTCGAAATACGAAAAATTTTCATACTTTATTCTTTTCTGATAATATTTGGAAAGTTTTGATTCAAATGATAATGCAACTCAAACTTTTCGTCGCTCTTTTTAATATGCTTTAAATTTATTTATTATTAAATCTCGAGATTATAATACATGCCCACAATTCTTCATGCATACTAGCATCTCAGTATGATCAAAAATATTTGAATATTTGGATAGGATTAGGTTTTATTTGATATAATGTCAACAAATGAATTTCTTCAGTCAACTTCGAAAAGTTTGTGGCATGATATTATTTTGATCAGAAGTAATGGACGAATTAAACGTCAAGGTTTGTTCATTCTCATCTCATTTTCTTTATAGTCTTTAAAATTATTTAAAAATTTAAATTTGAATAAATACTCTATCATTATAAAGAATTATTGTTATCAGTAATTTCATACATGATACCGTATATCTCATAGATCTTTTATATATTATGGGAAAGAGAAGGAAAATCTGAAATTGAGAATTTATTTATTCTGCTTTGTATGTATTATTGAAGCTGAATACAGGATGAATAGTTTTTAGGTTACGGTGAAACATCAATGATCAATCCTGGAGAAGTCGAAGGGCAATGTAGCAGCTGCATAGAACTACGGTGTCCACCAGGTGCACCAGGTCCACCGGGAATGAATGGGGAAGATGGTGCAAATGGTGAACCTGGGAGACCCGGAAAACCTGGATTAGATGGGTTGGATATTCCGCTGGAACCGGAACCTAGTTCACCCTGGTATATATTTCGTATCCAATTTTTTTTTTTTTTTTTTTTTTTCATAATTTTATCATCTCAGTATGATCAAAAATTTTCACAAGAAAAGAAAAAACAAAACAAAGACTATTATGCTATTATGCTGAAATAAATGCTACAACTAGTAATGGAAAGAATTTTCAGCGTCATTTGTCCAGCAGGACCACCAGGAAATAGGGGACAACAAGGAGAACCAGGAAGACCTGGAATACCGGGTGATCCTGGTCATCATGGCATGCCTGGAAGACCAGGCAAAGGAGGTAGAGTAGGCGATCCTGGACCACCTGGACCTCCTGGTGAAGAGGGTGAGCCTGGTATTAAGGTATATCTTATTCTGTTATGAAAAGAATATGATTTAGTCATAACAAATGATTAAATTAATGATTGAAATGAATAAAGATTGAGACTTTTCAAATAAAAATTTTTCATATTACTAAGGCATAAAAGACTATAATGAAATTATAATAAATATATTGATAAGAATAGAATAAAAATCGGATAAAAATGCAAATAACAAGAAGTTGTGATGAAAATTTTTCGGTAGGAAAGAATAGTTGTGCATATAAATAAAAATTAAAAATATATTTGAAAATAAAATAAATTCTCACAGAAATTAAATAATATAATTTATGGTAAGCCATACAGAATAGCATAATGTGTACTTATAAATATAGTAATATAATGTATGAATATAATAATATAAATATAAAATAAATTTATGAATTAAAAAATCAAATAAATTTATCATTAGTTTTGCTATAACATTGATTTCCCAGACATTTATAGGGTCCACCTGGTGATGATGCAATCGGTGGAACAGGAATCAAAGGTCCACCAGGACCTCAAGGGCCTCGTGGACCTAAAGGTCCACCAGGAGCAAATGGAATGCCATCTAGCAATTTTGGACCTCCAGGATCTCCTGGTGAAATGGTATGCCTGGCTTATTTTATTGGTTTTTCTAAATTTCACAACTGCATTGCAATCACAGAATATACAATTCAAACCATCCTTTAGTACCGAATAAGCCATTCTTGATTTGAGAATTATGACTTAATTTAAGTAAAAAAAAAAAAAAGAGCGTTCAAAAGCATATTTTTTGAAGACATTGACATATTTCTTGATGATTCAGTAATTCTTATACTTAATTTCTAGGGACCAACCGGACCACCGGGTAAAAGAGGTGAACCAGGTCCAAGTGGACCAATTGGAGCACCTGGAGAACGCGGTGAACCCGGTGGTCATTGCAAATCATCATGTGGAATTCAAGAAATTGTAGCACCATCTATTGTTGAATTGGATATTCGTGATCGGAAAGGAGATGCAATGAATAATTGGAAAATAGCCGAAAAAAGAGCTGAATATAAGCAATAGAAATTATATATTTGTAATGCTTTGTTTCTTAAAATAATATCAATGCTACAAAGTAGAAAATCTAAAACTCTCTTTATAAATTATCCAAAAAAACTAACTTTTCTTTTCTATATCCTAAAAATATCCGATTGGTTATTCTCCAGTATCTATTGTATGAAATCTTTATTAGAATAGAATCATGAATTTATTGTTTATCGAAGATGCATAAACTATTTCGACAAATCGTTACAAAAGTTTTGACAATTTTTTCTACGAAACTTTTTTATTAAATGGAAGATGAAATGAACTGAAATGGAATGAATGATTGCTCCGTTTTTTTTTTTTTTTTTTTCTAAATGATATGAACGTTATGAAGAAAGGAACAAACTTTATAAAACGGAATTTGCATTAGCAAAATTTGCTTACCATATGTTTGAAACTTCTACACTGATTAATAATAGGCAATATATTGGATGAAATAAAGATAAGCTTAGGAAAGGAAGAAATAGTAAAAATATTATCTTTTGGAACATTATTGATCAGAAAAAAAAAAGAAAAGACCAGAAAATATGCCAAAAAAAAAAAAAAAAAAAGTGATGATTCAAGCAAAAATTCAGTATCAGTCTTTTTTAGACTTTAAAAAAAAAAAAAAAATTTCTTTTTTTAAAATAAAAAATTATGTAATGAGTAAGGAAAATTCACTCTACGCGGATATAATATTTACAAAGTATTCATCAATTTATAGGGCTGACTATTTCGCATCACTTGATACATGATCGTTTCTTTGTTAAAGCGAACAAGAAATAGTTAGATTTGCAATTTGCGTATTTACGAGCCATTTCAAAAATTCTGAGAAATTATTGGACAAATCGGTATAATACTGCTATATTTCAGTCCATAAAGGTTGACTAAACGAATTTATTGAATCTTTCGAAATCAAAATATTCGGTTTCTGCATCTTTGCTTTGGTTATTATTTTTAAAAGTCTAAGATTATGATATTATTCCTCAAAAATTTACGATGTGAGCTTTTCATTTTTTTTTTTTATATTTAATAATGATTTTGTACAAAAATAACAATTAAACGAATATATACAATAAATAAAATTTGCACATCATTTTGAAATTTGAAAATTTATCGTCTCAAATGATTCAGGAACTTCATAATCATTAAATGATTTAAGGAGATTGAGTCCTAACATTTCCAGCTTTAATCGTTTGCCGTTTGTCATTTTGCTTTACCTCCTAATCTTCTGAATGCTCTGATTCCACATCTTCACCATCAGAATCATCATCATCCTCACTTGCACTTTCATCTGACGGACGTGATACTGGAGCGAAAAATTGGGCGCCAAATCGTCCAAGCTTAAAAATAAACATTTATTGTCATGTATACTTTCTTATTTCATATTTTTAATCATCTTTAGCCGCATAATTATTGATTATAAGTTTTCACGTGGTGGATCCACCTAATCTATATGAATAGAAATGTAAATGTTCATTTGTTCAACATCTTAAATAACTCCGAAAATTTTTAAATACGCGCCTTAACTTTATAAAAAAACACGTACCCTATTCGAATGAAACGCTGCATGAAAATTTCAAATCAACTGGTAGGAACTTGAAACATTCTGTGACAAATAACAACGAACATTTACATTTTTATTTATATAGATTCAAATATCATTGATACTAATATTTATTTGAAGTAATTCTAGTTCTTCTGATCAGATAGAACTGAAATAATTTCATTTTTTTTCTTTTTTGATGAAATGAATTGATTCAGTGAGATATCCTCGTGATATGATATCCAACGAATCAACAGGATCACATGAAAAATGATCGGCTGGAAAGTTGAATAAATTTCATATTCCAAAATTTTATATTATATACCCTAAATGTAGCACCAGTTTGTTTTTCTTTTTCTTCTTTCATTTCATCTTTGCTTATCACCTTTGAAATTACTTCTGCTGCTTTCTCTATCTTCTTCGTTATTCCCGTTATAACTTTAAATAATAGTATAATAACAATAAAACTTTATATATATATGAAATTTCAAGTATAATATCTTACTAATAATCATTACATTATTATTTATTACTAATTAAGCGAATTAATTAAATACTCCATATAAAAAATGGAAATTTAATAAAATTAAAGATGAAAAATTTATTAACAAACCATCCACTTTTTTCTTTCCGTTTTTTATTTTCATTTTCTTTTCTTCTTCTATTTCCATTTCATCAGTTCCTAATTAAACTCTTAGTTTCCAATTAAAGTAGAGTCAAAATTACATAAAAATGATATTTTTTTTTTTTTTTAAATTTTTAGGTGATAAATGATCCGGGCTAAGACATATATCTAATGAAAATAATTTTGTTTATTTTATCTTTCGGTGTCAAAAGGAATAGCAATTATAGGAAAGATTTATGCGATCTACTAATTTAATAGTGGCCAAAAAAAAAAAAAAAAAAAGAAACAAAGACAAATCTTTGTCCATTTGCGACCAATAAATTATTTGAAGAAAACAATATTTCCTTATAAATAAGACATTAACGAAACATCAATGGTAAAATCTTTACATATTATAAAATCTCTATATTTATTAAAGAAAAAAACTAACTTTCTGATTTTGTCCTTTCTCTTTGCAATTCTTTTTCCGTTACTTTTTCCTTTGATTTCTTTTCTTTTTCTTTCTTGGCTTTTCTTTCTTCTATTATTTAACAACATTTTTATATTTTTTTAAAAACATTTTTTCTTTTTAAAAAGTGAGTTAGGAATTAAATAGAAATTAAGTAGAAAAAAAAAAAAAAAGAATTATGCAGTTAGTTCCAATTCTATCTGGACTATATTTTTTTAAGAAAAAAATTAACTTTCTGATTTCGTTGTTTCTCGTTCCGATTCTTTTTCTGCTACTTTTTCCTTTGATTTTTTTTCTTTTTCTCTCTTGGCTTTTTGCTCTTCTATTATTCAACAACACTTTTATAATTAAAAAATATATATATTTTAAATTGAATTAGGACTTAAATAGAAATAAATTATACAGTTCCAATTTTGTCAGACTATGTTCATGTTATTTAAAAAAAAAAAAATTAACTTTCTGGTTTTTTCGTTTCTCGTTCCGATTCTTTTTCCTTTGGTTTTTTTTCCTTTTCTTTCTTGGCTTTTTTCTCTTCTATTATTCAACAACATTTTTATATTTTTTTAAAAACATTTTTTCTGTTTAAAAAGTGAGTCAGGAATTAAATAGAAAAAAAAAAAGAATTATACAGTTAGTTTCAATTCTATCTGGACCATATTTTTTTTTTTTTAAAAAAATTAACTTTCTGATTTTGTCGTTTCTTGTTCCGATTCTTTTTCCTCCAATTTTTCCTTTGATTTTTTTTCTTCTTTCTTGGCTTTTTTCTCTTCTATTATTCAACAACACTTTTATATTTTTTAAAAAATATTTTTTCTTTTTAAAAAGTAAGTTAGATAGAAATTAAATGAAAAAAAAAAAGAATTGTGCAGTTAATTCCATTTCTCTCTGGACTATATTCATTTTTTCTTTTTTTTTTAAAAATTAACCTTCTGGTTTTTTTGTTTCTCGTTCCGATTCTTTTTCCTCTAATTTTTCCTTTGATTTTTTTTCTTTTTAAAAGTGATTAGAAATTAAATAGAAAAACAAAAAAGAATTATACAGTTAGTTCCAATTCTATCTCACTGTGTTTATTTTATCAAAAAAAAAGAATTAACTTTTTGATTTTTTCGTTTCTCGTTCCGATTTTTTTTCATTTTCTTTTTCCTTTGATTTTTTTTCCTCTTCTTTCTTCATGGCTTTTTTATCTTCTATTATTCAACAACATTTTCATATCTTTTAAAAAATAGAAATAAATTATGCAGTTAATTCCAACTTTGTCAACTATATTTATTTTATTAAAAAAAAAATTAACTTTTTGATTCTCTCGTTCTTCTTTCCGATTCTTTTTCCTTTGATTCTTTTTCTTCTTCCTTCTTGGCTTCTTTCTCTTCTATTATTCAACAGCACTTTTATATTTTTAAAAAAAATATTTTTTCTTTTTAAAAAGTGAATTACGAATTAAGCAGAAATGAATTCTATAGTTAGTTCCAATTTTGTCTTTATATTTATTATATTATGGAGATGGCTTTATTTATTTTAAAATACTTTTTTAATTAAATTAATATTTTTTAAAAATTAAATTATATCAACTTTTTAATTCTGTTGTTTCTGTCGCTTTTTGCTTAGATTTCTTTTCTTTTTTTTCCTTCGAAATTTTTTCTTTTCCTTTCTTCTTCGCCTTTTTCTGTCCTATTCGTTAACAATAATTGCAAAAATGAGTTAAAAATTAAATAGAAACTCGAATTTTACCTCATATATCTTTAATTATAAAGTCCAGCTTTATCTGGTTTTCTCATTCGAAAGAATTCAACCAGCCATTTCAAATTTATTTTAGATTTATCAACAATTATTAGTTATCACTTCAAAGTTTTACCATTTCCTTAGTTTGTCACCAGTAGGTCAGATTCAGCTATTCCTGGCTTATCATTTAACAAGCTTATTTCAACTTATCTAAGCAAATTATGATACTTGAATTCTTGAATTTATCTTAAGCAAAGCATCATTAATTGTTTTTTCCATATCATAATTTCATGTTTAAGTAATTCATGACAATATTTGATTCCATGATTAATTTGATTAATTAAAAAAACATTTTTTTATAAATTGATTCATTTTATGTATTCTTTATCTTACTTTTTTTTGATGGCCTTTTTTCAATTCTTTCTTTACGTTTTTTTCCAGTAAATTTCTTCTTTCCGGTAAATTTCTTCTTTCCTTTGATCAAACCTTTCTTCTTTTTCAATACTTTTCGTTTAACAACTTTATTATGTCCAAATCTCATTCGCCTTTTCTTACCAAATTTTTTCATTCTACCAGCAACAGGCTTCATTTTTTATTTCTTTATTTTTTTCCAGTTCCGTTTAATAATTCGAAAAAGAAATAAACAACGATTCTAAATAAAACAATCGTTATCGTTATCGATCGAAATCCGCTTCCTTTGATGAAAAATAGCAACCGCTCAAGTAACGAACATTCCAATAAATAAATAGAATTTACTTAAACATGCTACATTTATATTTAACAATTTTGTTAAAGTTAAAAATTTCTCAAATTTATTAAAAAATCTATAAGTTCTGGAAAAAATGAAAAAATAGAATGAAATATATATAGTATGATGATAAAAGATAACACGAATTATCATGAAAAAGTTTTGTGGAAGGTTTTTTGTTAGAGATCGGAACTTGATTTAGAACAATTTATTGTGAATGAAGTTTTTGTTATGACAAATTTTATTCGCCGGAACTATGTTACACAATAAATTGATGAATATCGATAATACAACCGACAATTTGGATTTCTTTTTTGATATTAGGGAAGTTATCTCTATTTTTTTTTTTATTTTGGTTTTAGAATTGATAAAATTTGATGAATTTTGGAAAGCGCCATTTGAGAATACTGACCAGAGCAAAGGATTCTAATCATTTTATAGTGGGAATATTTTAGATCCTTAAAATATTCTAGACATCGCACAGCAGCTCGATTGTGAGAAGGAACATTTACATATATTAAGCGATGAATCATGCAAGAAGTATTTTATAATGAAAATACGCTGATTATCAAAACAATTTTATATCACAAAATCACTTGCCAATATCGAAATATTTATATATTTATATAATACAAAAATATCTTGATTATTTTAATGTATTTCTATTAAAAAATATTTCGGTTGTTCTGACATGGACTATGTAATGCTTTAAGTTTTTATTTTTTACTTTCTGATTTTATGGTTAGGATATCTTTTAAATTCATTTGCAAATATATAAATTAAATTATATTAAAAATATGATATTTTGTGTCATTTCAATGCTTTATTTCAATGTTTGAAGGACGACGATAAATGTTGATCTATTATCACTTATGGCAACTTAAACTAATAGCAATTGAATAAGCAAGAAAAAAAAAGAATTATCAAGCGATAAAGAAGGAAAATTAATGTTATTTAAATGAAACGGATTCCTTCAAACTTGCATTATCCCTAATCGAATCTTTTTAAACCTCAATTTAGATTTTTTCTGATTCGAAATTTCAATTTTCTTATTTTTTTTTTTACCTTTTGCTTTTAAATTTCGGTTTCTCCAGTTCAAATTGCTACTTTGATATTTTCATTCCTTCACATCCAATTAATTCATTTTTATATCTTAATTTTTTTGCTTGTCATTTTTTGTATATTTAACTGATTAAATTAGTTTGCAGGAATATTTGTACATTTAATCTTCCATTTAAATTTAGGACAAAAAATCTACGAAGAAAATGTAAAATTAGATTGCTATGTATTTAATGACTTTAGTTGCCAGTGAATTGTATCCGGCATTCTTTTCCTATGTTGAAACATTAAGTTAATCAGGTAAAAAATTAGAAACATTCATTTTTTTCGGTCCTACTGAATAAAACTAATTGCTGGCTAATTTTTCTTTATTGATTCCCAAAATTTCTGACTATTAATTATGAAGTCTTATTTCTTAAATTTGCTTATTTTTTATTTTTTATCATCATCCGTTCATTTAAAAGATTTCCATCTCTTTTTTTTTTGCAACTTTTCTATAAATCAATAAATTATCTATTTGTTATATTAGGAAATTGGAAAAATTTATTTTAATTATTTCCGAAACAAAAAGAATGAAAACGGATCTAGGTGAGAAAATCCAGATGAGAAATCTAAGTGAGAATGAGTAAATTCTGCCCGCGCACGAATAGAAAATAAAAAATTTATGATAATCAGATTGATATGATTTCCTGAAGCATTCATTTTTCTAACTTCCTCTTTTTAGAAAAACTAATGAAAAATTAAAAATTAAAAAAAAAAGAAAAGTTGAAAATTAATTAACATCACTTTAAAAAATCCCATAGTTTCCTTTTTATACAATTTACGAACTATTATTATCAATTTGAGCAAATATGTTTTTGTTTCAATTGACATTTTCCAATTGAGTAAAGTTTAGTGATGTAATTAAGGATAATTTATATGGTGTTGAATACTTTGTTGTACTTTTAACTTGCCGTTTTTTCTCGTGTTAACTCATTTATTTTCAAATTTGCAGCTTTTATTACACATCAAAATAAATAAGCATCAGAACTATTAGTATGTTTTTATAAAATGGACGTGAAAATAATGATTTGGTATACTGACACTCTTTTATATATCAAATAAACTTCTTTTGGCAAATAATTTATCAATTTTTCAGGCTAAGAAAGATAAAATTTGTTTTGAAATGACAACGTTATTATATATTGTTTTATGGCTAATTACGCCAGTATTCAGCGGTGATACTTATCAGATGATGAATGGCACTAAGGAGATTTCTCTGATCGGAGTGAGTTTGTGCAAGTTAGTCATGTTCTTAATTATTTATCATTCATAAACTCAAGAATATAAGAGTTTTTGATAAATGATTCGATGATGTATCCAAAAATTAAACTCTCCCTTGACCAAAATATTTGAAGATGAAATTACTGGCGAAACAACAGAAGCAAGAATCTAGATCTGGTGACTCTGAAGAATGTATGAATACGGAACCAAAAAAAGTATTGGATTTTAATATTTTTATTCATGAAGAAAATTTGAAGATTACGCAAAGTCTTTAATATAATTATTGATTATGACAGTTTATCGAATGTAACTGCTTTCTTCTTTCATTTCTTATTTATACAAATAAAAATTCAAACGATCTTTGTTCGTCTCCGCAAAACTCCTGAAGTTCTATACCGATTGCTTTCAAATTTTGATAAAACCTTGCATTCGGATAGGCGGATGTTTTTATTATATTAACAACCATACTTTTTTTACGTGTCACGTCCGTGACAGCTAGAAGTAAATGAGAAGGCGAGGTTCATTGACTCCGCCTTCCTTTTTTTCCCTCATTCTCCTTCTTCCTTCCATCTCTCTTTCTCCTTTTCTCGACTTAAAAATATGGTTAGAACAAGGCGTATACAACTATGTAAACATGAATGGATGACGTGGGTAGAATAAGGCTAGAATTAAAAGAAAAAAAAACTGCTGTCAACCAAATTTTTCAACATTTTATCAACATTTATTGTTATTTTTTAGTATTATTCATTATTTATTAATTTATTCCTAAGTCATCTCTTTATAACTTTTAACTACTAGGATCAAGTCGATCACTCTCGCGCGCCAAAAAAGGCGCATCATCATCACGCGCTAACAAAGAGTCCTTTTCTATCATTTTATAGAAGGATGTCAGCGGGAGCGGTTTAATGCTCCAACTCAGGTTTTTATATCGTTTTGTCCTTTTTTACGCCATTAGATCTCTTTTACTGATGTTATTGATTTGTAATTATTTCGTAATAAATAATAATAAATAAAGGTAAATAATGATAATTGATTATGGATAGTAATAAATAATAAGTAAAAATAAATAATAATAAAGAATTAGCCATTCCTTTGTAACCCTTAACTAGGTTCAATGTCGATCATTCTCGCTCGCCAACAAAGGCGCATCATCATCACGCGCTAAGAAAAAGGCGCCCTTTTCTATCATTTAATATGATTAACATAGGGATGTCAACAGGAGCGGTTTAATGTTTCGACTCGGAGCGTTTTCTCCTTTTTTACATTTACAAATTTACCATTAGATTTGTTTTATTGATATTATTGATTTGTAATTGTATCATAATAAATAATAAATAATAGCAACGAGTGTAGAAAAACATGCGCGTATTCGAATGCAATGTTGTGTCTGAATTTCAGAGCAGAAGGTAAAGACTTTCTGATATCTAAGATTTTGAATTAATAAAGATAAGACGCGTATTTACGAACTTCTGAAGATTTAAGATTTTTGAACAAACGAACATTGACATTTTTATTTATATAGATTAGCTGGAGCCAGACACCCGAAGCGTGGCCGGCCCTCACACACTAGCTGTATCGGCCACACGGAGCGTGGCCGGGTCCAGCTAGTAATATAAGATTTTCTTAAAAATATAGAACATTAATCAATCGTTGTCATAGAAAAGAATCATATCTGATTATATCTGATATAAGTCGTTTTACAGAGACGCATATTTTAAAACCGCGCCGTATATTCTTTCAATTAAACGTGTTTTAAGTCAACTAAACAATTTATTTTCAGGCTTTGAACAAATTACATGCGAATCAATGTCCGAGAAATTGGACTTCCATTTTGTCAAACAATATTAATAATGCTTTCGGAAACTGTCTAATTTGTTATTTGGGTACAATGGATACAATTTCAGATATTTATGTTTCCGATGTTAAATTGAAGACGTTCTTCACACTTTTTTTTGTCATAATAATTAATAGGTTTGCATTTTGGTAATCTTTGGAATTTTTTTGTAACTAATATCTTTTAGCATTTTTCATAATAATTAATGCCTTTTCTCTTTTTTTCTACGAGTTTGCTGCAGAACATCGAACAACGATAAACCGAATAAAGTTATTCAGAAATATTATTCATGCATATTATTTATCATGTTTTATTAGTTGTTATGTTATAATAATTTGATTTGATTTCGATTTTATTAAATAAACTAGCTGGACCTGGACACGCTCCGCGTAGCCGATCCAGATAATCTATAAGGGCGGTACGCTTCGTGTGTCTATATAAATAAAAATGTAAGTGTTTTCAAAATCTTAAAGCTCCGAAAGTTCTTAAACACTTACCTTATCTATATCAGTTCGAAATTTTAAGCTTTGAAATTTTGATACAACGCTGCATTCGAATATGCGCATATTTTCATACACGCATTAGTGTAGCTCAATCTACTTAAGTGGTAAAAAAGAAAAGAAAAAGCGCATGTTTCTGTTGTCGGGGAAAAAACTGATATCTTGTAATTTGATTTGTAGTTTGATTGGTTTGGAGTTTGATTTTGCTGTTATGATTCGGCCAGGTCAGCAATAGATGTGAGGAGATGTTTTGTGTTTTGCGTGACAGAGATGAATACTGTCGAGAAAAGTTTTACTGATTGATGAGGAGTGATTCTCATAACAAACAATTATCAGAGAACATCCAGGCAAATTGATAGCTGGGTTATTCTTTCCTTTGTCGCTGATAGAGAAGAAAACTATTCGAGAGAATTGTCAAATTGTTGCTACTGTTGCGTCTCTTTGAACTGTCGCACTGGAATTCTTGGAACTCCGAACTGTTGCTGTTGCCGCGTCGATTTTCGTTGTTTATTTGTGAATTCGAGCGTCTTGATGGTAAACATGTTTGTTGTACCTTTGAGAGATATGTCGCATCGCGCCATTTGACTTTAATATTTCTTGATCAGCGTCGAATACGACTCCACATTCAGCAAGCACGCGATTATAATCGCCTTGCATTCCGGTACAGCTCAGCTGATGATTATAGTTTGAACCGGATGTTCTCATCTGCACTATAACTAAAGTATGTACTTATTACAAGACTTTGAAATTTAATGAAGAAACGAAAATAATATGTTGCGCCACTGGAAAAATTGGACTGCTCCAACTTGAAGAACCGCCAGAGCCATTAAAAACTTTGCTTGCCTGGTACACCGCCGAATCAAAGCGTTTCCTCTGTGAAATTAGAAAATACAACTCGTGCTTTCAAATGACGTTTTTCGGCGCAGAAATCGTAACAACATAATTCATGCCAACTTTCAAAATGAAAGGACAAATTTAAAACCGGCTCCTGCTTCCGCTTGCAAATGGTCATCATAAATTCCTACAAATGTATTTCATCGGTGGTAGCAATGATGAATTAAATGCACGCTGCGAAATTCATACCGACATAGAAAAGTCGTTATTCCCCAATTGCAACAGCTTCTTTATGAGAAAAATAATTTAGCTTGTTTGTTTAAAATGGCAATTAATTTGATGCCATGTGATATTTACAAGATTGTTATTCATGCTGACAAAACGCCTGTCGGAGAACATGTGCTAAGATTCAATGCTCCATCATAGATGAAATGGCAATTGTTATAGTCAGACATCACTTACAACCTAGAGATGTTGTTCTCCACCGAGAAACAATCAGTTGACAAAGATTGCAGAAACTCATCGATGCTACGATGCTCTGTAATATCCAGTCATTTTTTGGGATTGTACCGATGGATATCACTTCAATGTTGAGATAATAAATCCAATCAGTGGCGAAGAAACAAATAAGAAATGCAGGCAATGAACTATTATTCATACTGATTAACGATTCGAGAGAATGAAGACAATTACATTTTAAAATGCTGTCACAATATATCGTAGATATGCATGCAAAAATCGAAACAGAACGTTTGATATTCATCCGTTTGAATCAGATCAAGCTTCGCTCTGAAGAATAAATCCATTTGCGAGATGCAATCAGACACTCTTTTATATACAGACATACTTTTTTTTTACGTTTCACATTCATGTAAGGTAAAAGTGAGGGGATTGTTTGACCACGCCCTGCACCACGCCTTCATGAATGACAGAATTTAATTGACCACTCCTTCATCACGGATTGAATTTATTGGCCATGCCTTCTCTATGGATTCACTGCTCCTACTCTCTACATTGTTGACTTTTACACAGTGCTTCAAGTTCTTCACCGATTAATTTGAAATACAACGCTGCATTTGAATAGGTGAGAGTTTAAACTTTTTCATTTATTTGTTGCTTTGTGAGGAATGTAGTTGCATCTCAGAAATGTCGAGATCATGGTAGAATATAATGAAATATTTCATTCAAACAATCTATGAATTACCTTTATCACTTCTAATATTAGGTCGTGTCTTGGATCGCCTCTGTCGTAAATCCCGTTGTTCATTTTGACACTACGTTTCAAGTTTCTACCGCTGACTTGAAATTTTGATACAACGTTGCACTTAAACAGGGCGTATTTCCAAACAGATATACTTACCTTTTTGTTACATCTCGGTAAGAATAAACATATTTCCTCCAAAACACTTCGATTGACAAATAAACAAAGTGAGATTAATAAGTCGACGTGTTGGAAAGCAAGAAAGAAAGAGATGTTGGGGAATTTTTCTGACTGATTTGTAATTTTGACTGGAGTTCTTGATGTGGTGACTCCACCAGGTCAACTTTAGCCTTTATTTGATTTATCGACATTATAAATTATCTAGTTGTCAAATTGTCGCGTAGTCCCGCGGAAAGTTGTAGAAAAACTATCACTCTCGAAAATTGAACTTTAAACCAAAGAAATGCCCAAGAATGAATCTTCTCCAAAATCCGGATCTTATATATCCTTCCAGGGCTTCTCCTTTCTTGATCTACGATTCGTTGTCGTATAATTAGCCGACTTCGCCTTGTTTCTCTGTTCATCGGAACATTCTGGCGGTGAACATGTTTTGCCGGAAAACTCGAAATAACTTTTCTAAAATAACTTTTTTATCTCAAAATACTTATACTACAAAAAATTATTTGAATCGTTATCTAATTCACATGTAAAATCCTGTATGCTAATCATGTAACATATAAAGATTCACATCCCGTATGTTAATCATGTAACATGGAAGTTTTTCTCTTTTTTTTTCCGCTTAACCAGACTGAGTTACAGCAATGCATCTATATAAAAACATGTGCGTATTCAAATGCAACGTTTATCAAAATTTTAAAACAATGTTTTATCAAAAAAATGAAAATAAATAAGAACTTTCCGATGTCTGAGATTTCGAATTAATAAAGATAAGGCGCGTGTCTAAGAACTTTCGGAGATTTAAGATTTTGAACAAACGAACATTTACATTTTCATTTCTATAGACTAGTTGGATGGCCTCGCTCTGCTTGGCTGGGTACATCTATTTCTGAATATTTTAAGAACCATTATATAATCCGGTCCTCTTTTATGTAATTAAATTTTATAAAAATACAGATTTGTCGAAATTTAACTGCCATATTCATTTGTAGGATATGGTTTGTTCTGCTTTAAAACTGACTAGAATATTGGTCGGATGTGATGAATATTACCAGCATCATTTTCTGCTTTCATCATGTGCTAAATAAACTGATCATAAATTGCGGTTTAATTATAATTTAAATAAAAAGCTTTTCATGAACTGATAAGTCTTTCAGTTGCCAAACTCATTATCACATTATAACTATCTTTTCCAGTCGAATTTTTATCTCAATACTGAACTTTAACATGATAGCTTCAGTCTTGCTTTCCAATCTTTTTCAAGCTCAAATCCAAGTCTTCAAGTTTTTGGTTGCTCGAAATCCTATATCATTTAGAATTTCTTACTAAATACTCGAAGCTTACGGAACTGTGAACATGCGAATTTAAAAAAAAAAAAAGAAAATTCATTACTAAGTTCAATTTTTTCCTTTTTCACTGTATTTGTTCATTTCCTTTGTTTTTAATTTCCTTTAAAATCATCAATTTTATTTTTTCCAGTTCCTATTTACAATAATTCTGCATTCCTTATATTGAATCAAAGTACAGAATGTATGGAAAACATATCGTTTTAATGATTATAATGTGGATCATAATATTATGCATATATAATAATATCTGTGATATTGGGTCGTATTACATAGCATTGCAATACAAAGTGTTATTACACTTATGAACGTCACTGGCGTATACATTTTGTCATAATCCCATATGATGTCGTGAAGTTGTTGATTAGTCGATTGATTACCAGTGGATTTGTTTGACAGTTGAGTTAAACGGAGAACAGAATAGCGGGTTGATTTAGTTGAACCGAACAGCTGGTTAATTAAGTTGAAGCGAATAACAGGTTGATTAAATCGAAGGGATTATCAATGGGCTATTAATGTACGTTGTGTGGACTAACTGATTACCAAAAGGAAATTAATGTACGTTGTGTGGACGAACTGATTACCAAAAAGAAATCAATGTACGTTGTGTGGACGAAAGCGTTATCTCGATTTTATTTTGTTGAAAAAAGTGATCCTGGTTAAATTCAATAAGACTTATATACATTAGCAAGTGGGAGTGGATTCTTATAATTATTCAAGCATTACAGCTGGTTTCCGAATGGGAAAAAGTAAATATGAACAAAAATGCAAATTTAGTACAGTTAGCGGTTGATATCAAAGGAGATTACGGTGTGATAGAAATGCACATATGTGAACATGGATAAATGAAATGCACATATGTGTTCATCGGCAAACATCAAAAAAATGGAAAGTAAATCTAAAGGAATGTAAAATTAGTAGAGTAATTCACTATTACAGAACAATATTTTACTTGTTTGATTAGTTTTACAATTTGTATGAGAAATGTGATTTAGTTATTTATTTTTGAAATTTTGTTGGAGTTTCGCGATATCAAAAATTCGCGACATATGACAGTATAAACTAGAACCAATAAAATGAAAAAAAAAAAGTAAATAGATGATAATTAAAATCATCAAAAATCAGGCAAAATAAAAAGAACAGAATAAAAAAACCTCAAAATATTTTCACAAACACTACAATTACCACAAACTCACCATATCAAATACTTGCCTAGATAAAGAACAGAAATTATTAAACTAATAATAACTTGTATAATCCCAAACCAAAACATTTTGATTTGGGATCATATGAGTTACTATTATTAGTAAATCTATATAAATAAAAATGCAAATGTTCGCTGTTCATTTCCACACAACGTTTTAGGTTTTTCACCGATTGATTTGAAATTTTGATGCAACGTTGCATTCGAATAGGCGCATGTTTAAGAGCTTTCGAAGATATAAGATTTTGAACAAACGAATACTTAAATTTTTATCTATACAGACTAGCTAGACCTTTTTAGAATGAGATATAAAGAAGGCCAAGTGCCACTGTGTAAACATAATTCGACTAAACCATAGATAAATTGACCATACCAAACGTGCAATATACGCCTATACGTTGCACAAGCAATCATTCATCCCAGGGTGAGAACTAATCTACAGTATTGGCAACATGCCAGGTATTTAGATTTTGCTTGATAGGTTAAGTTAGGTGGCCATGATTGTTGACGCTGTATTTTGTTTGCTTAACAGTTATGAATTTGCATCATTATCAGCTTTTGTCAAACTCTGAATTTTGTTGGCACATGATATAGAATATGAATGCTATAATCTTTAAACTGTTCATATTTGTTCTGCAACTTGTTGAATAATTTCTTACTTAGCTTAAATTCTACTCTCGAATCCTTTCCAGGACGATAAACAATGATTGTTTTAAGTAATGTAGCTGCTCCAACAGATGGCATTCGATTGATTCAAGGTCAGGTCACTGCATATATTGAAAGTGAATCTGCTGGTGAAGGTGAACTTACCGTTGCCGAAAGGTATTAAATTGTTTAAACTGTTGTATTATCAATACTGTAATACCTGAATTGCTTAATAGTTGTGTTGTGCATAACTCAGATTAATTTATATAGAGCTTTTTTTTTTCGTTTTCGTATGAAGTAAATCATGAGACTTGTAAAGAGACACATTTTCGAAGTTTAACAGAATTATAACAACAATAAATCAGTCTTTTAGGGTTGAAATGTCATAAAAACTGTTAGTTTGATTGTTTAAATACTAGTCACATTATACAGTATGGGCTATAAAATTTTTGGAATATTTTAGTTCAGTAACATGGATCTCAAATATCAGTGGACAAGGTTTTAGTCTGACTTACCCATCAATAATACTCCATGCTGTTTCACGTGATCCCAACGTATTTCCAGAAGAATGTATTTATGTATTAGCTGATGCAAAAGGATCAGGTATTATTGCCATGTTCACGAAATATTCGTATTAAATCAATAAATTCTCTCGGATATTTTTGCCTGATAACTTTTTTTAAATTTCCCGCCCGAAATTTTTGGATGATAGCATGACATCGTAATCTTTTCTGCAGTGCTGAATAATGTGTACAATATAAATATTCATTAGTCGGATTCTTTGTGAGATCAATTATTCTTTTGGGATTGCAGAGGAAGTTTAATATGAAGAAAAATTTTGAGTACGTTTGAAAGAATAAGTTTATTCTTTAAATATAAACGAAGAATTTAACTTGCTGTTTTGCTATCGATGTTAATAATAACTGTGTTATATTCTTATTCGCAGACATAGGAATACAAAGCACTGAGGAATCTGTGAGCAGTGTACAGAATGTCACTGCAAATGGTATTGATGAGGAAGCGGCGGAGAATGGTTGCGATGATGATAATGATGGTGATGATGATGATGATGATGACAAGGCACATTTAGCTATACGGTTTGCTCCTCAAGATAAAAGTATATGTAAGTTTAAGCGTGCAGTATATTAGACATTTCAGATATATTATTCGCTATTTGTAATTTTTCAGTGCTTGTATTTTTTTCAGTTCAGTGATATTGTCTAATCGCTTAATGATGACTACATTTAAAATTGCAATCTAATAAGATTTTTAAATATAATTTATCGCTAGTCGGATTAGGAAATTAGTATAAAAACATGTTCAGTATGCAACTCAATTATCACATAAAACACGCTGAACTAAATGATTGAATAACTTTCATAGTTGTATAAGCCTTTTAAAAAATGTTTATAATATTTTAGCTTATAATATTCTTAAATAAGTTTTCAAAAATTTCCACTTTTTAAATTGAAAAATGTGGGATTATGAAGCAGACTTGCTTCCGTTGATTATTGTTGATATATTGTTTCTTTAAATTAGAGATTTTAATGAGATCGTTGCTTCTGGTATTGGTATTATGCGTACTGATTCTATGATTTTTGAAGATTTCAGTGCAAAATATTTATCAACAAATGTGCGAGTGCCAAGGACTGAATCCTGACGAAGGAGATGATTTTTCGGATGATTTTACAATGGGTCCAGATGGTGACTTCTTAAATTATATCAGTTTTAGTAGAAAACTAAAAGTTACTTGCAAAGTGATGTAGTGCAATATATTAGTATTAATGATAATAGAGATCTTTGAAAGTTTTTCTGCATTATTTATTTTTTAATTCACAGTCTTATTTTTTTTTTTGGAAAATAAATCAGATGACGAAGAAGATTACGAGGGAGATGGTGGAGAAGGCGATCATCCAAATATATTACATTTTCAAAACATACCATCCGATATGCATAGGCATGAAACCAATGGCGGTACACTTTTTTTTGCATTTCATTTTGACTTTTCTAAAAAATTTTTTAGACGGCATGGAAATTAAAAAATAACAAGAGTCGTAAATGCAGTAAAGAAACTTACTTTGTTTTCAAAAGCGTTTTTGTTGGAATACAAAGTCCTGAAAAGAATTATTTTAATATTGAATTATATAGGTTGCGATTAATTCACCATTAATTTAATTTATTGACAGGTCATGAGCTGCAGGAAAAAAAAAATTATGATTCAGTACAATAGAAACAGAAATCCGTGAGAATTTTGCAGTCTTAAGTAAAGATGATGATGGACCATGAAATATAAAAATATGCTAATAATTTGTGAAATGTGACTTAAAGTATTTGTATAAAAATATGCTAATAATTTGTGAAATGTGACTTAAAGTATTTTATAAAATATCGATAAAAGCACTCCGATAGTTTTGAATGTTTTTGAACATTTAATGTATTATATTTTTATATTCGGCTCATGTTCTTCAAATTGCAGATCAAAGAGATACTTTTGATAGTGAACAAATGGACGAAGGATAGAAGCTATGCCATGTGTGTTTTTTATTTTTATTTTTTATTTTTTTTTTTATGAATTTTGATGTTTATCGCATTGTTTGTTTTGTTGTTTCTACTTCAATAAATAATAATATGCGTATAATATTTCATCACTCCAAAGAAACATAGCATTTTGGATGATATCAAAAAAGTTCGTTCAAGGGAAGGAAGTAAGAATTGTTACACTAGATGAGAAGATTGTTGCTGAGTTATGTTGGTGTGATTGTGTCATTGTGCTTACGAAGACATTTCTGAAACTTCCATATATTCGGAAGTATTCAGAATTATAGATTTCTTGGAAATCTTCAATTGTAGACATAAAAGTTGTATTGTTCAATTTTTCATTAATTTGGTACCATTTGGAAAATACAGCTGCATAACGCCACTGTACACAAACTGTGTTCTAAAAGCTAATACCAACATGGAGAATGATGTTGCGACGTTTTTCCTGATGCCAAGTAAACTTGTTTCTTTTTTGAGGAGAAAATTTGAGTACTTGGAATCTTTTATCAATTGTCAGTCTTTTAGAAATAAAACTTTCTATTAAAATTTAAAAATGATTTTTGTGTATGGGCGACAGTATTAGTCATTCATTCTACTGGTTAATCAGTTTTATTAAACACAAAACGTTCCTACAATTCCTCGTAGGTTTCAATATGATGACTTTTTGCAACATGACAATATGCAAAGTACAGTTAAATTAAAATCGTTTGGTTTTTTTTATCTATAATTTTATTTCTCATACCTTCATATATTACGCTTAAAGTGAAATCTTTTAAAGGTGACTAAATCATTGAAAATTGTCTCTGCTGAAATTCGGCAAATTAGTTTTTGCTAAAAGAGAACACCGTTTGAGATTGGCAAATGCGCAGTGGAATTGGAAGTTTTTCGATATTTTCCAATAATTAACTTGCCACGACACGCAGACATACATACAGAACGGGACATATATAAAGAATAAAATTAGAAAAAAAATGCTCTCTTCTACCAGTTTATGATACTTTTCTTACATTTCTCCTTCAAATAGAGATTGAAAATCATTTTTTTAAATTATCTCTACATCCTTTATCTAAAAATTGTAACTTTTTCGAAAGAATAAATGATTGTGACTAATTTATCAGGATAGCACTAGTAGCGTCTAATTATTATTATTATTATTATTATTGTATTGATAATAGTAATAAAAATAGTTATGATAGCATTGGTATTTATAGCTTTTTTTTTTCTCAATTTGAACCGAACAAACAACAATTGGTGTTCAATTTAAACCGAACGAGCACACCAATTAATTAATTAATTAGCGTTAAAACATAGCAGAAATGATTCGAAATTTCAAATTTACCAAAAAATAGCTATCGTTATGTTCTCTGCATAAGATTCGGGAAGAAAAGGAGAAAGAAAATTCTTGAGTATTGGAAATATAATCAGCAAATGGATTGATTATTCGGAATGATTTGGTATGAACTTGTATTCGGAAGTTTTCGTACAGATTTGTACTGATATAATCATGCTAATGATAACAGATGATCAATACGTCCTAATGATTATAGTTGGATTTGAATTAAGATAGAAATGGAATATACAAAAAAAGTGATATGTTCAAATGATGACATTAGTTTAATTAAAATTTGTTCCATAGATGCCTTATTTACTAATCAATTCTTCTTAATTGTTTATTAAATAATTAAGCAAAAATCAAAGATATATATTTATATATCTATTTTGAAATTGATCATTATTTGCTTTTTCTTTTCATTAATTTTGACATTATAAAGTATTTAAAGCGATTTTTCAATTTGCTCTAACATAAATATATTTTGCCGTTTTGAATCTTATAATATTTATATTATAATTTTAAATTAATAGCGAATACTATGATATTTCAGATCTGGCTTTATATTTAATTACTAAAATAATATGCTCGTAAATTGATACGAATGCTAAATATTATTACGAAGAAAAAAGGATTATATGGCGTGGATATTTCATAAAATATGATGACAAATGCTGGCTTCTTTATTTTCTTTTTATATCCGATAAAAGTAACAATTCTGGAACTATTATCTCATACAATTGTACAATTTGATCCATTCCAAGTTGCGGATATTTCATCTGTACAACATTTGAGCAGATTAAATATTACATTTACTGATGATGTGAAAAAATTTGAAAAACGAGATACTCAAAATCAATTTTTCGAAAGCAGAGATTTATTGAATCAACGCATCCGAGGAAATGTTGTCCCACAGGTATCCTTCATTAAAAAATATTATAATTTTTCAACTAATCATCATCAATATCATCTACAATTATAAATATGATGATACTACTGATATTTCAGTGTCCATGTGTAATTAAGCCCGGTACCGATAAATGCATCGCTTATGATTCTCGATTTCAAGCTTCTACTATTGAGGAAGCGCTAATCGCTTTCCATGATGTTACGTTGGATGATGATAGTGTAAAATTTCCAAATGGTGGCATTATCGTTCGTTTTACAAATATTTATTAAATTCGTACGAAAAGTAATTTACACTTTTTGCATTTTTATATTTTTTTTATTTATTTTTAGATTGAATTTGAGTGAATAGTTTTACTATTTGAGTTCAAAATAAATCATAAAATGATGGAAACAATACGTTAAATCAACAATGTATTTGATGCAAAGAAGAAATCGATTGCTCACGTACAATGAAAAATGGATTCAAAATGGATGTTTTTTGAAAGATACGAATGTCAAAAGTGAAAAACATAGTGAACAGTCATCTGAAGATAAGGATGACTAATTGAAAGGAATCATCGACGAATCATCTCATAATTAAACGAGAAATTGCTGAAGAATTCAAGGTTAAAGAATTTAACCTTCGCATCTGAAGCAAATTGGCAGAATTTTATGTTTTAGCTTTGCTGGTTAATCTTAACTCCCTTTTGTGCCAGGAATTTGTTAGTTTGGTATTTTACTCCATAACAGTTTTAAAAATTAGTTGGAATTGATTAGCATCATCACTCAGGACTAATTCAGGATAGCCTCATCGGCAACGAATCTTCTTAAAACATGTAAGAAAGAAGCTTTCAGCAAATACTTTACTAATTCTAAATGCATCCATCTTTTGGTAATTATCAAATCGTTGTCTCGGAGTCGATCAATGAAACAAATCACCTTTGATCAGAGTTGATCAATGAAACAAATCACCTTTGAAAGTATCATCAGCGAATAGATGAATCAAAAACGAAATATTTTCCTGCTGGAAGATATATTTCTATAATCAGGAATAAACAGATGCTGCCTACATTGGAATCCTTATCAACTGATTATCTTCAGCTATCTTCAGTACTTTTTACAGGAAAATATTTTCATAATCAGTGAATGCAGAAAATGCTTCTCATTAATTCATGGAATTCTAAAGTTCACATTTCTATT
Organism: Onchocerca lupi; assembly: GCA_028564675.1. Classification (NCBI taxonomy): domain Eukaryota; kingdom Metazoa; phylum Nematoda; class Chromadorea; order Rhabditida; family Onchocercidae; genus Onchocerca; species Onchocerca lupi. The sequence goes on from JAOVVO010000069.1 coordinate 197,372, forward strand.
CTATAGAAATAAATATATTTCTCATCGAGAAAAGTATTACTTATTTTAATTAATAATAATATGTTTAATTCAACTTATAATAATTTAAGATTTGCAAATCTGAAGATGTAATTACTTTCATACCAATCTGATATGTTCATTTGTAGCAGTAATGGTGTCGTGATATTTAGACGATTGAATTACAATATTTCAGTATATTCCATATAAAAATGATAAAGATACTGCAAAAGTTTTTATGTAACTTTTTCTTAAAACTTATTTCTACTTAATTTACTTCACTTTTAAGTAAATTCAATTTATTTAAATTCACATTTATTAGTAAACAATGAATTATTTTGTTATAACATTCAAGCATACCAAATCAAATGTGATCTATTTGATCTATTTAATCAAATCTGATCTATTTTTTCATCCTTTCTCGATTTATGTAATGGATTGTATTAAAATGAAATAATATTTCAAGAATGGTGAATTACTCGCATGTCGAACATTGGAATGCCAAACGTGTGCAGCAATATTACTCAATCGTATAATAGAAATTGGATTGGTACCACCGAATATACAAGTTTCAATTCCACTTCCTACATTCATTGATTCGAGATACTGTCGAAGACTTCGATTTCTTAAGTCATTTTCTGTTAGTTGCCTAATTTAACAATTTTTTAATGAGAAAACTTTCGAATTTTTGAAAATTAAAAATATCAAATTTAATTATTTTTTGATTGCCTTTTAACTTTGACTTGTTAAGATAATTCGAATTACAATAATGATAATAATAACGAGCGACTTATTTAGATATGTATATGATTTAAAAATATTTCTTTGTGTAGGTACCAGCACCACCTCAGCCTTCACCTTTTATGAATGAATTGATTGAACGTGGTTTGCAGTATGCGGGTATTTCAACTCGAACTGTAAGATTTTATTTCATTATAATTTAAGAAATACGAAATATTGACTTAATAATATTCATATATAGACTCATTCTTTAAATTATAAAATTCGATAAAAATTACTATAGAATTTATCATATAAGAAAGAGATGAATTTTTGAAGAAATAGCTTTTTCTTTCTTTTTTTTTTAATGTTTGTAAAAGTATTTTAAGAAAAACATTTGCTTATTTACGAAATTATAATTGAAATATTTTCTTTCTCATACATTAATTTCAATAGATTTCATCTCGAATATATTTATACCACTGAAACAGAATTTTTTTTTTCTCTATGGAATTATCCTGATCCAGATATCCATTTTTTTTTTCGCTACATTTGCAGCCAGTACCGCAACAGCAACCGTTTCAACCTGTGGCACAACAACCATTCGCACCTACTGCACAACAACCATTCGCACCCGCTGCACAACAACCATTCGCACCTGCTGCACAACAACCATTCGCACCTGCTGCACAACAACAATTCCCATCTTTCGCACAACAACAGTTTCCACCTGTTGCACAGCAACCGCTTCCACCTGTTGTACAACCACCGTTTCCACCTGTTGTACAGCAACCGCTTCGACCTGTTGTACGGCAACCGTTTCGACCTGTTGTACGACAACCGTTTCCACCTGTTGTACAGCAACCTTTTCCACCTGTTGTACAGCCACCGTTTCCACCTGTTGTACAGCCACCGTTTCCACCTGTTGTACAGCCACCGTTTCCACCTGTTGTACAGCCACCGCTTCCACCTGTTGTACAGCCACCGCTTCCACCTGTTGTACAGCCACCGCTTCCACCTGTTGTACAGCAACCGCTTCCACCTATTGTACAGCCACCGCTTCCACCTGTTGTACAGCAACCGCTTCCACCTGTTGTACAGC